>KZ451908.1:3628459-3678238 GCA_002786265.1 Apostasia shenzhenica | reverse complement strand
CGCCTGTGCACTCGGGCTTGCAGGCGCTGCCGGGAGCTGTGCGTTGCCGGCCGCCTGCGCGCGCGCGCCTACGCAGTGGGCAGCCACCGAAAATTTGAAAAGATATAAAAGATATTTTCGTAATTTTAACAGTATTTAACGGAAACTGTCACAGAAGGACCACAATGACCTATATAGTAAATTTGTGGACCTGTTTGGCATGTTTTTAAAATTATGGACCTGCGTGGCATGCCGAGTATACCTCAGGGGCTTTAGTGAAATTACCCCTTAGTATTATTTTGATCCTCGTACCAAACAGGACCTTAATCACGGTTTAATAGAGTTGCTAGCTACTGAAAATTATAGTTTTAAGTTTTACTCAGTTTTGTTTCAATCTCACTCAACTTTAATTCGAAGTTCTTAAAACATAGACATTTGAGTAAACCAACCAAAGATCGTAGTTCATATCATATTAAAATCATTGAAATTAAAATTATTAAAACTATCAAAATTATTGAAATTAATGCTTCAAAATTGTGCACGAAACTAAATTGAAACCATAAAACCTTGTTCAAAGAAAATTAACGGTAAAATGTGCTATGAGAGTGCACTCGCCTAGAGCTCTTCAATTGCACGCACTAACAACAAGCTAGTGATGTGCTATTTACGTAAAAGCCTTGAAAATTTTGGCTCTCTACTCAATCTAACCAAAGACGTCACAAATGTTGAGATGAAAACTAACACAATTGAAAATGAATGTCGAAATTTGGATGATTAGTTTGCTCAACATAAACTCAAGATGATTTGAAGTAAAAAAAAAAAATATAGAAATGTAACACATTACTATTTACATAATATATTTCAGGCAAACTCGAGTTGGAAGAACTTTGTAGTTAAGTTGGACTTTAGTTTTTTGAATTCGAGTTATACCCACATGCTCAAACTCAACTCGGTTGCCAGCCCGACCAGAACCCTTTGACAACACGACTTCAACGTGACTCGATTCCAAGAACAAAATATGATCTATTTGGGGACCAGTGGTGGTGATTAAGACCATAACCTAATTGGCAGCATTTGTGGACTTGATCAACTTATTTGGCAGCCAAAATCTCTATCTTCCTCTTTGGTTGGATTCATTGACTCAAAATCTTTATTGACAAAAAAAAAAAATATTATTATTTTTTTGATAGAAAAAAAAAATGTTATTGACAAGGGTTTCTTTACTTGGAAGCAAATCCTTTTCCCCAATTTGCACTTGAAATGGATAAGGATGTATACCTTTAATTAATTTGTTTTTTTTTTTGGTGAGGTTTGTTTAATATTTCCATCTTAATTGTGATGCAATCAAGGGGTTACATTGGCTCACAACTTGGCCACCATTTGAAAGGGACAACTATCTCTCTATAAAATAAAATAAAAACAGAATTTAGATCGTTTTAGTTTAGCTCGCAAATTAAAAGTATTAATTTTAATAGTTTTAACAATTTTTATAATTTTAGTTTTAACGATTTTAACGCAATACATCTATGATTTTTGATTTTTAACTCAAAATTTCAAGTTTTATGAAATTTTGTTCTTAAAATGTGAAAGTTTCAACTGAAATGAAACCGAAGAATTATAACCAAAACTGAAAAATCTGTTCCAATGAAAAGTTGTGAGCCAATGTGATTGAAGAAGAAGTTGGATGAATAGTAATCAATAAGAGTATTTGATCGATGAATAGATAAAAAGTTGTAATTTTTTTGGTTAGAAGGACTTAAGGGTGGGTTTCGTTGAACACGTTATCTCGATGTTATGTGAATTATTTAAAAAATAATAATTATTTAATTTAATGATATATATATATATATAAATAAATGTAAACTCTCAAACGAAAAATCGATGACCGCAAATTTATATTAAGTTTATATCAAACTCGAGTTGAGTTGCTGAGCTAAACCACAAGTAATATTTATAGCCTGTACTTTTATCAAGTTAGGTTCGCTCTATAACGTCATCAAATTGATTTTGATTGAAATTTAACTCAATTTTATTTTTATAAGATATACCTAATATAATTTGTTTATATCATTTATATGACATTTATACGAAGAACACTTTAATTACAAAAAATTATATTTTACCATCAAAAATAAATTATTATATATATCATATCAAAACTTATAAAATAATAAATTTTATATAAAATTATACTATATTTTAAATCCTGAGTATTAAAATTATAATTTACAATTTAAAATATTAAATTATATATCTTAAATTATTTTAATACTACAAACTTAAATCCTAAACTTTAAATATTAACATTATATTTTAAATACTGATTGTTTTATATCTTAATTATATATTTAATAAGTTGAAAGATTTTATTATAAACTTCTGAAATATATGTAATATAAGAAGATATATAAAAACATATAAGTAATTTAATTCATAAATTTTATCAAAAATACTATATAAAATAAGTAATTTTATAAAAATTTCATTATACTGTACATAACATTTTATTTTCACAGTAAAATATGAAATTTTTTATAGTTAAAATATACTTTATATAAATCACCTTTATCATTTTTATAAAAATATTTGTGGCAACCTACAGAAATGACTGACCCAAATTCAAATCTCAATAAAAACAAACTTAAAACTTCTTTTAAAAAAAACATTTCTCATATTTTTTAGGGTCTCAAGACTAGAAATTAACTACTTATCGAGCAGACTCGACTCGAATTCAAAAAGTTCAAAGCCCCACAAAAAATTGAGCTGATCTATAAATAAAGAAGCTAAATATAAGCCATATCTAATTTAACTCAAATTTGAATCATTCTCACAGCTAACAGCTAACATCTACATCCTCCTCCATGTGATTGAATTAAATCTCCACCAATTTGAAATATTCTATACTTCCCACTAAGAAATGTAAGTAAAACTACACATATTTCATACTATTTATTGCCATTTGAGTTAATATAATACAATCCAATCATCCTTCTTTAACGTATTTGTAGAAGTTTCATCTAAAAACCGTCCTACTTTAAGGTGAAGGTTATTATCTAGACTTCGTATCATGTGGATCAATCTATACACCACCGTTTTACATTTGGTTTCCTCGATATCTCTATGCAATCGCAAAATAACTCTTTGAGGAATCCTCAAGGAATCACTGCAAAAGATAGGGTATATGGTCACCATGTCTTCGCGGTAAGCCCCTCTCCTATGATTAGAAGATTGTGGACACAAGGCAGATGAAATTAAGTCGGGTCAGGTCGAGTTAAAGCTGTTAGAAACCTTGAAGAGATGAAATATTGGAGACGACTTTGTCAAAGATCATGCTAATGAAAGAACTACACGAATTTTTAATAACTTTTCAATAATATCGAACTTCAAGAAACTAATCAAAACTTTGTAAAACTTGAAGAAATCATAACAGTCTACTTGCAAAATTTCAATGAAAAATACCTTCACAATTACCATAAACTAGACAATTACCTGAGTATTAAGAGTGATTTATTTTTCTCAACTAGAACCCTATCAATCTTTCAGTAATTAGAAGACTGACTTTTTTACTTTTATTGGTAGAACTCCTCTTCGATGATGGATCACTTGGAGTGCTCTGTGAACACCCTACAACAGCCCGGCTCCTCAAAGCCAAAGCTCTCCTTTGATCATAATACAATAGTAGGCAGAAACATCGTGATAACCTTTCTCGGGCCCACTTAAAATAGATGAGCGAATCTTACGATTTTTTAAGTTAATTGCTAAAAAAACCCTTAATATTACTTTCCTTACTCGACCACTCTTGAATAACTACCTAATAGTCAATTGATATGGTCAATCCGCATAATCGTCTTTCATTTTCTATTATCTTCGCACACCACCTTTTGAAGTACAGATTCCTGCTCAAGATGACAATCCCACACACAACATTTGCTAAACCTCATCTTAATTGTTGAAGCTTTCCTTTTCTTTCTCATGCAAAGATTCAGCACTAGATCTACAATGAGATGTCAAACTCTGGTTCTATCAGCCATGTTCCCCCATGTCAAAATGTTCCGTCGACCAATTATATTTCCAACTCATCTCTCTTCCAGTCATTCGGAGCGATCCCACAACAAAGCCAAATGTTCGATCTAAGAGTTGTTGTCCAAGTACTTAATTTTTTTAGGTCAGATAGGATCGACTAGGTAGATTCACAAAACCATGTAAACCCCTTCTTGAATGCTAGGGGGTACTTTAGTACAAGGGTAAAAAAAACTAACTAAAATCATCCTACCATTCAATCTATATACCCAAATCAATCTCCACCATATCCAAACATCAATATTTTAACAAAACCAACCTCTCTCTCTCTCTCTCTCTGATTTGTTTGCTTTCTTCCTATTCAATCCCAACTGCCCCTTCATTGTCCCTCCCACAAAGCTTGAATCATTTCCTTCATAAACTTGATGACCCATATCTGAAGGAATTGCAATGCTTTCAGCTAAATCTTTAAAGGATTCCCCCATCAGGTATGACCATGTCTGGCTTTAGGTCCCAAAAAAGAACCCAAAACTCATGAGGATCGTAAGTATATGTCAAAGTCGAGTAAAAATACTAGTTTCGTTGACGATTATTTGATCCTTTTGATAGAAGTATAACATGAGAAATAAGCACGAGAATCAGTGAACTTTTCACCAGTAATTATCTTTATAAATGTTAGTCTGAATGACACTACAAGCATGCAAATAGATTTCAACTCGATGGCACAAATGAAGAAGTGCAGAAGGAATTTTGTGATGAATGGATCAGAATATTAGGCAACAAAGAAATCATTAGTAGCTTAATTTGAGAGTTATTAAAATGTGAATGTTGGGAATGGCAGCGTGCTAAGGGCTGGAAAGATAAAATAAAAATAAAAGTATATTAGACCCGAATTCTAACATGTAAATCTATGCCTTCAAAATTATAATATCAAAGTCCCTCAATTTTAATATAATTATTAATTTTTTTTTAAAATTTTTTATTATTAAAAATTTTAAACTAACCATTATAATTATCAAACACTCTGCACAAATCCGGCTTAAAATTTATTATTTATCGTCAAACGAGGGCTATGCCGGCCAAGCCACCTTGCACGGTTCTCCCTTGGGCACACATGACATTGCTGCCACCAGATAGAACGCAGGAGGAGAAGAGAGGAGGACGAGATTTAACGATGATTTTAAAAAATTTTAGAAACTCATTTAATAATTATATTAAAATTGAAGGACCTCAATGTTACAATTTTAAAAACATGAACCTGTACATCATTAAGCTTTAAACTCAGAAATTTAACTGTAATTTATCCTAAAAATATTTATATTAGGAATAAAATTTTAGAGGGGTAACCACTAAAATGAGCAGATAACATTATTGTAATGAGAACCGAAAGAAAAACAAAAAGAATTTAGATAAATTAGAGTTCAACATTACAGTTATGTCACATCATACATAAAATTTAATATAAAAAATTAAATATATTTCAAAATATACATATAATTTAAAATAAAAATTAACTTTATTTCATATTCTACACACATACTAAAATAATAATTAATTTATATCACATTCTTCGCACATTTCAATATAATAACTAACTTTATTCTCATTATTTATAACTTTTAATAGAAAAATATCTCCATCCAAATTTAATTTAATCTTATTAAAACTAACTTTTATAAACAAACTTGCCTGCATGATTAATTGGTGAAATAAAATTAATAAAATCTGACCACAAAAATATAAGTATTTTTTTCTTGACTAAATGTACACTCCATATATTTAATTTTTGATCTACTGAGATGAAAACCTTTAGATTCTAGAGCATTCTTCCAAGGCTCAAGTTTCACTTTAGCTCCCCCTTTAGTTTTCTCAACAAGGACAATATCATCTGCGAAGAGCATACACCAAGACCTTGGATATTTCCGGTCATGACTTCCATAATCAAAGCAAAATATTAAATTTGTTTACTACTTATAAAAAATGTTTTTAATTTTTTAAAGACAGATTAATTGTTTTTCCAAGGTTACATTCATTTGAATTTGGAAATAAAAAATCTGATCCAAGGTCTTTTTCTTAGAAGGAAAAAAAAAATCTAGATTTTTCTATATTCTGCATAGACTCCCCAAAAAAAGGTTACTCAAAAGATGAATTTGCTGTATAGATATCAGTGATTCTTAAAGTTGATTGCACAGCAATGAAACAATCATCATGATGCAGCTAAAATGAAGATATTGAAAGCACAAAAATGTAAAGCAACCTCATCCCGAAGAAAGGAAAAGAATTCGTTCTCGAAGAAGACATCGAAAATTCAAAGTACCCAGAATAGGTTCCCCCGGTCTTACCTGTAGGAGATGGAGAAGTTGAACTGATATTTTTGCATACTCCAAAGGGGGCTCCAGGCTGCACAAAGACAGTAGAGAAGCATGAAAATCATTGAATTATAGGCTTTTATACCACTTTAGAAAGTGTCTTTACCGCACACTCCACCCAAAACTTAAATATTTTACTTGTTCCACTTTGTGAGTTGGGATATATTCCCTCTTATACTTATATATAGATATATAATAAAAATATAGGAGTAAATACAGATGTGCCTATTTAAATGCATATGTATATATAAAAATACATAAATAAATGCAAACATCTGCACATAAATATTTTCACACATACATAAATACAAGGCATGCATATACATACATGTATACCTAGTATATAAATAAATACATAGATGTATGTATTTATATATATATATACACATACAAAAATACATACCAATATATAAATACATACATATGTGCAAAGTGTACATACTAAAAACACATACATATTTCTCAACCACCAGAAAGATTGTTTATCCTATCACATGTAAGTGCAAAGGATAAATGTGTGTGAGAACATAAAATGTGGTATATACTAAATTCAAAAAGTGTTTTACAAGTAATATCTAAGTTTCGAGTGTTGTGTGTGTAAATACTATATCTAAAGTGGTATACAAGTAATTGCTCCTTAGTATAACAAGGAGAATAAAAGATGCATCACGTGTGACCTTCAAATGCAAGCAAAGATGAAATAGCATATACAACTTTCCACAGAGAGGTCTTAATATAGAAAATCATGAAATGAAAAGGAAAAGAAAAAACAATAAGGCAAATATAACCCTCTGAACTATTCTTCTAATGTACTAAAAATAAGAAACAACTGCTATGATTAATGAACACGCAAATATCTTGCAAACTTTATTTTTTCTACAACTAAGCGTTGTTTAGAAATGAAACAGCAAATCAATCGATAAAATATATTAATATCTATGTTTAGTTCAAATTAATTTAGGACCAAGAAAGAGAGAAGCGAAGAGGAGGAAGAAGAAGAAGAGGAAGAGGAACAGAGATTTATGGAGGAAATCTTATTCAACTAATCTCAAGCTACTAATTAAAAAGTTCTAGGGTTATTTATAGAGTTTCTGCAAACCAGAGAAAATCAATGCTAATAACATAAAAAAAAGGGATAGTGATTAATAAAACCATAAAAACAAATACTAAATAAAGAAACATATTATTAAAAATTCAAAATAATTATCAATCCCTTTAATAATAAATAATTAAATTCCTCTATTATCGCGATATCGTTCTCCTTTAAAAAAATTTGAATCCATTGAGTAGGTATGCAAACATGATTTGAAGAGATCGGGATTCACTATTTGTATTTTTCATGTGACCAAAGTGTCATGAATCTCATTTTTTGATTCAAAGGTTCATAAAAGATCAAACTAGCTAAAATAAAATGTTCAAAGTGTCTAGATCAGGCAATAAACCTTCACAATTAAAACAAAATTCATATTTATGTTATAAGATAATTCAAGTACATATGCATTAAATCCAAACTTTTGAAGGAGATGAAGTACACGAATAACTTGAGTAGAGAAAGATAGGGCAATGGAAGATATAATTATGCTCTTACGAATGATGATTTTCATCAAGTTGCCATCATGAAGAAACAAAACAGAGAACTTGGATGTTTCAGTACAATTATGTAACATCTCATCTCAAAAATTATCAGGTGTAGGAAGTAGAATAAGTAACTGTCCTTCGGCTTGCAGCAAGAGTTATTTTTTCTTCAAAATTTTGAGCTTTGCATCAATAAGAAAAATCTTAGATATCCTGAGTATCCTCTCTTAAATATGTAGTAAGTTTTGGAATAGTTCATCAATCTCACCTACATCACGAAATTGCAGATTTTCGCTTTATCCTTTCCAATTTCAATTTCTATGGTAACCTTTTCTTTTTAAATTTCCTTGTCATTTAATCAATCTTATCTTCTTGTTCTTCACCATTATTCTTCACAGAAATCATGGTTTTATGAAAACAAGATGCAAATGACAAAGAATCATGTCTAAACAAAATCAAAGCTTGCATTGCTATGAGCTGAGTTATAGAATAGGTTTCAACATCATGTTCAAAGTTCAATTAAAAAAAATTACAAAAAAGTTCAACCGATTCAGGAATTACATTATTAACTACCTTTACGTCATCTTTAACAACAGTTTATTACTGATTTTTCTCTACCTCATGCAGATGATGCTGGAGGGATGTCATGTCTTTTCAACTGTTAAATATTAATTTGATAATATTAGGTTATGGGCTTAAGCCCATTAAGGCATTCCTGCTATTTCATCCAACGTAGATAAGCATAATAATTTAATGTCCTATTCAATAGTATTTAATTAGATATTAAAGAAATATCTATTCAGTTAATCACTACATATGATATGGGTTTGTGAAACAAATAGTTTTACAGGATTTTTTTGGAAAATACCCGGCTCTCATTTCTCGAGAATCGTGAATTGGAGATTCACATGCGTATTTAGGCGGCAATTTCTCTTGGTTCTTCTTAGTCAGCTACGGAGGTGATTTCATAGAAATCTAGTGATGATTATCTGAGGCTCGAGGAGCAATTGAATCGTCTAATCTTGAAGAAGAACCAGATCTATTTTATGTATCCCATTTGAGATCGAGAACTAGGCAATCGGTATAAGGCTCTCTTTCTAGATGATATTCTACATAATAAAGCATCTTTTTGCTCTCCCTGTGGATATAGGAAGATCCCTCTGAACCACGTAAATCTGGAGTTCTCGTGATTGCTTTGCTCTTTTGTTATCGATATTTCCCATATTTGTCTGGTACAACTTATTTGGCTAATTGCAAATCTGGTAATCCGAGAGTTTTCTGTTGCATATTATTCTAAAATATTTGGTATTGAAGCGCATCTTTGTGTAATTTGTCATTCTAATGCTGCAGATATGCCGGATACAGAGTTTGAGGTGGAAAAATTCAATGGTAAGAACTTCGGCATTTGGCAACAAATGGTGAAGGTTATCTTGGTTCAAAACAATCCTCACCATACTCAAAAGAAAAAAAGCAAGAAAGATGATAGATGATGAATGACAGGAGCGAGATCTGAAAGCATCAAGTACAATCCAGTTTTGTTTAGCAAATGAGGTACTTTATAATATTACAGATGTAGAGATTTTCGTTGATTTGAAAAAAAAATTAAAAAAGCTTTATATGGCAAAGTCACTTATAAACATACTTTATATGAAAAGACAACTTCATAATTTGCGTATATCTGAAAGGGCTAATCTGTTACAATATATGAATGTTTTCAGTAAGAAGATTTCACAACTTTGTAGTAATGATGTGAACTCAAAAAAGGAAGATGAGGCTCTACTTCTTTCATCATTACCCAAGTCTTATGACAATCTGGTGATGACTATTCTGTATGACAAAAACATCCTCAAGGTAGAGAAAGCCAGTGCAACTTTATTGTCAAAATGAAGTGCGGATCAAACAAAGCACAAGTGAAAGTTTGCTAGTAAAAAGTAGTTAGAATAGCGGTAGCCAAAGAGCAGGTTTGACAATCAGTATAAGTTCAAGTCCAAGTCGAAAGGAAAGAACAAGTGTCACTATTACAAGAAGAAAAGTCAATGGAAGAGAGATTACCCTAAGAAATCCAAGCAACAGAAGGATCCAAGTGATGAGACTAGCAAAAAGAGATAGTAAAACATTACGCACCTTCTCAGGTCTTCTAATTCATGGATTTTGAATTCTGGTTGTTCCTAACATACGTGCCCATTTAGACATTAATTTTCTACTTATTCTGTCTATGATAATAGTAGAGATTTAATAAGTAATAATTCTGAGTGTAAATCAATTGAGGATAAACGTGAAAGATCAATGCTTAGGAAAAGGCAGAGGCTCTAAAGTTCAACTGAATTCATTGTAACCACTTTTTTCATGGGAGTTATACAATGATAAAAACACATAAGAAGAAAGAATTCTAGAAGCCATTGTTAAGTGCTTCTGATGCTACACTGTAGTTCATTCCTCATCTGTTGAATTCAATCTATTTGATTGAGATCTTAAGAGAGAGAGAGGCTCATCCTCAACATTCCGATGGAAACCTGAAACCCAATTGAAACATCTTGCACCACACCAGTTTTCAACTGGAAATGCGAATGTTGCTCAAGCCAAGAATCTGCTCAGATCATTGAATGTGATAAATCGATATGCAAAAGATCCATAATAATAAACATCAAAGGAATACCAACAAAATTTGATCAACTTGAGCATGATACGGGTAATAGAGAATATCAAGATGAATACCATGATAACATGACTTTTCCGATTTCTTTGAATAGGTAAATTACTTAATTAACTAATTGAATAAATAAAAATCGAAAATGAAGTAAAAGAAAACTGTCCAGGTTCAAGTTACCCCATTTGTTCAAGCCATGCGATCAAATTTGGAACCAACGGAATCAATCTTTGCTTGAAGCACTGGACCTGAGAGAACGGGGTAGGGCTAGGAATTCAACTGTGACCATGAGGAGGCATGCTGCGATTAGTGATAGATTAAACGATTGGGAAGATGGGTAATACATTCTGATGGTTATGCATGATTATCCCGCAAACAGGTATAGCAATCACAGTAACTGATGTAAGATCACACAAGTAGGTACAAAGAATGCAAATCATCACAAGAGGCGCAAGTCACAAGGATAAAATAGTGAAGATGACGACTATATGAAGAGACAAGGGACAGAATGGAGGCGAGATCCAAATGAGGCATCAATGAGGTGCAGATGTTCCCCCGTAATTCACGAAAGATCTTGATTGAGAAAGTTGGCTCATGTAGAGATGGAACTGCTGGATAATGCTGCTACTGAATGTTAATCGATCAACCTGCAATGTCTATAACTGCAATGGCTTCCAAGGCATGCAAGGAGTGCTTATGATCACAACATGAAGGCACGCAAGGAGTGCTTATAAGCACAACATCAATTACATCAATTGATGTATAAGCAGTGGAACTGAGTCATTAGAATGGAAGATTGACAATTTGGCTGAGACCATGGTCAATGGAAGAGAATGATTCAACTGTTTTGGCCACGCCACCTCTGGCTAGGTTCTTAGATTTACTGTAAGAGGCCGCTCAGGTAGAGATCTTTTTAAGCAATTTCAGAACATAGTTCAAATCTCAATATGCAACGAAAATTAACTGAATCTTAGACATCAAATTGATGCAGAACCTAGAAAGAAAAAAAAAGGATAGGCAAGAAGAAGAGGAAGAAGACGAGCAATAGAGGATGAGGAGGAAGAGAGGTTTTACAGGAAATTTGTTTCAGTTGATCAAAGCTAGTTTTTACAAAAATCTAAGGTTTTTTATAGAGTTTTAGCCGAACTACCTAGAGAAAAGTATAAAAATTAAAATGATAATTACTACAGAACCAAAAGGGTAAATGCTAAACCTGAAATGTAAAATCTGATTAAATATCTAAAATCTAACAAACAATCAACTCTCTTTAAAATAAGTAAACTAATCTTTGGATATCCCGATGCACATCACAAATGTAAGGCAAATTAATCGTATGATTTAATAATTTAGTTTATTAAACATTTCTTGAGTAATTCTTTGAATCTTATTTTTAATAGGGGCATTAAAACAGAACGATTCATCAGACCAAACCTAACCTGACTTAAACAACCTTACTCTAAATTCAACATGATTAAAAAATACAAATGGTTCAAAAATTAGGATGAAACAAATCCAGAAAATTTAGAAGCAACTGGTATGAGAAACTTGTGCAAAGTAAAAAGTTTTATGGGTTTTAAAATTTATCAACATTTTTGTACCAGTGTGACTCTTCTCAACTTTAAATTGTGGATGACTCTTGAATACAACAGCAGAGGCATTCATGTTAGTTGAGGAAGAAATCTGAAAATTACTAGGTGGGAAAAAATTATATAAGGACTAATAAATGGAATTGCAAAGGTTACCTTGCATGCCGAGACCATAGAACACCCGCATAAAGTAAGTCCATTCATTCTGTCTTGGATGTCAAAAACACCGCCACCATCGCTCCTCTACAATAAAGCCCTCTGCTAAGTATCTTCAGATTCAATGAAAAATTTTCTTTCTGGAAGAAGACATTTCAGCATTACCATATAAAAGTTCACCGCAAGGAAGTTGGGCATTAGTTTTCCAGCTGCCTTATAACATACATCAACCATTTCAAGAAGTCCAGAAGAATGCTCTTTGCAAGCATCATTCTGAATAGGTATTGTTGGGAAATAGTTCTGCAGGAATAGAGAGGCATATCTTGAATTCAATGGCTGTGATTCCTCTCGATTCGAGCAAGCATTGGGTACAATCCCAGGATCTCCGGCTACAGAAATCATATAGAATAAAATAATCAAAATATTAGTCTCATATTTTAGTACAGAAACAACACTTCATGAGACTAGAAACTCAAAGCTCTTGAAACTAACAAGAAAAAATTTGCATAATATTTCTGAGGAACATCTTTATATGCCAAAAAGAAGATCACCTACAAGGAATAAATCTTGGCCTGTCATAATTCTAGTTCTTTAATCCACACCATTAATTTATATGTTCTCTGATATAGTCATATAAGATTGGAGTTTTTCAGTTTGGGAGAAACCCAGATCGTGCATCCAATGACTAAGAAGAACATTAAGTTCCTAATGACATGGCTGCAATCTTTCTGTTCGAATGATCCATGGAATGATCTAATGTATCATTTTTGATGATCTCTGATTAAAGTTTGCCAACCAATATGTTGTCCTATTAGTAATTTGTGGGAAGTAAGGTATGTTGATTATATGCAAGAAAACTGAACTTTTGGGTATGTGTACGGACTAAAAGCCATACATATTAGCTGCTATTTTCATTTTTATGCTCTTTCGCTATCCCTTAACTACAAAGCATAGTGATAAGAAGTGCATACACATGTAAATACAAATATTATTTTTGAAACTTAGAATATTGTTAGGGAGTACAGCAATTGGGAATTCTGGCAATCATATTGGTTGTCATACTTAAAGCGGAAAGGATGTATGACTATTATTTTGATTCATAAAAATTATCTACTGAATTGGTGCTCCTTCTATCCCTCTTTCCCTCTACGCTTTCTATGCTTGTTCCACTTCTTCTCTTGTTGTACAACAAGCGATAGATCACCTCCGCCGAGGCTTTCAAGCACGAGCCCAGGAGATCTGAACCAAGGCAACTACAAAAATTGATGTAGTCTCTTTTGGTTAACTCTTGAACTACAGGAAGCCAACCAATTATTGAGATCATATTAACTTGGCATTAGAGCACCAATCCTAGCAATTATGGCAGAACAAATGTGAAATCTCTTTGATGGGAAAGCTCTCTTGAGAAGAATGGAAGATTCCTTGAGGCAATCCGTAAAAGAATTGAATGAGAAGAATGAAGATATGATCCATTTGATGAGTGAGACCATCCAAATGTAACAAGATCGAAATCAGACAACAATAGCTAACATCAAGACTGAATTCTCTACCAGAAGAAGATGATGATGGGCAAGCTCAAGAATCAAGAATCCTTTAAAGATCTTGAACGCCCTCGTAGATCTACATAGTTAAAAACCTCAATCTGACTTCCATTATCAATTTCCTACTAGACTGGGAAAGTTGGAGTACCCTAAATTTTTTGGAAACGATGTAAGAGGGTGGTTACGGCCACTCCTACATAATTATCAAACATACCTCTGATAATGGCAAACACCTGTCAATTTTGTTGAGGAAATCTCTTCTAAACGAATAGTTGAACAAGTAGCTTTTCCCGAATTAAAGAAACTCCTCGAGGTTTCACCTTCTTGAGGATGTGAGATTTGAAACTTCGTGTAGATAATCGAAGATTTCTTTGAGGTTTACTTAGTGTTCCACCCATTATTTTCTCATCGAAGTTTTAAAACCTTGGTTTGCCTAACTGGTCAAATACATCATTTTTTGACAAGCTTTCACAGCTAAGTCTTCAACCATCGCTCTTCTTCAACATCTTCTCAAATTTCCTCCATCTCTTTCTCACATGGTCTGATGGAAGAATTGAAGCTTGCTATTACATTATTGAAGTCACAAACTTTGTGGTGTAAAGTTTTGCACAAATACAGGAGAATGCTAGGAATGACATGGATTGTAGTAGCATAGTTCTCAAGCGATTGCCTTTTCTTGGAACAAATCTATTATCTACACCAGGTACTGGAGTTTATGCTTCCACTGAGTAAAGGCAAAGGAAGGGAACCAAAGGCTATCTGTTGTTTTGTCATAAAGCTTATATGGAGAAAGGAGATTAAAGAGGTTATGTGTTCGGTGGGAGAAGAGGTATGTACTAGGTCATAAGTGTGTTAGGAAAAAGGCTCAACATGATTCCAAACCAATAATGAGAAAGAAATGGAGCCAACAGTAGAGTTAGAAGTAAGAGTTAAGCAAAAGGCCAAGAAAGGCAACAAAAATGTAGCACAAAACCATGGTCCCTTTCACAAAAATGTAGCACAAAAATATAGCACAAATTGCCCCCTAGGTATTATGGTCCCTTCCAAGTGAACGTGAGGTGCGAAGTGTAGCTTATCATATAATATTGCCAGAAAATGATCGAATACACCTTCTATTTCATGTTCATTACTGAAAAGAAAAATGGGTTCTGAGGAGGGATCAGTAACCCTTTCCAACCTCCATAAATGATCAAGGTCAACCTCTACTCGAGCTAGAGGGTCTTCTGAATAGTAGTATGATTTTGAGGGGTAGGAGAGTGGTTCAACAACTACTAATCAAATAGCCAAACAATGCTGAAGAATATGCATCTTGGTAAGATAGAACAATATATAAGGGAAGCTACTATTAACTCTTGAGGACAAGGACTATCTTAAGAGAAGGGGGCTATATCTGCCATATGTGAACCTCTTTATGTGATCAGAAAAAAGAAAACTTGAAAAGTCAATGTCCATCTGAATAATATTTTTCTTTTACATTTGATCTATCATTCAACAGAAACTATTATGAGTTACTGAGTTTTGCCAAACAATAGATTATGTTAAACAATGGATAATGGATCATCAACAATATAGCCTTATTCTAGCTATTTGAAGTGAATTTATGAATCCCCTTTTGCCATTAACTTGTCTAACATAACTTGTGGAGCTAATCCTAAGTTCCTAACTCATTAAAATCCTTTTATATAACCACTAACAAAGTAATTTTGGTTAGCATCTTTTCTTTGTATTCTCTTTACCAAAACGTATCCACTCACTTAAAGGTGCAATTTCTATTCTACAAATGCATAATGGATAATTATGTAAATGCAATGGATCTACCAAACTAAGAAGCTAGGCATAAATAAGGACAAACTGGAATTCATAAAAAAAAAAAATTAAGAAAATTACGCGCATTTTCCAGCACATATTTCCATTGATAAGCAATTCCTTCGTCAGCTTCCTTTGAGGCAGCAGAGGTAAAGACAAGTAGTCTATAGTTCTTCTCTACCATCTTCATGACACTAGGCCAATCGCTGCCATTTGTTGGCATCTCCTTTACTGGATACCAATATTTCATTAAATCTGCATTCGTAAACAAACTTCTTAACCCTTTGGGTGTTCGAACATAGTCTTCTATGAAAATTGTCACAATCTCTCTAGGATTATCAGTCAGGAAAGCCTCCACCTCCTTTAGTGTGTTGATAGCTGGTTCCTAAAACAGGTGGATTAGACTTAAGATGTCATTTGTTTGCTCTACTGGGTTTGCCAACTAATCAAATATGTATAATTGCAAATGGTATTTTAATTAGTTTAAGATATTCCACCAACTACTTTTATACAGAACATTGAATGGTTAAGAAATAGGGATACTAACATAAGGAAATAATTCATATCAAACATTCAAATCTTGCTGCATACCACACACATACATATATACATGCACACATGCGCACACAAATATATAATATAATATATAACATAGAAATTTTAGAACTATAAAAATAAAATATTGATTCATTCTTTGAGTGATGCTACAAATGCTCTGGTTTGAGCTAATTTATTCATCTTGCTATTATTGGTTCTTTGTCTTTCCTCATGTCAAATTATTGGTTTGTTATGACGATATGCATACTTAAATTTTACAAAGAATATTCTAAAATTAACTTGATAAATTACACACATGATAGAATATTTTTAGCATTTAAATGGACGTTAATGTGTCATTCATAATGTATTTAAAATTCACTCACGTTAATTTTCCAAAAAAAAAAAGTACTCATGTTATGTATGTACACAGTAAGATATAGGTGTCTAAGAAGGAATGTTCCCTTTCGTTGGCATTATGTATGTAATTTAATTGAAACGTTTACTGAATGCGTTTTTGCACTCACAAAAGCAGTAAAATTATAGCACTGTCCCTGAAATGAGTGGCAGAGCCAGACGTCTCCTTCAAAGTCATACATATCCAGCATCAGCCCTCTCACTCCATTCTACAATTAGCATGATAAACATTATTGGAAACACAATTTGCAGAATACATAAATGTAACCCTATGACAAATTATGTAATTCCTTTACACAACAGAAACTTCAGGTTTTTAAATAATTGTAGGCAGATACAGAATAATATTCCTGTCCAGAAAAATGAAATGAAATCCACCATGAATAGAGCTGGAAATTATGTTCAGAACTCATAATTCGCCTAATAACAGCTCAAGTTTTAGTTTATTAAAAATACACTAAATTTTCTGTGACTTGAAATCAACTCATTCTATAAAGCAATACATCTCAAAATCAACTACTTATTTTAATACATAACACATGGCCAAAGGTTATTTGGAAAATACAACAAAAGGAAACCAAGTGCAGGAAATTCAAAACAGTTATAACTTTAGTACAAAAGAAGTTATTGATGAGCCCTACGACGTGACCTAGGTTCCCTACTAATGACACTTTTCCAACTTGAAAAAAGCCCATTTAATGTTGTTTCGAGCACTTTTAGTATTTTCTTCAATTTTGTCAATGCATTTTATTTTGTTTTATTTCTCATCTCCCATATCGTGACTTGGCCCAAACATGATTTGTTAGCTGATATGGGCTCGTAGAATTAATTTCGAACTTCTTATTATCTTTTTTTAAAACTTTTATTTGAAAGTTATCTTAAGTTATTTTTAGGCTATTAGTTGAGTCGCTTATATATAGCTTATATCTTTAGTTTTCAAGTAATCATTGATTAAATTAATCTAAGGTTCTTCTTAATATTCAAATCCCCTATCAAATAATACTTTTGTTCTTTGGCACCTTATCTTTGATTTCTCCTATGGGATTACTTGTATTCCTTGTGTTTCCGCTACCCAAATATGCATAAGCATATGTATTCAAACTTCTATAATGGTTGTATAAATGGTTTTAATGTGTATACATGTGTTATGAAAGTATATGTGCAACATAGATTAATAAATACACACTAATACAGATATAGTCAAATAATAATTTCATCTTAATATGAACAATATAACGCAAACTTAGCATAAGAAGTAAGGTTGGTACCTCAACTCAAATCAACTCAAAAATAAGTCTTGAAATCAAGATTTTCAAGTTGGGTGGTGTCTGAACCGATTGAACTCATACTAATGCCAGCCCTGACCATGGAAACGTGATGACAACCAGAAGAGAACGATAGGAGTTCAGAAGTTCACAATCAGAAAGTAAAATGCCACACATCAGCAAAAATAAGACAATACTTTACAAAATTGGCACTGGCGAAAGGAATAAAGCTAGAAATAAACACACGAAAACTGAAACTGTAATCCCCAAGGTTTGATCAGAAATTTATGTCAACAGGCAGCAAAGATTCGCCACTGAAAATGAGAAAAGAACAAAGAAATTAAAAAATGGAAACATGTGATTGCTTCATTTCTTAATTAGCACCACAAATGCAAAAGACAAAATGCCAATACAGCCAATATGCAGCAAGAAACACAATTCACTTAAGAAATGTAGTACCTGGAGCTGGTTGGTGACTGTATCGTCCTGGTTATAGAAAGTGACTCTCTGCACGCCAGTGAATGAGGGCTCGTTCAGAATGGAGAACGAATTGTGGGTCACCAGCCAAGTGTACTTATTGAACGGTAGATCATTCACCTGACAACCATTCTGTCATTCTCGCACAAACGAAATTGGAGAGAGGGAGAGAGAGAGAGAGAGAGTGCCTACGATGTCAGTTGCACGGGTGGCCTGACCACGGGTGCAAGAGGGTTGAGTCTTGCCGGAGGCCGGGCAGGATCCACAGTACAGGCTGGTGGCGCAGTCGTCGGCGCCGGAGCAAGGGCTCAGAAGCTGCGCCGAACCCCAAATGGGTCAGATCAGCTGACTAAAACGTTCAGAGGGAGGGAGGGAGAGAGAGAGAGAGAGAGACCTGGCAGCTGTGCGCAGCGCAGGCGGAAGCAGCGGCCCCGGAGAGAGCATGGAAGAGAGCGATCTGACTGAAGACAATTTGAATAAGAACGAGGAGGCAAGGGTTTGAAGCCATGAGAGAGAGAGAGGCGCTCGGAGTGCGTGCGGACTGAGGATCGCATATGCGCCGTTGGTGAGTGGCGCAGTCCAGAAATTTCGTCATACCAAATATGGAAGGATGTGTTAAATAATAATAATTTTTAAAATCTATTTAATCAAAAATTAATAATTTTTTAATTCTTATTACATTATACATAAAATAAATATTATATAAATCTCTGAATATCGTTCATAATTCTTAAAAATATTATTTAAATGACTACAATTTATTAAATTTTTTAAACTAATCTCTAATTTTAATTTAAATATTTCACATAAAGTCATTTTAATTATTTTTGTCAAACATCTATTACTATATGAATAAAATTACAAGTTTTTAATATTTTTATTTCTAAAATTAAATGTTCCTACCATGAGGAAGAGATAGGTGAAAATAGATTTAATGATATTTTTTATAAAATGATTTATTTAAAATTACCTTACTCTAAAAAATTTAAATAATATTTTAAAAATTTATAAATTTATTTCCTGTTATCCCTAATTTTCGGAACTGTATGATATTCAAGTTTAAAATCTAATTTTTTTATAAATTTTTTTAATCTTTTTACAATAGCTCTGTTATCATATCTTATATAAATTTAAGCATTAAAATAAACTTTATTTAAAATTATATTAATTTTAAAATTAATTAAATTAATATGACCAAACACACGGAGACATGACACTTTATGCCTAAATCAATTATGCATGAGTTTCAGTGTTACAACGTTTGATGTATATTATTATATTAAATATATATAATATTTAAAATAAAATTATATATATTATTTATGTAAGATGTGTGACTAAATTAATTATTATTTTTATACCTTACTCCATATTTCTATTTCGTGAAGCAGTAAAGAGAATGTTTTACTTAAATCGAGTCTTTCCTTCAAAGTTAAAATCTTATTTACATTCATTTACTAGTCTCCAATTTATAAAGAGAACAAAAATCATGTTTTTTTTGGAATAATTACATCCAAGTCTTTGAATTTAACGCTTAATAACACACAAGTCCATATTTTTTAAATTATAATATCGGGATCGTTGAGTTTTAATAAATTATCAAATGGTTCTTTTTTTTTAATTTTTTATTATAATTTTTTTAAAATTAGTCGTGCAGCCGCTGGACCTGCCACCAGCCGCACAGTGTCGCCCATGCGCGGTGATCGGAAGGGGAGAGAGAGAGAGAGAGAGAGAGAGAGAGGATGAGGGGTATTTTAGTAAATTTAAAAATTTTAATAATAAAAAATTAAAAAGGACCAATTTGATATTTTATTAAAACTCAGGGACCCTAATGTTAAATTTTAAAAACATGAATCTGCATGTTATTAAGTATTAAACTCAGGGACCTGAGTGTAATTATCATTTTTTTAACATAAGAGAAAGAAGGTGAAGCGCTTTATATAATTCATGTAAAACTAAATTAGCAGCATTGAAAGTGTGTTTACGATGTTAGAATAGTTCAGCATGGACGTAACTTTTTTATATAAAAATATGATAGATATCATCTCATAGTAGTATAAGCATTTGTCGGAGTTGAAATTTCGATCGTATAAGAATATGATGTATTATGTACGATGGCATGTCACATAGTGTATATGAAAATGTGATGACGTGTCTTGTAATAATGTAAGGCTCTGTTTGGCAATGGGCTAAAAACTATGGCTAAAATTAGCCATGGCCAAAATCTTAAATTTATTTTAAAAAAACTTAAAAAATTATTTTATATTTCATCTCACACGAATTCTAATATTAAACAATCATTTTATTTCACATCCAATATAATTCTCAATAAATTAATTAACTTTACTTCATATCCTACACAATTTTTAATATAATCAACTTACTTTATTTCATATCATACACATTTTTCAAAAATGACTAAAAATTCTAACTAAATTTTTTTTTAATACTAAACAGAGCCTAAGAGTTTAATGTATTTAGAATTCCATCATATGAAAAATATGACATCAGTTCTCATGGAGATTAATAGGATAGAAAAAGCTACATTATTACATTTGCTTGGTCATAGGCTAGACATCTGTGGGTCTAGACTTGATCTAATCTAAACCTTGCATGCCAAGTGCCACCCCATATGAAAATATGATTTCATTTGTTGACGCAGTAAAAGTGCCAAGATCAAAGAAAGAGTTTTTACGTGGAAACCGACTAGACAGAAAATCACGACACCAATCTGTCGAGTGTTTACAAAAAAGTAGGCAATAGTTGGCTTACAGTCTGAGAGGGGAGACAAAGGGGGAGAGAATTAGATAGGATCTGGGGCCTATTTTTTTTATTATAATGAGATTTTATAACTTAAATTTGTCTTAGAGTAGTCATTTTAGAGAAATAACACAGAATAGTCATTTCAGAAAAATGACTTCCGTCTTTAACTTTAATCTAATGATGACTGATGGCTTAGAACATGGCGGCCTTACTTGCACGGAATTTATGAATCTTGCAGGTAAGTCGTACTTCTTAAAAGTAGCATGAGGGCCTTTGTTTTGTAATTGACTGCACAGGCAGTTCGATATGGGTTGTTCGTCACAGGCAATTCACTGAGAGCATTTTGTCATGCGTCCGTCGTCAAATTTTTCTTGGGCTCTTGCTCTGTAAGCTTCCACATATAGTCTCCAGATGTATTAGCGCAGATCCGGATACAATACCATTATTCATTAATTGGGTTCAAACCTGGTACAATCCTAACTCGAGCCAATGGAACAAACTTGATCAAGGTTGACTTAATTATTTTTTTTAAATTATAAATCCAACTTGATTATTTATAAATTGAGTTCAGAACAAGCCGTTTCATTTAATCATATAAATTCTAATATATAAAAAATATTATTTTATTTCATAACTCAATAATTTTTAATAAAAATATATATTTTATTTTATATCCTAGACCAAAATATTCAAATTAAGTATTTCATATAGGATATAAAATAAAGTTAATATTTTTATTAAAAATTATTGAGTATTTGAAGATAATAATGTCTCTTCATATTAAAATTTATGTAGAATGATTTAAAAAATTTATTTATTTATTATTATTGTTCTTTTTTAAATTAGTATTATTTTAATCTTATACTAAACAGGACCTAGAGTTCCTAAAATGACGGTGATATAGACTTGCCACGTTATTAGAGTTTCACTGAATTCAATATTAATGATGTTGATTTGCAAAGGTAAGACTTGTTTAAAGCTTTATCTTCCAAAATTTTATATTTCTTTTTTTTCTATTAATTTCATGGCTACTTTTGTTTGTATTTATTGACGTGAGATGTAGAGGATCTCAAGAAACACCGAAAAAGAGATAGAGTCCTGAGAGACGGCGGCACGCAGGGGAATAAGCCCGTCAATCAAAGCTTAAGAGGGAGAGAGTTGCCGTCCATTTGTCCAAAGAAAGGGTCAGGCCCATGATGAGGGGCTTGAATGCCTCGAAAGAGGGGGTCTCTTCCGACAAGGAAAGAAAGGAAGGCAGGTGAAAGGAAAGCAGACTGTGGTAGTGGACATGGTGGAGGTGAGTTCTGGTGAACCTCCTGAGGGCGAAAGGGATGTCTGGACAGTTGAGAAGAGCCAGACATCTGAATGGAAGGCGCCGCGATAGGAAGCGCGAGAGCAGGAGATAGAAAAATTGAGTTACTGGATTTTGCCCATATACAAAGAGGAAGAGGGAGACCAAAGAAGACATGGCAAGAAACTATAAGGAGTGATCTTAGTTACTTAAACTAAGATAAGAATTTGGTAACTGATAGAGCGCAATAGAAACAAAGGATTCATGTAGCCGACCTCACCTAGTGGGATTAAGGCTTGGTTGTTGTTGTTGTTGTTGTAGTAAAAGAAAAAATCTGAAATAAGTTTATTATCTTGAGCGATATGGAAATTCTAAGGATAAAACAATCATTTATCTTTATTTTAACAGAAATATAATGTTTAAGATTAAATGTGCTACTATAAGCTATATCTAGAGAACTCTCTTAAATGTTTTTTAAAATTGAGATCAATTTATATTATCTTTCTAATCTCAAGAGTCTAAATGCAACTTACTATAAAATAAATTATATGTTATTTCAAAATTTTCAATATGAAAAAGAGTTAAAGGAAAATGTTTTGTTTGCTTAGCATTAGATATGTTGCAGTATTGCACTCAATATCATCGCGCAATAACCTCATTATTGTCGAGTAATATCCTATCATCGCCGAACAATTTCCCTGTTATCACCAAAGAAATAGGCTTGCCCTCTTGCAATGAACATCAACAAAACGTTGGAGTCGGCCCTGTTTGGCGCGAGGACCAAATCAGGATCAAAATGATACTAATTTAAAAACAACAATAATAATAATAAATAAATTTTTTAATCATTCTACATAAATTTTAATATAAAAAAATATTATTTTACTTCACATACTCAATAATTTTCAATAAAAATATATACTTTATTTCACATTCTAGACCAAAATATTCGAATAAAGTATTTTGGTCTAGGATGTAAAATAAAGTTAATGTTTTTATTAAAAATTATTGAATATGTGAAGTAAAATAATATTTTTTTTATATTAAAATTTTTATAAAATGACTAAAAAAATTTATTTATTATTATTATTGTTATTTTTAAAATCAGTATTATTTTGGTCCTGATTTAGTCCTCGTGCCAAACAGGGTAAATTATTATAGAATATTACATTTCCGCACTTACATGCTAACTATTTCGACTTTCGTATGGTATGTGTATTTTTTGTTTAATTTAATTGTGAGTAGTATAAAATAGGAAACTCGAATATGTGCAGTATAATTTAGGAGTTATTTTGTTCAATGTTATTTTGATATTATATCATATTATCTAGATAATAACAATAATAATAATAACTAAGTCTTTATTTCATTAGGTAAGGTCGGCTGTCTATTTCATATTATCTAAAAAAAAATATTTATTTAATTTGATGATATACGTAAATAATTTTGTAAAAAATTATAAATTAATTACTAAAAAAGTGACATCAATAAATAATATAACATTAAAGCAAATCATTGATTTATGTGGCAAATTATTTTTTACTTATTATTATTATTATTATTATGAAATTTACTATTATTTAAGAGTAATTATATATATATGTAGCTAAAATTTAATTATTTTATATATTTAATGTTTAAATTTTTAATATTATATATTAGTGGTTAAAATTATAAAAAATTAAAATATTTGTTATATATATATATATAAAATACGGATTGTGTATAAATTATAATTTTTGTAATTAATATGTAATATTAAATATTTAAATATTAAATATATAAGATAATTAACATTTTTTTGACATGCATGTAATTGCTTTTATTTTTCATTCAAGGCTGTCAACCGGTTCGGAACCGGACCGGAGAGGCCAACTAAACCCGCTGGCTTCGACATCCCGACCGCACCGGGCAATGGAGATCAGGCCGTCGTCTTCCTCTGCTGGGGAAAGACGAAGTCGCGAGCAAATGGTCGATACGATAACCTCTCGAAAGAAAAATCCAACGGGAGGTTCCAAAAGAGGGATTGACGGCATTAAAAACCCTATTTGATGAATCCAATGCCGCCCGAGGACGGCAGGGCCTCGTTGTTTTTGCCGCAGAGCCGATGCCCAGCTACTATGCATTTTTCCCGCATGCTGATCTCCGCCGCTTCCGATCGCCATGGGATGCGTTCAGGGGAAGCCCTCGTCCTCCTCCTCGCCTCCTCGCGGCCTCGAAAGGCTCAAGTCCGACCACGGCTACGTTCCAGGCAGAGCCTCGTCTGCGAAGCTGCCGCCGGCCGGAGACCAGCGGCCCAGGGCATCGGCGGTGGAAAGGGTGTCGGAGAGGGAGAAGCCCCCTCTTCCTGTTCCGCCGCTGCCGCCAAGGCAGATTAGCGCCGGTGAGGACGAGCTGATTAACGGATGGCCGCGGTGGCTTGTTAATAATATACCTCGGAAGGTTCTTGCTGGGCTGGTTCCCAAAAGCGCCGATTCTTATGTTAAGATCGACAAGGTCTCCAGCAACATCTTCCTTCTAAAGTTTTGTTCGACATGAAGATATTTTTCGTTTTTCACTTTTTTTGGATAGTTGTTATAAATTCTGCAATTTTCAGCTTGCTGGAGTCATCGAGAATTTGATATCTTGCTGCAGTTCAATTGTTTCAGACTTTGTTAAAGATCCCTCCATCTCACCCTTCCTCCATAATTAACTTTTGATAAAATTTCTGCATGCTTGACTATATTTATAATTGGTTGGATGAATTAATCTTGGCGTTACTTCTTTATTGTTATTTATGGTTCTTTGGGCTGGTGAGTTCTTTGTATTTGAGTTGTGAAGCACAGATTTGAAGCTTTGTATTTGAGTTCTGAGGCACAGATTTGAGGCCAATGCTTCTTATTACCTGTACTTTCTTATCTTGCAATTTGTTATGATGAATCATGTATTCGGACTTTATCTTTGGTTTTTAACTCTTTCTAGTAAGTTAAAATGCTTGTTCAATTTAGTCCCTCAGTTATGGAGATCAAGGAAATCTTGGTCTTGGCTTGTTAATTTCTGTCCATAATTAATGCGATTATGTACTATTTATATTCTACGTGGGTTTAAGTATGCTGAACAATTGCTTGTTTGTTTGCATTATGGAAAGTAATATTGAATCATGATCCCTATCAACCATAGAAAGGCATAAGTTTGTGCTTGGGCATTGCTGGCTATTTCAGTGGGTTCATAGGTTAAAAGATGTAACGCTGGAAAACATTGGTTTTATGGTCCATTTTTATTGTTGACATTACAGTAGGTGGCTACACAGAAGTTACTTCACTTGATTATAAGAATGGTTATTTGAGCCACTGCAATACAATAGGAATATAATATGACCATCTACGTTATATAATTTTGCCTTGAGATACACAAAAATTTGGACATTTACATTGATTTCAGTAATGAAGTGCAAAGGAATAATTGCAAATGTGATCTGTCAGCTATTGCAATAGAAGGAAATAGTTTCGGGTGGATTTGGCATGCACAATATAGAGAAGTGGGCCAATATGTCAAGCTAGATTTTTTAGGTGAATGGGGAGACGTTGCAGAAAGATGTTGATCACAGATTGGAAGCTACCTGATAATTTATCTGTAGCAGGATGAGATTAAATGACAGCTTTGAAGAAGAAAATGTCGTAATGGAAAGCAAATATATAATCCTTGGCACTTGACCTTAGAAATTCTCTGGCTTTTCTTGTGTTAGAAGGATTCCAAGTCTTCTAGCTGTGCATTCCTTTTGGATTCTTCAAGGTTCTTTATCTAGGTTATGTGGTTTTAGCTTTAGAACTAATTCCTTTTTGCTCCGACGGTCTAAGGGCATATGGAGTGAATTCCCTTGATCAGGCTTCGCAAATGATTCTCTCTCTCTCCCCCTCCCTCCCTCCCTCTCCCTCTCCCTCTCCCTACTTACATGCATACATGCATAGATTCATACTGACATATGCATACACATATATTAAAACCAAAATAACAAAACAATAGAATCTGAGAATGTTAAATTATGGTCATCTTTTTCATTCCAAATAAATATCAATTGCATAAGGGAATAACTATTTCGATGATGCAGGTCGGTCAAGGGACTTATAGCAATGTTTACAAAGCCCGTGATAGGGATACTGGAAAGGTTGTTGCCCTAAAGAAGGTTCGGTTTGACACAACAGAATCTGAGAGTGTTAAATTTATGGCAAGAGAAATTATGATACTGCAGAAGCTGGACCATCCGAATGTTCTGAAGCTTGAAGGGCTTGCAACATCAAGAATGCATTACAGCCTTTATTTGGTTTTTGATTTTATGCAGTCTGATTTGACAAGAGTTATCTCTCGTCGTGATACTATACTAACAGAACCACAGGTCTTTGTTAGTCTTCTCTACCATGAAGTTCAATTTTTGTTCTCTTGTTCATTAAAAAGTAATAATATACAATTTATTTTGTGATATGTGTGCAACTTTATCAGGTTGTACTTCTCTTCCTCTGTTCAATCTTTTTTTATACTTTAAACATTTGAAGAAATATTTTTTTGAGCCTTTCTTATTCTTCAAACTTTTCAAGGAATTTTCTCTATTTGGTAAAATACTTTTGTTCATTTGCTCATGATGTTAATCCATCTTGTATTTCCATGATTTGGAAAACTCAATCAGTAGTTCTGCTCTGCAATTTTTTTACTTTTGTTTAATGGATATAATTAAAGGAGGACAACATAATAGACTTTTTCCTAGTATTTGATTTTTTTTTTGAACTGAGGACTACTTACAGTTTTGGTAACTTTTGAATTATCGAGGATTATAAAAAAAAAAAAACTTCTGAATTATTGCGTTTTGGTTTTCTGACACAAGTTTTCATGCATTTTGTTTTAGTATGTTTCGGTTTTCTGTCTTGGTATCTTATTTATTTCCTTTTGGGGAAACTCTAAAGTAGCTATAATGTTCAGCATTGATATACTTGGATGTGTTGCATAAAAGAACTTTGCCTATCAAAATTCTCTCTTTTTCTTCCTTCCTCTCCTCTTCATTTTTCTTTTCCATTGGTGATTCTCCTTTTTTCCACCTCCTCCTCCTCTTTTTCTCCTTTCTTGTATTGCTTCTTCACTTTCCTCTGCCTCTTCTACGTCAACCTCTTATCCACTCTTTGTTGAAAATGTTTGATTCACACTTATTGGTACTGTTATTACAATGATTTAATACTTTGGATTTTTTGAATTCAAACAACAGATTAAATGTTATATGCATCAATTGCTATCTGGTCTCCAACATTGTCATGAGAGGGGGATCTTACATCGAGACATTAAGGGATCCAATCTTCTGATAGACAAAAATGGAGTATTGAAAATAGGTGATTTCGGCCTTGCAAATTACTTCGATCCAAACCAGAAACGGCCTCTTACAAACAGAGTTGTTACACTTTGGTATAGGGCTCCTGAGCTACTTCTAGGTTCCACAAACTATGGGGTTGGCATTGACCTTTGGAGTGCAGGATGCCTTTTGGCTGAGATGTTTATTGGACGGCCAATCATGCCTGGCAGAACTGAGGTGTGAATTTTTTATAATGTGTACTTAAGAAAATACCTTTTCCTTTGTTTTGGTTAAAGTGGTGTACATGAAGCTACTGTTATAAGGGAAACATATATATTAACATTAGTTAAAATTTAATATTCTCATTTTTAGCTCTTTTTAATTGATTTAATAGTGGGATATCTACCCTAACCACATCATCTGAGCTGTTGTAATTTTTTTATAAAGAAACATAGCAACATTTCTTGGACTTGGATACTCTTTGCTACACACCTTCATTATCTAATCAAGACATAGCCCAAAAGCTACTTCAAGGTTAATCAACTGGATGATCCAGTAGATTAAATGTTATGGATTAAAGGTTAAATCACCGGATAATCTAATCGATTATATCAAAAGAAACTTTTAGGTTGCATAGCTTTTTCTTATTTATATGAAAAAAAATAGTTTTGTCCCTATTTTTTTAGCAGTTAGTCCTTTTGCTTTTTTTTTTTTGATTCATCACCTTGTCCCTACGTTTGTTGATGCAACCAGCATTTTGGACCAAAGGAGTGCATGCAATCCCTCGGGAAGAATCTTTTCATTTTTTTGACTAGAGTGCCCCTCTTTTTCACTGCTATATAGTTGAATCCTGAAAGAGCCATGGAAATTATTTAACGGTAGCTTAGTCTTTTGATATCCAACGACAACATTTTAATCTGAGAGGACCAAAAATACTGATTTTATAAAAATTTTGAGATCAAAGTGGTGAATGAGGAAATAGAGGGACTTAATTGCATAAATTTTCAAAATTTAAGTACCAAAGTGTTAATTTTCCTTGAAATATTTAAAATATTTTTTTCTTGCATCCTTCCTACATATATGCAAGCATCAATTATCATAAGCTTCAAGGATGGCCATTAAGTTGGTCTGCGTAAGAAGGTACTAAAGTTGAGTCTCTTCGGCATTGCTGTAGCATTGTTTTGCAAATGAAATTGAATCTTAAAAACAACATATAATTGTAAGAAGGTTGTCAGGTTATTAAAGCCTGATATTGGTTATATTTCTTTTCCCATTCAGGTTGAACAACTGCATAAAATATTTAGATTATGTGGGTCCCCTTCAGAAGATTATTGGAGAAGATTAAAGGTGTCGACTAACTTCCAACCGCCTCGGCCTTACAAATCTACTATATTGGAGACCTTTAAAGATTTCCCATCATCTTCTTTGAGTTTACTCACCTTGCTTCTAGCAATTGAACCCTCTGATCGTGGTACAGCACTCTCTGCCCTACAAAGTGAGGTGAGATTCCGTCTAACTCGGCTGCTTTGTTAAAAGGATTGAGCAAATTGCTAAATTTGAATCTAATGGCTTGTATACGTAATAGACAATCCTCCATAAATCTTTGAAAAAGCTTAAATTTTAAGCCATTTTTCAGATTGTATTTCAAGCAACTTAAAGGGGTTTAAGCTACTTAAAGATTTAAAGCTGTTTAAAAGACCTCAAAGCTGTTTGGATGTGCTTTTAGTCTAAGCAGCTTAAAAATTAGTTGCCAAACACATTAACCAACCAACCTGTTATATCATTTAACTAAATCAGAGCTTGAGTTGTATCACTAGTTTTTTACATTAATCTGTGCTCATTTTCTTGTAGATTTCCAATCCATGTTTAACACAGCTTCCTTAATGTAGCACATTGTGACAAACTTTGAAGACAACAAAACTAATTGGTAGATTTTAGCCTTCACTGATCTTCAGTGTAATACATCACCATAGGCTTGTCCCCCTAGTGGTTTTGCCTCTGTTCTCCAAATTGGAGATCTTGGGTCCAAGTCTTAGCAAAATAACAGTGTAACAAATTTAACACTTTATACCCATAAATGCATTTTCCTTTCTATCTCATTTTTCTTTATTTTGTTTTTCATGTTCCTTGAATGTGACTGAATGTTCCTATTACCAAAAGGTAAACTAGATAACATTTGGTTTTATGGTGTAAGAATGGTATTTTAGAATATGGATGGCTATGGCTGTCTAGGCAATGTGTCACATTATTGATAGGTAAATTATTGAATGAAAATCCCTTGTAACTTATTTGGTAATAATATTCCTTTCTAGACCAATTTTAGAATTTTTTAAAAAGGGAACTCAAATGTGTGGTTGCCGCTTGCTAGGGTTGGAGCAACTTTGTTTAGTCTGGGCAATCAGAATGCACTGAATTTTCATCACTTCAAGTTAGGTTCAAAAAATCTTTGAATCATTATTACCTCCACAGCTGTTGCTTCATGGGCTCCTATATCACCTCCATGCTCAGTTGTTATTGCCCTTCCAAGCCTACGACTGCCACTCCAGCTGTTACTTTGTCCTCCTGCTCTTGATCAGTCCATAACCAACGTCACCTTTTTCTTCAGTTTCTTCTTCTTCCCCACTCACAAACACATAGACACTCAGTGAAAGCGAGAGAGTAGAGATCAAGTTCCTAATCCTGGTGGGTGTGTCTCATCTTTTTGATAAGAAGCCGCAAAACCTGTTTATTACTCTTCTCTGCTCTTGCATTGCAGCTATACATCAATGATTGGAAAAAAAGGTATGTGTGGTAACCGAACCCAAATAATTGATGTAAGGCTAATGATAATGATGGTATATTCTTATATTGCTGTGATCTGTATTGTCTTCCAATCTACTGGAAGTGAGCTTTGTATGCTGATTTTTGCTCTGTAAGACTTTTTTTTTGAAAGTCTATAAGATAGATTTTAAGAAAAGCTAATTGCATGACTTTGAACATTGTTGTTTTCCTGCTTGTTGTGCTTCAATATAGCTACTAGTTTTTCTGAAGGACTTTTAACCCTATAACTTGAAAATGGGAATACATGATGCTGCTGATATGGAGTTATACAGTTAAGAGTGAAATTAATTGTCATGTTAATTATGATATAAGCCGGGGCGTACACATGAGGATATTCTATCTGGCAACAACATAATCGAAAACGGAAATACATGATACTGTTAGATTTTTGTCACTATTTTGTTGTATGAATTGAGCTGCATTCTCAGAAGCATCGGACATAAAGTTTTAATTACTTGAGTCGGTAAGGCGATTACAGATGTACATTTTCAGGATTTAATTCACAGGTGTCTACCTGTGTATCTAATTGCTATTTTTCAGTGCCAATCCCTTGGCCTGTGACCTATGTTGTTGTAATTGATTGCAGTTTTTCATTACACATCCGTTGGCCTGTAACCTATCTGATCTTCCTGTTCTTCCAAAGGAGGAAGAAGATGGGGCAACTCAGCTTCATAGAAGGTAAGTTATGTACCATTATTTTCATGGGAATTTGATTGGACCTAAATTTTATTGTTATTCAAACTGAACTATCTCAATTCTTAGTGTTCGGTGTAGTTTTCCTGATTTTAAACATTAATATGCAAGTATAATCTGATATGGGTAAAAAACTTATTTGTGCTTCTTCTTTCATATTGTATTCCTGATGTTCAACTGGTTAGAGTCTTGCTTGGCTTGCTTTATGGATGTATAACACTAAATATCAAATGCTCAAATCTTATCTTTTTCTATATCTGTTTAAGATTTTAAGGTGTTATGCTTTTTGTTTACATTTTCAAGTTAATTATCATCTATTTCGACGAATTTAAGTACAAAAATTGGAAAGGAATAAAGTTATTAGCATGAGAAACTGACAAAAGTCAACCATAGTAAGATTGAATAAATTAGCCAAACGGATTACCATGGCATGTTTGACACAAATTGATTAGTATTATTTATGTGGTATTTTAAAATTGTATTTTATACATAAATAGCAAGATCAAGTTATTTAACTTGTGATATTACAATTGGTTTATGTTATCCGTGTAATTATTTGTTGCTTTATCTAATCATGTTATGTAGAGGGTTAGCTTTGCTGTAATGGTAAAGGTTGCTCATTTGGTTTGTCTCTCAAAAACAGCTGCTTTACTAAAAATGGACAACCCTGCCCCTACCCTTGCAAAGCAGGGAACCTTTAGCATGAAGAAGCCTAACTTATCTTTTAATCTAATCATCTTATGAGTTTGAATTGCTGAGTAGATACCGGTTAAATTTTACTTACAATATTTTAGATGAGTTATTCAACCATTATAGAACAATGTTTTAATATTAGTTTCATGCCTTCCTAGAATTTCACTCACCTATCTTCCAAGTTCCAATATGTTTCGATTGCAGCATGTTGTCAAAACCATTTTCTGAAATTTGACCTTTTGAATAGGATATTGGGTCCTTTAACCTTTAATTGAACTGTTTATCTTATTAAGTACAATATCAACTGTAGTACCTTTCGGTCTGTTGTCTCATCAGTTGTTCTTGTTTGTTCAAATCATTAAAGCATAGAGTCTGTCTGTAGGCTCAAGTCTTCTAAACCAAAGCAACAGTTGCAAGAAGTGGCTGATGACCAAAGGATGGTAGATCAAGCCATGGATATTCTGAAACTTGATTCTGGGTCCTCCAAAGAGGTTAGTTAGAATATGGTTCTAGTTCCTAAAACATCATTTTTTTTTTCCTATTGCCTACTTCAGCTCTTTCCATTGAAACTCTCATAAAAGTTGTTATTTAACCCAACGATGAAAGCCCAAAAACACATTTTTAGTGACCTCTAGCCACATAAATTAGATATTAAATGCAGCTAATGCCTTTTATTTTTTGCGCAAGGTATACTGTCTTATAAATTAGATAGTAAAAGTAGGTCATGCCCTTTTGCTTTTTGCATAGCATTTGTTTTCAGATCTCAGCTCACCGTCAAAAATGTCTCACTGAGTCATTGTGACCCATAGTTATCTTCATTTTCGAGTTAGCATTTATGTTATTTAGGGGGCGTTTGGTTCAGTGTTATCTCAATGTTATGTTATGTTATTTTTAGGAAGTAGTTGTTTAGTTTAATGACATCTTTAAATAACATTATAATTAATTACAAAAATGTCATTATACATTGACATCTAGATGTCACCCCAAATTGGGCGATATCTCAAGATAACACCATCAATTTGTCATTATAATGTTAATAACTTCCAACTAAATAAAAATAATTTGAATAACAATGATATTTTCTAATATCATAACATTGAACCAAACAAATGTCCATTGATGAATGACAATGACATTTAGATAACATAACATCTAAATAACATTGACATTGAGATAACACTGAACCAAACACACCCTTAGAAGCAAGGGTTATGACATACAGCCCTCTAAAATCTCAATGGATTACATATATTTTGTTCTTGATTTCAGTATATTACATAAGAACCCCTCGACCTTTTTAAAATACTGCAAAACAACCTATTGAATCAATGAAGTCCATATTTAACAGTGACTGCTGATAAAAGACTTAGTTATTACACTCAGTTCTTCAATATTGGTTACAACACATGGGTGCAATGTTGCTGTATTCAAATAAATTGGATGGCATGTGTGATTCGCTACAACTCTTGGATTATAAATCGCGACAATCTGTTAGTTATAATCTGCAGATTTTTTGACTCAAGCATATAACATTATTTTAGTGTGTATGTTTTTCTTGAAACCACAAATAAAGGGGATAATACAACCGGGATCTGGTTCCCAGTTTATGAGCTGCTAATTGAAAGTAATGGGATGGTTATTTTATGGTGTTTAAAAGAATAGAGGAGTATTATGTAATATCAAAAAAACCTATGTATCATTTCTAAGATTTTAAAAGAATAATATAATAGGAGATAATTCAAAAGTATATTATGTAATATCAAAAAAACCTATGTATCATTTCTAAGATTTTAAAGGTCTGTTTGTTTTAATAAGGTTAAAATTAAACTTGGATAAAGATATTTTTTTATTAAAAATTGTGAATGATGTGAAGTAAAATTAGTTATTATGTTAGGGTGTGTGAGGGATGTGATATAAAGTTAGTTATTGTGTTGGGATATGTGAGAGATGTGATATAAGTTAGTTATTATTTTAGTAATATGTGTAAGATGTGAAATAAAGTTAATTTTTAATATTAAATTTTATATATGATGTGATATGCCTGGTTAAAATTAAATCAGGTTAATTTTAAACGGGTAAACAAACGGGGTCTTAGGGTGTAATATTTCCCAAAAATAGGCCTCAAATCTTACTCATCTTAAGCTTCACATTGGTTGGAATGTTACAGTGCAGTTCCTGTCTACAACATAATAATTTCTTGCTTCTTTTGATGATCTGAAACTGCAGGATGAGATGTTTGAACTCGGACCTTCTAAAAAGCATAATTGCAGTATCAATGGTACTTCATCAGGCTTGAACCTCAATAATAATCCGACCAGCCTGCCGAAATCCTTCTCACAGACTGAATCATCAAATTTTCTAGAACTCTCGCCTGTGTCAGAATTATTCTCTTTAAACTCCGTAAACTTCAGCAATTTAACCCAAGAAGCATCCAAGGCTGATGCCATCAGCAGTGAACAAGAAATCAGCGCCGCCGCTCGCCTCTACAATTTTGAGAAGAGATCGAATTCATTGTCCGGATTTTCTCGATATTCTGGGGGAGAAATGCCTAACAGCAGTAAGCAACACATGGGTTTATTGCAGAGGTACAGTTCGGAGAAGAGGTCTAACTCTACTTCAGAACTCTTCAGGTTTTCTGGAGAATGGAGGTCAACGGAGTATGCTATTGTTGAATGAACTGCTATTCATTTATATCAATTTGTGAGGTGTAACTCTCAACGTTCTACTTGGCTAAGTGCAATATAAAATCAGCTAAGTTTTTGCAAGAAATGTCTGATGATAAGCTTGGAATATTTCTTGATATATGACTATAAATTTTACCACAGTTGCTAGCTTAGTGCAGAATTATCCTCCCTGTTCATGACTGTTTGGAGGACTGTTCCTAACTGAGCTGGCATGTATTTGCTTCGCTCGTCTCTTTGGAGACATCCGATAAAACTGGAATGGTATGGAGAATATTAGCATGGCCCCTAATAACACGCACAAATTGGGAAATGGTTCAAAAAAAATTTTTCTCAATATATTTTCATCGTGACAACTCTTTGCAATGTAGTTTCACTTTAGGTCTATATTATTCAGACATAATGGACTAATTTCTTTACTCGTATCCGTCCATGATGTGAGGACCTTTGCTCACTTTTCACTACACCAGGGCGTCGATGCAGCGGCCCTTGCCCATTTTTTACTGTATTCAGGCAATATAGCGCATTGCTTCCAGGGAACGCCCTAGCTTTAGCGCAATTTTTTAAAGGATTCATATCATAATTGATTCGACAAGTTTTACGCTGGCTGTCCAATTTTGAGTAGAGTCCAACACGACTCTAGCTGGCCTCTTTGAGTTATGCAGATTGTTCAAGATAGCTCAAGCCTGCGAGAACTGAGAATATAAATACTGGCCCAACAAACTAAAGCTTACGTTAAGATCTGAATAATGACGAATTATCTATCTTCAAATCAAACTCTCACCCCTACCCTTAGCTAACTTTATCTTGGACTTAGATTTCGCTAAAACTCGGTTTTCATTCGTCAATGGCTCCCTTGAAAGCGAAGAGTGAAATGCTACAGAGGGAAAGAAATATAAAGGCAAGTGACATTTTTGTCATTCTAGAATAAAATTTCATAGTTTTTACACAATAACACTGGAACACATGCACCATCAGAGATTTCATTAAATGAAATAATTAATTTCTTCAGGGATGTAGTTTTAATTTCACGTGAAATTAGTCCCTCAGGTTAGCAGTTAGGTCCTGAAGTTATTTCACTCCCTTTTGCTTCGTCCCTTTAGACTGAAAACATAACTGAAAAATATTTTTCAATTACCAAAATTTCCCTCCACTCTTTCAGAAATAAACATGCAAAGACAAAAATGGTAAAACCTATTGCATTTCACGACTATTCGTTTGAGGACCTAACGACAGATCAAAATATTTCGTCGGCAATTTCAAGTATCCTTCAACCTCGGACCTCCAGATGTAATTACTCTTCGTTATATTTCATGCTCCCATGAATCCAATAACTCAATAAACAGTCCCTTTAAATCATACAAATAAGAGGTTGCACGCTCCAAAATTTTTCTATATCCACATTTCATGTAGTGGGAATAGACATGCACTAAATTTGCCCTTTTCAACATGAGATAGAGGCCCACAACAACATTTAAAAGACTAAAATATATGTAATAAAAATGTAGACAGGGTTCATTCAAAAGGCCCACAAGAAGAACCAAATTCTCACTAGATTTCCTTTTCAGGCTTCTGATCAGGATCTTCCTCTTGCTTCTCCTCCTCTTCTTCCTCTTTCTTCTCCTCTTCTTCCTCATCTTCCTCAGGAGGATCGGCAGGTAATGGAGTGGGGAGTGGCGTCTTCATGGGGCTAAACTTTGGGAATATATCCGGCCTCCGTCCAGGCTTGGGTCTTTCCCATTCCTGTAGAACATGATAACAGATCATCAAACTACAAATAACTGTTCCTCATTCATCCTACAAGTTTCAACCCAAACAGAAAATTGCAGGTTGATAAATCTGTATAAACTTCAGGTCTAGTTCGAGTTGAAGATGACTTGAAATCTTTTAATGAAGGATTCCAGTCAGACCAAAGACTAGATCCGTACCCGAAGTAGATAAAGTGATGGATTATAATCCTAGTGATGATTTCTAAAGTAATTAATGGTCATATTGGGCACAGTGGAAAAAGTTTTCAAAAACAGTCTTTGGGCCAGATTTACAGTAACTAGATCTGATCACGGTTAGTTAGAATTGGCGAATCACGCATGTTTATTCAGGTCCATTTAATTTTGGTTTTGTCAACCCGAAGAGTGAAACTGAGATGACACTACTACTGCTACTACTTGGATTCAAAGTTAATAGATCAATTCTATGTGGATCATTCCTGCTTTAATACAAACAGCATACAACCATTATATATCAAAATTGAAGCAAAAAAACAATTAGTAGTGTAGTTTTTTAAAGGGTATCATTCAGATTCCAGATGTTAGGAAAGTTCACATAAATCTAAGATTTTCAAAAACTCTCATTTGGGTCACATAGATTCATTAAAATTTTCAAATTATTACCCTGAAGACAACTTAAATATTTCAGGTAGATCTTTTTATACAATTTTCCATAATTTTCATGAGAAAAGCGTCTGAATCTGACATTTATTTATTTTTATTTTCAAAATTACTTACACACCCTCCCTCCCTCGTCTTCATCACAATGTAGCAATACATACTGGTTGCAAATCAAGACACGAAATTGCTCGCCGTTGTAAAGGAAGAATTTTACCCTACAAATATTAAAATAAATTAGCTTCATTCATCTTCAAATAGAGAAGAGGATCAAACATTTCAGAATGATCTGCATCTCCCTGCACAAAAAAAACTCCTATTCTTCAAAGAAAAAATGAACATCTTCACTGATTCGATGAAATACACAAAAAGCAATTTAACAATACGGAGAAGAATCAAAAGCTATGTTCTAAAAACTTATGTGATTTATAATATAGAAAGAACATAAAATGTGGACTCCCTACAAAATGGCCCTTTAGGAGGGAGGGGGAGAGAGATTTATATTTATTTATGAATTGGTAGGAAGGACCTATGTAAAATAATTCAAAAAAGTGGATACAAAAGGCTCGCCAAACCTCATGGACATGAGCAATTACACTAAAAATATAAGTACAAATGTGTGATACCAGTCCAAGGTGAACGATGTATGTATAGCCAAATGGTCAACAAGAAATCATAGTTGTCACTTGTCAGTTGTCACACAAGGGCTACAAATGTGTGATACTAGTCCAAGGTGAACGATGTATGTATAGCCAAATGGTCAACAAGAAATCATAGTTGTCACTTGTCAGTTGTCACACAAGGGCAATGATTGGGACTGGTGGTCAGTCGAATGTAAAGATGAGGAAAAACTTGGCAATTTTTCCAATGATCACAAATCAGCATTTATCACAATAAAACAAACAGAAAGCAACAATAAGGAGCTAAAAATAACCTATAGACAATGTAACATATTTACACGTTCATGGGAAGAGGGATCATCTACGAAAGTGTTGAAACAATGGGCAAAAAATCACAGACAGACAGATTTTGCAATAAAAGAGTAAAATTATGTAACTAAACAAAGAAAATTAAAGAAGAAATAAAAATGATGGAAAAAGTTAAAAACATGGTGAAGATCAAGGAGATGGTGAAGTAGAAGTTACATCTAAATTAACATTTTCATTTATCTAAGTAAAAATTGAAAAGCTAGAAGCCAATTCTTAATGGAATGAAAAACTGACAAGGAAATGAACATCATGAGCATCCAAAAAGGAAGATAGAGACCAAAGAAGACATGATAAGAAACTATAAGGAGTGATCTTAATTACTTAGACTTAAATAAGAATTTGTTAATTGATAAAGCGCAATGAAAACAAAGGATTCATGTAGCCGACTCCACCTAGCAGGATTAAGGCTTGGTCATTGTTGCTACTGTTGTTGTTGTATCATGGCTAATTAAGAACAAACCTAGTGGGAACTTATACTTAATCAAGCTAAGCACAAGTTGCATGTTGGGCAGTCAAATGTTGAAGTACAATTAAGCTACCCTTCTTGCAAAACCAGAATGAAAACCTGGCTTAAACCCAATCCCAAATCCTAGATGGGTCCCATAAATAACAACACCAAAGCCTTAATCCCAAACTAGCTGGGGGTTTGTTACAAGGATTTCTCTTTTGCATTTAGTTACATCTAAAGCAACAACCTTTTTAAAGGTAACTGGGCCAAGGTCATGTTTGCTAACCATGTCTAACTCTTTTTTGGTCTTCCCTCTTGTCTCTATAGTCACGAATTGAACCTGTCACATTTATATATAGGAGACTCCAAAGGTAGATTCTGGGCATTGTAAATATTTCTCACATATCTTATCATTCATAAGTATCACATCCACTTTCACCTTATTATGATCATATCACATATAGTTCACTTTAGTATAATCACTCATTTGGGCATCCGCATCTTCGTTACACTAACCCTATGCATAATATACAACTTAATTGCCAAACACTTATCCTCATATAGCATAGTTGATTATATAGTAATTTATAAACCCTTTCTTTCAACTTAATAGACATTTCTCATCCCATAGAACTCCTATTGCACTCCAAAATCCTAGATAGGATAGAAGAGTATCCTCTCATTTCATCGTACTTGTTTGTCACACTTTCCCAAAAGTATTGCTGCACATTAAGTAATCTCAAATTGATGAATCATCTTTTGCATTGGAAAGTAAATGTCAAGACCTTTCCAACTATATATAATTGATAGATTTCATTCAGTTGTTTATATCAAATTTACTTTAAACGTAACCTCTGATTTTGAATTTTAGTTAACCAATTTTCTTTTCTTTTGGGAATTGTCTTTTGAATAATTTTGAATGTTTTGAACCACTATAAAGGGGATTTCAGATTAAATATCCTTGAGTTTTGTGCGATTTTAAAGAGTTTTTATGCGATCCAATTTCTCAAGTGAGAAGTGCTTTGAAGCTTCTAGTGCTCAATTTTTCAAGTGAAGAGATTTCCCATCTTGCTTGTGCTTTTCTTACTATGATCTAGATGGTATTGTGATTTACTGTAATCATTTTTATCGCAATTCTTCTTTATCCTTCTTCTTGGAAATAGAGCTCTTTGTTGTGAGATGAACCTTAGAGTGAGGAAGGCATCTAAGGCGTGAACCTAGATTTGAGTATTGCTCTTGGTGATTAAGAGGGTCTTGGAGCCTGATTTCTTTAAGTGAACTAGGTGAGTGAAACCTCCTGGAGAAAGGATAGAAAGTAGTGGTCTAAAGGGATTGTCTACCTAGCTTTGTGCAAGGATACAATTGCATACCTAGCTTTGGCTGTGGATGTAAACATTGGGTGAGCAAAACCATGTATATCTCGATGTGTAAATAGATGCTCTTCTTGGCCTTGCTTCTGCATGTTATTCTCCCTTGTTATTACTAACATGTTTTAATTTAGTGTAAATAGTTTTAAATTCCACATATTGTCTATTCACCCGCCTCAAGATGATGCCATTGATTCCACAAAGAAAAATAATCTATGCCTTGAACTTCAAAATCATACATGATACATGTTAAGAAGATTATTCTATGCCCTGAACTTCAAAATCATACATATGTTAAGAACAATATCGAACTCAGGCATGTAGCTCTGTCCCATCAAATGGTATATCTCACCATATCTGTATTTTGATCTGTTTACAGTTAAATATTCAAACAAATTTATATGACTTTGATGATAGCTTTAACACGTTTGAAACCAATCTCAATGAAAACTCCACCTTTTGATATATTTGCACAGAATATATTTGGGTTCAATTGCTGCATTCTTGAAAGGTAATGTGCTGGTTGCATTTTGACCCATAATTAACTTGCGAATAAAGTTCTCAGAGATAAAAGCTAAACATCATTGACAAATTGTCCCACATCCCTTATCTTTATTCTTAAGCATCCAAGGTACAAAACTTGACCAATTAGAGATGATTTCCTCACCTAAGAAAACAGCTATCGATTGGCAAATCCATAAACCTAACCAAGCCATGTTTCTGAAGTAAACTTTTATAGCCTTGTAAAAAGGTCTAAGAAGCTAATTTCTTTATCAATGACAGCAAACCACAAGGTACACAAACCATAAAATGAAATCCCTAATGCTAACAGTACTATTGAAATTCAGGAGTAGGGTTAAAGAGAAAGAGACATACGATAGGGAAATCGAGAGGAGAGCGGCGCGTCATCTTCTCCTCCTCCGGCGCCATGCACACCACCGAGCTACATCCCCTCCTCACCCGGCGAACTTGAACCGGAGCCGCCGCAACGACTATTACGGCACGTCTCTGACCACCGTATGTGAGGCCCACGGTCACCGGACACGGGTAAACTGCGAAGGCGGAGGAGAGGCACTCCGGAGATGCCGCCCAAGTGCTCATATCGATCTAGAGAGAAAGAAGTGGGGGCAGACAAAGAAGCTCGACTACTTCGTGTAGTTTACTCTCAGGGAAAGAGTTTTCCACCGGCAAATCTCCGGCCTTGCCGCCGCCTTCTCACCTCATGAACGTGCGGCTATGGAAATCCGGTTAGAGGGGCAAGAAGATCGACATTTCTGAATTTATTTCTCCTAGATAAATTACAAATTGGTCTCCAAGGTTGAGACATATTTTATAAGGCCTAATACTGTAGATTCCTCAGAGGTCCAGAGAAAGGTCGATCAATGGGAAATTGGGCATTTATTTTTGGTAAAATTACATATGGGTTCCTTATAGATCCAAAATGTTTAATCCGGTCTGAACTTTTTTTTTAAATTTACACATGGGTCAATGGGAATTTATTTTTGGTAAAATTACATATGAGTCTCTAAGGCTAAAAGATACAGATCAAATTTTCTCATCATACTTGAAAATTGAGTTATTATAATTCAAATTTGAGATTTTAGAATTTAAATAAGGAATTTACATAAATTTTATAGCATAAAAAAATTCTGTTTAGTCTAAGACTAAAATATTTCATTCGTTGAGGAAGAAAAATAAAATTGATAATTTTATTAAAATAATTAAGTACGTGAAATAAAGTCAATTTTTTTTATATTTTAATTTATATAGAATGTTCTTAAAATTTATTTATTTATTATTATTATTTTAATTAAGTTTAATTTTAGTCTTTTATATGATCAAAATGGTCTTGGAATCAAACAGAAGCATGTGTACAAATTTCTTTAAGAGCCGTTTGATTCGTTGTTATCTTGATATTATATCATATAATTTATATGTTATGACATTTAGATGTCATATTTTTACTAATAATTCTATAATTTTATAGAAGATTATTTATAAATATCATTAAACTAAATAATTACTTTCTCTAAATAACATAACATAGCATTAAAATAACGTTGAACCAAATGTCTTCTCGGAGAAAAATAAAAGTACAAGAAGAAAATTATTTATACTATATAATTTATTTTAAAAAATATATTTATTATATTAAAAATCATATAATCTAATAAATTTATTAATAAGTTTAGATTTATTACCCATGATTTTAATTATTAGAAAATCATTATTTTTTTAATGGAAAGAAATTCATCGTTGATTTGCATTAAAGATCAGTTGGTCCTGTTTGGTGCGAGAACTAAAATCAGGACTCAAATAGTACTATTTTAAAAAATAATAATAAATAAATAAATTTTTTCAAATATTTTACATAAAGTTAAATATAAAAAATATTATTTTATTTCACATACTCAATAATTTTCAATAAAAATATTAACTTTATTTCACATCCTAAATAATATGAAATAAAATAATATTTTTTTAATTAAAATTATGTAGAATAATTAAAATTATTATTATTTTAAAGTAGTACTATTTTGATCTTTACGTCAAATATGACCTAGATTTTTTAAATGATAAGATAGTAATGTATATAATGCAAAATAGGTAATTTGTGCTTTTATTTATAATGTATGCAAGATAAATTATATATAGTAGAGATCCTATAGCTCAATAAAAAAAAATTTACTTAAATACCAAGAAATCTCAAGTTTAAACTGTACTATCATAATAATTCTTAAATAAGTTGAGATAAATTACGGTATTTAGAAGATTATAAAAAAGGAATTATGTGTATACATAATTCAAAATATTATGATTACAACTAGGCTCAATTTAAATTCAAAATTGATTATAAATTTAATAAGAATTGAAATTCAAAATTGTGTATGCATAAATCTTAAAAAAAGATTCCTTTAGGAGTTCAGTTTGATTCAAATTTAAAATTTAGTTCATAATTAATTGTACGTTGGTTTAAATTGTTTGATTAAACTAATATAAAATAGATGTTTTTTTTATAAACATAAAATAGATATTGTTTAGTTGATAAGACATGAGAAGAAAATCAATTATGAATTTTTCTTACAACTCTCTTTACAAATAAAATTAGAACACCATCTCAATTTTTATTATCCTCAATTTAAATTTTATATCCCAATTATTTAAAAAAAAGTAATTGCATTCTATTGAAAGTTCAATAACCAATTAATTCCTTTTACGGATAATAAATATTTGTTCAAAATTTTCCAATATATTTTTTTGGAAGATGATATGAATTATATATTGTTAAGATGTGGTTCCAACGCTGCATCCCTGCCGTACACGTGGCGCTTAACTGACGTTTGACCTTCATTTTTTTTAACTAATCCATCTATCTGTTTCCACATGTCAGACCTCGGTCAAACCTTGGACACGAGGGTTCAACCAAGCCTCGTCCATGATGCGCCGGGACCATCCCTGGTAACATCGTCCTCGACGTTACGAAGCGGTGCCTGTCACAACCAGGCGTGGTCCGATCGCACCGTTCCCCATACAAGACGCTTTTCCCAGACCCACAAATCAAGGATCCGTATGCTCCAGCTATCACGGATCCCCAGAAGTAATACCAATATTAAAAGTTAGCATCATCCTTTTGCTGCTTTTGGTCCCTCCAGCGGCCAACAAACGGCGCGAACTCAGAGCTTACCCACCTTCTTTTTCTCCGGAAAACCAGGATAAAGCTGCACCATCCGCTGCCTACAAATACCCCGGAACAGTCTTTAAGCAGGGGACCGGCATCAAACACCCAGGAAGAGCAGAATTCATCCTCTATCACCTCTTGTAAACAAGAGCTTGAGAACAAGAAAAGCTCTCTCTTTCTCCTTCTTTCTCTCTCTTCCTCTTGTAAGTTCTTTGTATTAGCCTTCACGGCTATCTTTTTTCATTAGTGAAACTTCTTCACTGATCGCTCAGTAAACGTAGGGAATTTTCTCCCTTAACCACCTTAAATCTGTGCGCTGTTCTGGATGCCCCGAACTCTCTCTCTCTCTCTCTCTCTCTCTTAAGCCTCTACTAATAGGCCTACCTCTCTGCGTGCCGTCGTCTCCCGGAACTCTCTCTCTTTTTGTGTTCCTTGGGATCCCCTACATCCTACATCAACATATATATAATTTAAAATATTCATAACAGTAAAATAAATAAACAAAACCATTATCAGACATCCCCAAAATAAAATTATTGTCAATAAAATGCATTAAAAAACAATCAAATATCAAATTTAATCTGTATTATGGTCTCAAGCAAAATGAAATATAAGAATAATTTCTAGTTTTTCAAATTTCATGATGGACACCATAATTTTCTCCACTACATTTGAAATTAGAATAATAATATAATTCAAATTTAAAATTTAAATTTTCATGTAAACTCGTTCCCGTCAAATTAAAAGAACATTACTGAATAATTTCAGGTTTTTGTAAATAAAATAATTTTAAGTTTTTGTATCCCTAAAAAAAAGAAAACAAATACATTATCAGCAACACATTACCAACTAAAATCAAATCTAACAATCCTAATATCATTTGTTTCTTTAATTAATTTATATAAATTAAAATAAAAACATCTATAATGAATTTTTAAATTATATATAATATGATAAAATTCTTTAAAATATATTAGTAACTTAATTTACAAATTTTTTTCAACAGCAATGTAAAATATATAATCTTTTTTAAAATAACGCACAGATTTATATTTTTAAAATTAAATATTAAATTCGTGAGTTTTAATAAATTATAAATAGGTTTTTTTTATTTTTTTATTATTAATTTTTTTTAAAACTATCATTTTATACCTGCCCCTCTCTCTCCTTCCGACCCCAAACATGCACGAGACCACGCGGCCGTGCGGCGTGTCCACCAGCGGTCACGGGAGCCGCCAGCGATCGCGCATCCCGTGGGATCGGGAGGAGAGGGGTAGAGCTAAAATGATAATTTTAAATAATTTAATAATAATAAAATAAAAAAATTCATTTGATAATTTATTAAAACTCAAAAACTCCATTATAATTTAAAAAATGTGAACATGCACATTATTAAGCGCTAAACTCAAAAATCTGAATATAATTTGCCCTAATATATATAATATTTTATTTTTAATCACATAAATTTTTATAATTAAAATATTCATCACGCAAATCTCCCTAAAATTAAGCACAATGAGAATTCCATTCAGGATGAGATCAAAAGCATAAAATCTATTTTTGGAGTAAAAGTTTAAAAATACAAAACACACATACACACAACTAACTACTCCTTTAAGGCTCTATTTGTCAAAAAAAAATTTAATTTAACTATGACCAAAATCTTAAATTTATTTTAAAAAAAAAATTAAAAATTATTATATATCTCATCCTACACAAATTCCAACATTAAATAATCACTTTATCTCATATCCAACACAATTTTTAATATAACTAATTCACTTTATTTCACATAATACACATTTTTTAAAAAAATTTCACAAAAATTTTTCAAACCATCTTTTTTTCTTTCAACCAAACAGAGCGAACTGACTAAAAATGCCAAACTAATTTTTTGTGGAGGTTTTGTGACCGACTCCGTCTCCCGGCACCCCCAAACCTCAGTGCGCTTCGCAAGTGCGGTGCGCTGATTGAAGAACGTTATGGTGTTGTCAGAACGATTTCCCGAATGTCCTCGACGTGCTCAATCCCTCCAAGTTCTGTTCTTCCGTAGGAACGCTCGTTGCTTTACTGGGAATGTCGTGATAGAGCAAGTTTCGTTTGGATGCTTCAATGCAATTGCAATGAGAACCAATCAGCCTCTGGAATGAAGAGATCTTTTTCTTCTGCCTCTTCTTGCACTGAACTAAACTTTGAAGTAACCATCACATGACGATCTGCCCTGCTATCAAAATCCAGTAGAAGGTAACAAAGGTGTCCTACAATTACAACGCACTTTACAGAGTTAGAATAACACCTAACAAGAAATACAAGAATGCAAATGTATTTTTGATGCAGATATGAAACATGTAGACAATCATTGCAGATGTTGGTAAATCAGCAGGAAGAACCAAATTTGTTAATACCTTAACAAACTTACCAATTGATGGATAATTTTTAAAAAATAAGTATGATTAACTTTTTTGTTTTTTTTATTTTAAACTCGTAAAGCTATTATAATATGTGTTGTAATTGATACCTTTATAAAATACTATGTTCCTTCAATTATAATCATAACTGAACCCTGATCGATTTTGATGATAACAAACGTGTTAATAATATACTCGATTAATTTTCTAATTACTAGTATATATCGTACTTAAGCTTTTAGGTTCAAAGAAGGTTGATTGTCGATTGACGAAATCGAGTCAAGAATAAAGAGAAATAAAGTTGATAAAGCAATTTGCTGAGAAAAAGAGCATTAAGTCGAAAAGTCAACTTCAAGTACGTATACGCTCTAAAATTTTACACTATCATGTAAGTGCAAGAAATTTATAACTCATTTATTAGGAGAAGATTAAAATAAATATAATTAAATTTATTTCGTGATTTTTCTGTTTTTTATTTTTTAATTATTTTTCGGATAAATAGTGATTTTCAAAAAAAATTTAAATTACACGAGTAAATTTTTCGATGTAGTGTTTTCTTTTTTTTGTGACGTGTTTTCTTTGATCTTCAAAAGATCTAAAATCTTTGATTGAATTTAACTTGACTAATAATTTTACTCTTTAACGTATCGCTTCAACTTGAAACAATGAAATCTATTTTCAAAAAATATATATACTAATAACAATTATTTATGAAAATAAATTAATTGAATTTTATGAAATTTATTTCTAATCGATTTTGGATGCTTTCAACTCATTGATATTTTAACTCAATATTTTGAATTCCACTTAATTCTCACTTTCTTATTTTGTTCCTTAAAATCAGCCATAAAATATATTAAGTGGATAATTTTGTCCCCAATTAATTTACAAAAAATTATAGTTCTTGAATTACCAATTTACCCATCATTTATCTATAAATAAAGAGGATTTTGGATTAATATCTCTCTTTGGCCAACCAAAACTCCAAGCTCTCTTATTCTTCAGCTGAAAAATTCTCTCCCCAAGCTCAAAGTTTTTGTTCACAATGTTAGGGGTCGATTCTAGGGAGTTCTTGGATCATCGGAGGTATTTTTATTCGGGTATTATCTATTTTCTCTCCGAATAGATTTTCTTAAAGATTCACAGATTTTTATATTACTCATTTGAGCTCTAAATAATTTAAAATTTTTACTACACCTTTCTAGGAGCCTCTATTTTATCTGAAAATTTTCTTCTTTTTTTTTTGTAAATGAATTTTTTTATTTTTATAAATAGTACAAAACTCTAAAAATTTTAAAATTTTTAAAGTAAATTACTCAGATAAAACTACACCTACAGAAAAATATTTAGGTGCTTTTACTAAGTATTATTTTCTAGAAAATTTTTTGAAGTTTCTATTTACTTGATTTTGTATCGTATTAAAATATTTTATCGAACTTTATTTCTCTCTTTTCCATTGATCCTTACATTTCATAGAATATTGAGAAAGATAACACTAAGTTTTCTCCAGAAAGTTAAATTGGCTTCTTTGCATGTAGAGTTTTCGTAAAATTTTAAATTGAGATTTATTTCTTGTACGACCCATTAGGGTCATTCAGATTCTTATTCTTTGTTTTAGTCTCCCTGAGCGGAGAGGAGTTTTTCTTACTTGTCCCTAAGTAAAAGGAAAAGTGAGGTTGTTCCTTTCCCCCAGTGAAAAAAATCGAGAGATTAATTTGTGCTTTTAGATCAAAAAAGCATGGTCAGTCAAATTACAAGTGACTGCGCTATACATGAAGGAACATTTGTAATGCTAAAAAATAAATAAAATGGTCAAACAAAACTGTGTTGGGTGTGTTTTACAGTGTCCTGATGGAAAGCTATAGTTGTTTTCATAGATCCTAATAGGTCTCGTTTGGTTCGAAACATTGTTTTTACCCAACACAAATTTCAACTATAAAAATCAACTTTATTTCACATCCAACACAAATACGAATATTAAAATTAAAAGTATTTCATATTTTACACACAATCTAATATTAAAATAATTTTTTTTATTAAATTTAAAAAATAAAAAAAAAATTCTTGTCAAAAAAAAAAACGAACCAAACGAAGCCTAAATGCTCACAAACCTAAAAACAGAGTGACAAAATTGAAGGTTTCTCAATATAGATTGTCATCCTAAAAATATTAACTAATAAAAAGAGAATTTTTAAATAACTAAGATATGACAGATCTCCGTAATGACAATTCAAAAATAGCCTTGACATGTTAATGGCAGATTGCTACGTGATAAATATGCATAGAACAATGCTAAGATCCGAAAATGACCTTAAAAAATCTGTCAAAAACTTAACTCCTTCTGAGCAAATTTCCTTGTGAGGAGAGGAAACAGAATTTGAGCTAGAAGCATTCATTTTTATCCTCTCCAAGCAACTCCATGGAATTCTCCAAGCACTGAAAGGATGGTATTTTCTTCAGAAAAAGCAATTTCAGTCCTAGAGAAACAGAGAAAGAGATCAAATGGTGAAGGAACTGAAGTTCAGGACATCAAAGAAAAGTCAAGTATAAAAGGGAATGAAAGCAAGAGCGCTACCCAGTTGCTTTTTATTTTTGTTTTCTTTCGAAGGCTTATCATGGCAACCTCTACTTCGAAACCCAATGCGAAGGATTGTGTGACAGATTGCCTGTAAAATAGAGTAAGATCATGGATGAATGATCATCTAAAAATTCATATTCCAACTATTTGAGAACTGTCTTCACTGACATTATTTCAATGTTTAAGCCATAAACAAAAAGAAACCTATAACATTTTCATCAATGCTTCTGACCTTTTTCTCTCCATTCTCCATATATATTAAATGCGTCATTAAAATCATTTTTGCTCATACCCACAGCACCTCTCTTAAGGAAATTAGATAAAGATAAAAGATTGGCATAACAAAAAGTTTAACGAAGAGTAAAAATATCATTTAACCAATGGCGTCTGTCACCTGCAGGACCTGAAAGATATGTTTCAAAGGCACAATTGTGATTGAAACTCAAGAAAGCTAGTAATTTCTTACATAACTAGGAAAGTCAGTAATTTCTTATATTACTAATCCCTATATCCAAAATGATGGTGATATAAGAGTTTTATTCAATATATGAAATAAAACTATCGTCAAAACGAAATTCAATTGCATCCCATCTTGACTCAGGCATTGAGATGACACTAGCTTCATAAGTCAAGTCCTAAATGTTCCCATGACATCCAACATTGATTCAAACACCTTAACATTGACTCACGTCCAACCAACCCCTCAACTGGGCGATCACCACGTTGTCCAAGGACAGTAATCTTCATCTCTTTCCACAAAAAGCTCCCCTATATGACAGCAAAACTCGTCCCAACACCCAATAGTTCCATGAGCGCTTTACACTCACTCTCCCGAGACTGCTCCACCATATTACTTGAGGAGTTCTGCAGCATGTATCGAGTCTCAAGTAACTGAATTTTTTAAAGAAAGCGATTTTGAAAGAATGCGTTGTTCCCAAGTCATCGACAAACCCTTGCTTGATGCAGCTGAAGTGTCAACAAGATTATACTCCAAGTCAACAAAGTAATCAATCAAGTTCTTCAACACGAAGAACGCTAATGACTGGGTCCTCGGGCGTACCTTCCGAGGATTCAAGAAATAAAGGAAACCCTACTTAGGCTCTATTTGACATTGTTATACTATATAGAAAAACAATGTGGTGTATAGGTGTGCGAAGAAATTGTCATACAAAATTGTTTTTTCTATTTGGTAAATAGCTGCTAAAATTAATTGTTAAATGCTTGATAAAAACTATTGTGTTGTATAGCATGCTTTTAACTAAATTGGTCATATGTATATATATATATATATATATATAT
>KZ451908.1:3552045-3628079 GCA_002786265.1 Apostasia shenzhenica | reverse complement strand
CGCGAACGGGCGGGCGGGCGAGCGAGCAACAGGGGCGCGTGCGGGCGGGCGCGTGGGCGAACGCTGGGCGCGTCGGACGAGTCTGGCGGAACTGCACGGCGCTGCGAGCGGAGCGAGCTTCGGAGGTAGATGAGTGCGCAAAGATTGTTTTTCTCTTTTTTTTTTGAAAAAGTAGATAACTAGGCCAATTTGAAGATTCTCACCAAAGGCTAACCTTACCCTTTCCTTCACAGGAATATCGACCCCTTAACCCGAGTCTAGGCTATGAGAAAACTCAAACATAATTTCATTCATCAAATGCTTTTTTTTTTACAATGCAAGGCGACCTCTTTATATAGAGAGATCTCATGTAAAAATTTGAAAATACAATATTAAATATAGAAAATAAAATACCAAATAAATAAAAGCAAATATGAAATTAATTCTATTACAATAAAATAAAATCACCTCCAAATGTGGTGAGTCTTCAAATCTTCTAGATATGCTCTGAATCAAATCAAATCAAATCAAAATAATGCTAATATGAAAATCTCTAATAGCTCTAATTAATTTTAATTTGAATTTTGATTCAGCACATGACGTCATCCTAGCCATCCAATTCGATGTTGATCTGTGTCCCCACCATATACATAGAAAACTATGTCGTCAGATTCCTAAAATTTTCTTAGAGCTCTCTTTTCATCAGCCTAAAGCTTGAAGACCCCACTGGTGAGCTTGAAGTCCTTGCAAAAGCAGCAAATCCCTAGGCACGGCATCCCCAATTCGCCTTCTTACTAGTCAAAACTCAAATTCGACGATATGAAGCTTTCGCCATTCCCATTTAGTCCCCTATCTCAGGTCTAATCACCAAGTCGACCATGGTAGCAACCTAACGATGATTAGATCTGAAGAAATTAAGTGAAGTTGGCCTTCTTTCAGTTGTGGTGGCAACCCGTTAGTGACCAAATCAAAGGAGATAAGCTATCTACTAGACTGTGGTATGCTCCCCGCTAAAAAATTTTGGAGAATAAAGAACTTGAATGGAAGAACTAACTCCACCATGGTAATATTTTTGAAAAACCATGTGTCTTATCTTTATGCACATTATGGAAACATTCTACTACTAGTTCATTTTACCATTGCACTTTGTTTGGCTTCAATGGATTGGTGTACTAATGCAGGTCTGGAGGCCCTTCCAAAATATCAAATGCTGCTTCAGTTGTATTTAAAATGCTATTCTGCACAGCCATAATAAAAGACTAACCCATCACTCACCAAACCTTATTATCAATGCAAATAATACATTTGTGGAAGTATTATTTTGCAAATGATTGTCAAAATTAAGATAGTCTACCATCTCTAGATGTCTTTGCACCCTTCCTGATCTCAACAAAAAGAATTCTTCCACACATACTATAAATCAAGAATATGAGGAATAAGAAATAAAAATAGGTTCACCTAAAACAGGCACCTAAAAAGCAAGCTAAGTGATGATTATTTTTTAAGATAAAATACTAAATTAACGAACTCATAAATTCATTACATAGCAATAAAATTTCTCACCGGTATTTGCCTTTTAATGAGTAAGAAGACATCTAATCATTGGCCATATGAAAAATAATCCTTGATTACTCAAACAAATTCCCCATGGAGGAATAGTCCAATCCCAAGGATGAATAACTGGGAGCATCTGGCAATAAACCCTGTTCCAGCATTAACCTAAACATCTCATAGGCTTTATCTTTGTCACCGATTTTGCGATAACCATTAATGATAATGGTATAAGTTACAACATTAGGAGCAATATTGCACTGCATCATTTTATCCATTAGCAGGATAGCAGAATCCATTAGAAACAAATTGCAATATCCATCTATTAGGCAGTTATATGTAAAAACATCAGCTGACAAACTGTTTTCCTGCATTAATTTAAACATTTTCTCTGCCTTTTCCATATTCTTGTGTTTGCAATAACCAGAAATTAATGTGTTACACAAAACCCTGTCAGGAACCACACCCTTCTTGATTATTTCTTTAAAGAAAACCCACGCCTTTTGCAAGCTACCATTATGACATAATCCACTTATCAGACTTGTGTACGCAAATAGATTTGGAGTGACACCAACCTTAGTCATTTTACAAAAGAGTTTCCAGGCTTGTTTGTTTTTTGACATTTTGATAAGACCGGCAATAAGAGTACTGTAGGTAACAACGTCAGGAGCAAGGCCCCTCTTCAAGATGGTCCCAAATAAACTCCAAGCCATGTTGAGAAGCTCTTCTTTACATAAGGCATTGAGACAAACATTATAAGTACACAAGTTAGGAAAAATATTCAACTCACACATATCATCCAAGAACTTAAAAGCATCTCTTATATGCCCTTGATTGAGAAGACCTTCAATAACTACAGTGCAAGTTATCACATTGGGCATCACACCATCAGGGCACATGCTTTTAAGAAGTTCAAGTGCTTCCCTTAAGCATCCAACTTCACAGTAACCATGAACTAAAATGGTGTAAAGATGAACATCTGGAGTATGATTTCTTTTGATCGCATGGCCCCACAGACTAAGAGCACCATTTAAATCCCCATTTTTTAAGCACCCATCAATTACTATGCTATAAGCAATGATGTCCCATTCATGACCGTGATTTCTGAGCTGATTGAATAATCTGCATGCATCTTTAACTTTCCCAGCAATGCATAAACCATATAACAGAGAACTATAGTGGACAATTGTTGGTGCAATTCCCCTATTCATCATTTCCACAAACAGGTTGTCAACTTCCGTTATGTCACCCTTTCTGCAAAATGCATCAATCAATATACTATAACTAAAACCATCAGGTTCAATTTCACATTTCTTCATTTCTCCAAAAACTATGAGAGATTGTTGCAAGTTTCCATCATGAGAATAGCCACAAATAACAGCATTATAACAGTAAACATTGCATGGAAGGTTTTTCTGCTTTAAGTCTTCAAGAAAACCCCATGCAGTGTTTACATCTCCAGCATTGCAGAGACCATGAAGATAGGTGGCATATGTAACTTCATCTGGTTTCACACCGTCGCTTTCCATTTTAGAAATGATCTCATAAGCTTCATGCAAATCCAATTTATTCTTTTTCAAGCATAGACCTACCATCATATTGTAAGTATAAACATTAGGTGGTGGACCAGATTTCTTCATGTCATAAAATAGGCTCCTAGCATATTCCACCCTACTGTTATTGATCAAAGATTTCATTAAGAAATTACATAACCAAACATCAATCTCCAAACCTATATCCTTCGCCTCTAAATATACCAAAAGTGCATCATCAAACAAAAAATACTCAATCAGTATCTGAATCAGATATTGATAAGCTTCTAACAAGCTCAGCACACCATTTGAAGAAGACATAAGTAAAAAAATTAAGTCAGGCAATTCAAAGCAAGGATTATTACACTTGGAATTCTTATAGTACACCACAATACGTCTCAATAAAAACCGAACCTTGCCATGCATTCCAAACATCGAAAATACTCCAATGAGCACTGCAAATGATTCCAATGAATGAGCTAAGCCATATAATTTCACGAGGTCACAAAAACTGATTCCCTCAAACATACTCCAGTCAAACGTGCGCACTATAACGGCAACATAGGGTAGAAAAGTTGGGCCTTTACGGTAATCAGATCTGTAACGACTTTCTTCAGTTCCATTGGCGAAATCCACTGGACAGCTTGGACTCGAAATGCTGTACACATTGTCATTCAAGCAAGAAGAGGAAGCAGAATGAAGCGTCGATGCTTGCCCTTTTCTCAAAACTAACGAACGCAACAAACCCAATCTCACGCTTCTCATGCGTAGGATTTCTCATAACTCGCAAGCAAAAAGGCAAGACCCGGGAGTAGAGAAACAAGTAGTTAGGGAAGCGAAAAAGTAACGGTGATGGGATGGCAGGGTGCAGCAGTAAATGGACATTGAAGGGGGAACAGGAATCATAAAGGTGGAGGGAAGGGCGGAAACTCACAGCAGTAAAATCGCCAGAAGGCCGCCGCGATTGCATCGGCGATGGCAGAGGCCAGGTTGGCCAGCTGGCGGCTGCCGCACCAGCGATGCCGCGTGAAAAGCTACATTAGGGTTTTCTTCCCCTCGCACAACTTTTGCGTTTCTTGTTAATAAGATGATAATAATAATAATAAATATCAAAAATAATAATAATAAATTAAAATAATAATGATAATAGGGTAAATTGCATCCCTGAGGTCCAAAGTTGTAAATTTGTCCAAATAAAAAATTTTAATTTGATCCTTGGAAGGTATAAAATTATTATAATTTTAGTTCCTTTTAAGAATTTCACATATTTTGCTATTCTTTTTTTTATAAAAAATAAGATTTATTAATTTTTAATTAGTTTGAATTATTTATATATTTTAAAAAATTATTATATTCACATGCCTTTATTCTTTTTTAAAAATATAAAATTTAAATTTTTTAATCTATTATTTTTTGTCCTTTAAAAAATTTAAACTAAAAATATAGATATTAATTTTAAAATTATAATCTAAACAATTTTAAATTTAATAATTTATTATCTTAAATATAATAATAAAATATTTAATAATTATATCTTAAGTGAAATCTAAATAACAATATTTTTACAAACTCATAGATTCAAATTAAAATATTTTTAAAAATTAAGATTAATTTATAATATTATTTTAATCTCAGAAGCTCAGGTGCAATTTGCTCGAAGAATAAAATAAAATTTTTTTGTATTAAGTTATTTTTAAGTTTTACTAATCAAATCTGAACGTCTTTTATATTCACATTAAAATCTTCCAAAGCTTTTAATTTACATTTAAAATCTCAAAATTAACATAAATATTATTTATGAAATTTTTCTCTTTATACATTTAAATTTTTTAAAATAACTAAAATATTACTTATTAAATTGTCAGATTCTCTATTTTATATTTAAAAATTTCTAAAATTAAATAGAGTTTTTTATATAGAAAATTAAATAGAGTTTTTTTTTTGTTGAAAAACATTAAATAGAGTTTTGACTGTTGGGAAGCCGGAGCCAGATAAATTGCCGCATGCGCCAGTGTGGCTGAACCCTAGACCACGACCTCCGTCGGCGTCGGCGAGGCATTGGTTTCGCCGGTTAGCGACGTTGAGCGAGAGGATGTTGAGCGACGAAGGCTCTGATGCACCGGAGGAGGTGACGGCCGAGCAGGTTCGTGGCTTCATCCTTTCCAGTCATGTTTCGTTCAGATCGTCGCAAGAACTGGACGAGCAGAATGATGGGTTTTTAAGCCATGAGAGCTTCTCTCCGCGAATTCTGCTTCTTATTGTTCTGGTTTAAGAGCAGAAAATATAGTTGCTGCTGTGTCTACGTGTCAGATTTCGTTGTACTGCTTGCGCAGCAAGGAATGTTATTCTGATAATTGAAGCTGTTGTCTTCAGTGTTTTTATTCTCGGCGATTTTGACCTGCAGGGCATCAAACAAGATGAGCAAATTAGAAAAATTCAAAGAGAGAATAAGATGAGGTATGTGTGGCTGACTTTGTAGTTTCTCCATGCAGTTGTTATATTTATGTGTGCAGCTTATTCTACTCTGTTGCGATCCTTGGTTTGCCCACTCTCTTCATATTAGATTGCTTCCTAACCCCTGCAAATGTATCACTAGTATGATGCACTGCAAAGCAAACTTAAAGCTATTTTGCTTCCATTGTTGTAAAGATATACGAGATTATGATAGTTTGTTACCTTTTTAGTGCATAAAACTCCTTAATGCTTGTGCGGGTCATTTCCGCTTCAAAAGTGGTTGGAGTGGTTCCTCTGTTATAGAATCTCCATATGTTGTTGAGTATTTTTAGGGAATTACTCTTTGCATCTGATGCCTTCACGTAATGGAGACATAAGCTTTGGCTATGGAGTCTGTTTACCCCCTACGCATGCATTATTTTCTTGTTCTTCATCCATTGTTGCAAGATAAGCAGGAAGACAAAAACCAAAGGGGCAAAGAGACGTTGAGAGATTTGTAAGCCAAAATGTTCTTGACTTGCACTCCACAATTTAATCTACTCATTCCATGTACCAGTCAAAGCTCCTTCAAATATTTTGGTAGACATTTAGGTTTTACTTCTTGGAAGGTTAAGGATCTCAAATGGTCCATTTAAATATGTTCAACAGTACTTTAACATGGGTCCATTTTAACTCCTATGGTTAACAACCATGTAGGCTGCTTCAGTGAATTTCTGATAACACAATATGTGAAAAATTGCATCCTATCTGTCCAAGATGCATCTCTTTTGTTAGATTATATTTTAGGATTCAAATAGAGGGAAACATTTTTCTTTGCTTTTCTTAAGTTGCATGAGCATGCTCATAAGAGCTTGATATGAGTGTAATTGGACCAAATATGAGAGTCGAACCCCCATCATCTTGTGAAAGTAAGCCAATGAACTCCCAATTTAACCTTTTTATACTTTAGTTGATCTTATGGATTAGGCATTTGGTATGCTTCAAAGAAAATTGGCCAGATTCCTCAAAATAGTGAAAATATCATGAGTAGCCATGAAGAAGATTGTAAGAAGCTTGTTGCGAATAATGCTCATGGCAATAAGTCTATTAGAGCAGATCTTTAGAAGATTCAACATACAAATATATAATTTATAGATGGCATTGTTTTTATTTTTTTCTTCTTATTCACACCGTTGATGTTCTTCTTTCCTATGGGGTTAAATGCTGTTCCATATCTCAAAAAAAATTGTTTTAGAGTGGCTCAAGAAGGCAAAGAGAGGAGAAGGAAGTGGGCACAGAGGAATACTCAAGCTAAATTGCAAGAGGATGTAGCAGAAGCTCCAGAACTAGAAGAGGAAGATGATCCACCAGCTATTCCTGGAATGCTGCCAAGCAACATAGTCAATTTCCTTGCAGCTCGAGAAAAGTATTTTCATTATTTACTAAACGGATAATTTTCCTAACTTCATCTTTAATTACTACTGAAGCAGAATTTTAATATTTTGGCTTTTCTTAGTGAATTGCTGCAATCGAATTCCTTATGAAGCATGTTTTATCACATATATGGAGAAAACTTTCATATTACCTTTTGGAAAATCTTTTGTTGTATGTTATCAACGTCTTTTTTTTTTGAACGAGGTTATTAACATCTTTTGGGTTAAGGGATTAGTAATGTAAGGAATTACTAGTTTTCCTGAATTCTAATCACAATTATGCTTTTGATATAACTATTTTTCAGTCTCATGGTTAAATGTTACTATTTTTTAGATTTTACGTTGTGCTAATTACATGTTATCAAAATTTCTTAGAGTATAATGGCATCATTTTTTCACAGTTTTAGATGATATGGGTTTGAATAGGAATGCTTTTTAATAACTCTTTCATGGCATGGAGATAGAATTTTCGGCACAAGTTCAATCGTTATCATATTTTCTTAAAAAAATTGAATTAACATAAAAATAATGATAATGAAGGCAGTTCTCAAATAGTTAGAATTTGAATTTTAGATGATCATTCATCCATGATCTTGCCTTTTTTTTGTAGGCAAACCTTAGCATTGGACTCAGAACAAGAGGCTGTCAATGATAAACCTGCAAAACAAAAGAAAAAGAAGAAAGAAACTGGGTAGCTCTCTTGCTTTTCATCCCTTTTACACCAACTTTTCTTTGATGTCTTTATTTGGTTTCATTCACCATTATATGATTCTCGCTCTAGGCCTGAGACTGTTCTCCTAAAGGACATACCACCCTCTCAGTGCTTGGAGAATTCCATGGAGTTCTTGAAGAGGAGAAAAATGAACGTTTCTAGGTCAAATTCTGTTCTGAAAAATGCTAATCAGGCTTTGCGTTTCCTTTCCTCAAAGGGAAATTTGCTCAGTTTGAGTTAAAATTTTGGCAAATATTTTTCAGGTAAATCCTTCTTAGTTGGTTCGTATTTGTAATCATTGTTTTATGCATATTTCATCTAGTAATCTACATTATCATGCAAGACCATTTTTGAATCATCATTATGGAGATTACTCTTGACAATTTCAGCTTTATGCAAAACATCTATTATTAATATTATTATTATTCATTTTTTTAATTCTGTCTCTTTATAAGTGAATCTTTTTGTTAAGGTAACCATCAGTTTTGTGAATATCTTTAATTAGGTCCATTTTTATGGTTGTTAGCATCTAGGTTCTTCTAACAAAGATAATTCATTTTTCCAAATAACATAACATGCCATCGCAATAACATTGAACCTATTTGTATTGTAAATTTATACTCATGATTGAACTTGCAAGTTTTTTTTTTTGATGTTGTATAATCAATGGTCCGACCCCACCTAGTGGGATTAAGGCTTGGTTGTTGTTGTTGTTGTTGTTGTTGTTTGTATAATCAATGGTGTGGTATTTTGTCATGTGATACAAATTTTTTGATCTAACCAATATTGTCTCTTTTTTTTTGGAGTTAGTGTCTTGCATTAGAAATATGGCTGATATTGGATGATAATTATAGGCTGTTTATTTTGATGCAATTTTTTATCGATGATATTGTGTTCTCTGATCTTGTCAAGTCTTTTTCTTTGTTTCTAAGTTACTAGTATCAGAAGTATAGATGATATTTACAAGTTTGTTCTGATGCAATATTGTGTCAATGGTGTTGTGTATATCGTGAACTCAAGAAGGTCAATATGGATTTGAATTCTAGATATACTTTTGTAAATTGCTTTCTAGTTTTCTGATGGTAGACAAATAACACCAAAAGAAATGTGTAACATTCCGTGATCCAAATGTAGGTATGCTGTCTGCTTTGACTTTAGAGAATTATATGACTTGAGTATCTCCTTAGAAATCACTCACGTCAGTATTGCTTTAGCTCATGCATGCTTGACTGCGGAGTTTTTTATTATTAGACTCATATTTTGTTTCAAAATGTGCTTCTAATATTTGAGACCACACTATTTACTTATACAACTCAGGAGCTCCCATCTCTTTATGATGAAGTACGATTTATTTTTGTGCCCTTTCACCTAGATGTCTGCCAAGAACTGCTTTTTGTCCGGATGGTTCCAAATTCAATCATATATACATCACCCCTTCAATCACTCTTCTCCCTTTTCGGTCCCGCCTAGCCCTCTTTGGTCCCATCTCGGGTCATCACAATTAGCCCATGGTTTTGTCCCAAAAATTACCTCTAATATGTGAAATCACATTATTTACTTATAAACTTTGGAATTTTCCTTCCTTTCCATTGTAGTATGATTCATTCATGTGTCTCTCCACGTAGAATCCTTACAAAAGCTACTCTTTATTTTAGTGATTTCGATTCAATCATATAAATATTATCCCGGCAACCCCCCCTAACTCTCTTCGAAACCATTGCACTTGGGTGAAGACAAATATTTGAGTCATGAATTCTGACTACCATACTTACATCGAAAAATTGGATTTTTACCATTGCACTAAAGTGATGCTAAACTCCCAATAGTTTTCATCATTGCACTAGGGTGATAATAGACTTCTAAATTGAGGATAAAAGAAGGTAGTTTCTAAGTAGTAACTCAACTGTTCGAAAATATAATAAAAGATTAAATAAAATTAAAGTTAAATGTATTACATCTTTGTGTTATATATTGTGTGAGATTTATGATTATCATATGTTATTCATGCTATTGATTATGAGTGTGAAATTTTATTTAGCGTGTTGAGTTGGGTTAAGTCCTATGGATGGATTGGCGTCATTTTTTGTAGCATCAAAATTTTAGATTTGCAGGTACAACACAGTCACATGCTTGAGTGATTTAAAAAAAAAAAACAAATTGCGAAACATATATCTTGTTTTATTTAATTATAAAGAATATTTCCTTGTGATAAATAAGTAAATTTTGTTAAACTGACACTTATCAAATGGCTGAAGAAGAGCATTTCTATTGTAGGGATTAGATGTTCCTAGTCTGCTTGCCTTTCCTTTTGTTCCATACCCCTTTCCTTATGTAGTGTGTTTGATAGAAAACTTTAAGGGGAACTCATACTAGAAAGAGGATCAAACCTTAGTAGGGGTTATGAGTTTTAGCTCAGTCTTAAATATATTGTTTCTTCCCAAATGCCAATAAAGAAGTCAGGTTTCTTGACAATAAAAGAAACTAGGTTTCTTGCCAATAAAAGAAACTAGGTTTCTTGCCAATAAAAGAAACTAGGTTTCTTGCCATCCAAAAAACCTTTAATTCTGATTACTAGGGAAGCGCAACCTTAATTATCTATTAGCAAAATCTGAAATCCGAATAAAAGAAAAATTATATTTATAGCTAATATATTTATTTATTTTTAACACTCAAAAGATAGAGCAAGGTGGAGGATCTTGTACCCCTCAAACATTGTTGTCCATTCTACCGTGTCTCTCCAAAAATGAGCTAATTTTAGTTGATGAGTATGATTCAATGTTCAGGACCCAACCTTTAATTTATGCCTGTGGTGTAGGATTTTAAATCAACCCAAAACTCCTTTAGGGTTGGATCGAGACCGAAAGATTTTGGGTCAAGTTATTTTGACCCAGAACTGCAAATCTGAGTTCTTGGCATCCTAAAATAGAAACGTTTAAGTTCGAGGTGGTTGACATGCTTCCGGTCGTAGTCTATTGATGACTTATCTCACAATCAATTTCGGAACCGGGATAGGGATAGTTCTTTATAACTTGAGAAGAGTTCTTTTACCCTCAAAAATAAACCAAAATTGAAAAGAAAAGAAATAGCAATGTGGACCTAATGTTTGACATTTTAGCCATTAATGCCCAGCATCTTATAGCTTCTCATTAGCTTAACAACTGATTTCAGTATTTTTTTCTACTGCTTCCTCATGACCTTTTAGCCTTTAATTTCCAGTTTCTTCTACCTTCTCCTTCTTCTTATCATCACAGCTAAAGCGACAACCATGGCGCCGGGGTTTTTGTGTGCTCTCAGTTTCATCTTCACTAGGTTCGAGAAAGAGACCCCTAAGGCATCTCCTTCGAACATTGGGATCATAAGTCAGTTTTTGTGGTTGTAAAGAGCTGTAATTTTTCTCTTTTTTTTCCTTGATTCCCAGAGGCCAATCTGGTTTTGTAGAGATTGTAAAGTGAACACCCGGGTTACTCTCACTGTAGTTGGTATCATCCAGGAGTGAGTTATTGATGCCTTGCACATTACTATTGATGCTGGGAATGCTTCCTTCTCCCTTCTCAAGCTTTTGTTCCCTTGAACCTTCATAGCCAATGAACATGGTTGCCCCTTTGTTCTCACCTGCTAGCGTTATGATGTTGACGCCCTGTTCGTTGCCTAACTTGCTCTGTTTTCCAATTTTCAGCTTCTCGGCCAACTTAGAAATTCCATCTTTCAAATCTTTCGGCAGATTTGGGGAAGTAGTCCGAGGGATGGTGGAAATAGTAATCTTGCTTTCTTTTCCAACTTGTTTATCTATTTTTGCTTCCTTGGAGCTACGATCCTCCTGCTCTTCTTGCTTTTTTTGTTCCGGCTTGGTATCGGACACTGTGATAGAGAGCTTCAGTTCTTCTATGTTCTTTGACTCTCCAATCACTTGATTATTACTTCTTTCTTCTTGTTTTTCCACTGTTTCAGCCTTCCTTTCTTTGGATTCAAACTCTTCTCTTACTCTTTCTGATGCAGCTATCTTTATTGAAGCCATCTCTCTTGTTGTGCCTGCGTCCTCTTTCCGCTCTTCTTCTAGTTTTTGTATATGGTCTTCAATATACTTCCCAGGTTTTGCTTCTTGGGTCTTCTGTAATTGATCTTCAGGTTCTAAGAATTGGTTTCTGGTAACCTGTTTTTGTCGATCCACCTCAACTTCCTTACTACCTACTTCGCTGCTTGGAGCTCCCTCTTCTTGATAATATGATTTAGACTCGATTTCTTTATGAGCCTTCCCTGCTTCTTTAGACTCGTATATTTTGGGCTGTGTGTCAAGTTTTGGTATCTGAGCTTCAGGTTTTGTGAATTCAACCTGAGATTTGCCTTGAGCTGATGGCAGTTCTCCAGGCATTGTTAGTGGTAGAATTGATTCCCTCCTTCCCGATCTCGATGAAGAGGAGGGAACCTTCTTGATCTGCTGTGATTGAGCAAGAGATGGAGTCCGGGAGGTGGTTGAAGGAGGTGGTGGCTCAGGCTGCGGGGGAGGTGGCCGCGGGGAAGCTCGAGTCGGGCTGGTCCAAAATGGGAACCAGATGCCAAACGGCGGCCGCCGGCGGGCAGGCCGGTCAGCCATGGAATATTGTAGGCAATGGTGGTGTTGGGCTATAGGTAGATATAATATATAGCTGAAGTTGAGAAAACCCATTTCCTTCAGTGTTGCATCAGATTCCTTTACTTGATAGAAGTTGAGATTGGTATATCTTACTTCAGTGGAGAAGAATAACCCGTCCCTGGTCCCTGTTTCTTTCACGTTCGGTTCGGGTCGGTCCGGTTTCTCTTAAATTGTGTTCAACTTGGAATGATCTACTCATTTCTTAAATCAGTCAAGTTTATATTCTTGTTTGTTTGTTTTTTTTTTCTTTTTTTTTTTTTACATAAGCATGATCTTATCATCAATATAAGAGGAATGAACTTCTCTCGCTTTTCCCTGAAAAACTGAGGAAATAAAAAGTGTGGAGAAAATGCGAGGAGCAAAATTTATAGAAAGTATTACTCAGAGGTTGCCCGCCGTTCGGGCGACTTCCAAGTAAAAAAAGTCGCTCGCAATGTAAACCAAAGTCGTCAGCACGGTAAATTGAAGTCGTCGCTGGGCGACTTCAACTTAACAGCAACCCAAATAATAACATCAAAATCATGCTCTTTTTGTTAATTTTTTTTTACTATACTTAATTAATTTGTTAAATTAAAAAAATCATCAATCATCTATTTCATCTAGACTAAGGTTAATTACATGAATGATAAAATCTCCCAGCTCAGCAAAAAATTTACCTAGAACCAATTAGTCTCAAATTTGAATCTATATTATTACACTTTTCAATTAGGGTGAAAAAATTAATGATGTTTTAGAGCAAAGAATTTAAAAAAAAAAAATCTCATTTCAGTTATCTGTTAAACAAAATATGTAGAGTATACCATTAAAGTTTCGATGAAAAATGCAAATTAATAAGTTTACGATGAACAATATATAAATCCCTAAAAAAATATTTACGAACAAGTTAACAAATAAATTTTACTTTTTAAGTCAAATAAAGCTATTAACTTGGCTCAAACATAAAATATCGATTGAAAATTGAATCAAATTTTGAATCAAAATAAGATCTACCAATCTAAATGAATCGACTAATAAGTCATTTTTATGACTTGAACTTTTACTAATTCAATTTTAAACTGTTGTAGAATTAGATCAAAACAATTTGAAATTGAATTAATTAAAGAAATATTTATAAATAAATATATATTAATTAAATTTAGTATACTAATTTTTTCACAATAACTTAATAAATGGTTATATTAACATTTTCTTCACAATCTTTGTTCAAATTCTATTAATTGCATATTAATCTTTCATTTTTATTTTTAATCATCAGATCAAGATGAATAGCATGATTTAATTTGATTGAATAAACAATGACATTTATATCTAAGATTTTGATTGAAATTTAATTGAATTTGGCTTAAATCGAACTTGAATTAGCAGTAAATGAGCTAAATCTAGATTGGATCGAATTCTTCTTGTTCTTTTCTTGAATTAAGCAGAGGTCGGATCAACTCGAAATCAGATTGTTAACTGCGCTATCAAAAAGTTACAAAAACTCAGCAAAACATTTAAGAAGTCTTGAACCCAACTGATAAAACAGTACACTCAAATCTGAACAAAAAAGTATACTGATTGCAAGTTCCAAAAAAGAAAGAGTTAAAAATAAAATGCGTTAGTTATGAAAAGCATGAAAGAAACATCGCCTAATATGGTTCTACACATCAGACCTAAAACTGAAGTCAAATGGCATCCCTTTTGATTATTTCGTTCCTACACTGCCTGAAACATGCTGCTTTTCACAAGCTCAATGATCATCAGGATACCATTATTCATTAAAACAAAAAATTCCTCAATTAACAAGAAAAGATCAGCCTCTTACCTCAGAATTCGGGTTCGAGAGACAATAGCATCAAGCTGGAGGGCCGAGAGCAAGCTCTATCTCCTCCAGTGACCGTCCCTTTGTTTCCACCACCTTTCCAAAAATGTACAGAACGGCTGCAGCGCAGACTGCCGCAAAACCCAAGTAAACGGTGCTAATACCGAACTTGTTCACGACGCTCAGGAAGAAGAGACCGATGACGAAGTTAGAAATCTGCAGTAGGAATGAAGTCATAAATCGATGTGCATGATCGATCGACAAAAATGAAGAGATTAACAGGATGCTTAGTTCAATGTTACTTTGATGTCATGTCATTTTATTTGGTTCAATCTGCAATAGGAATTGTCAATCTATTGTGACATCTAGATGGATCACCTTCCCGATAAATAAATTATGATGGCAAAGAAGTAGGAGAAGCTGGAACAAAGGAGACGATGATCCAATTCTATGGAGAAGTTGGAGATTATACTTTTAAGGGTAAATCACTTTTAGATCTCTACTTTAATCTACAACATAATGACATTAAACCAATCAAACAAAAAAATTATTAGATATAATATTGACATTTGAATAATACTAATATCTAGATTGCATTTAAACCAAATGCACCTAATTAATAATTTACTCCTAATAGTTGTAAATTGAAATAAAAGGGAAAGGCACTGGATAATGATCAGAAGACTCCAAAGCAGGCGAACAAAATGACTGAGGATATACTGCAAGCTACGAAGTGGTGACGAAACATAATGATATCATCAAGCAATGAAGAAAATTTATCTTGGTTGGCTTCAAAATTCAGATGAAACATGATCGATGGGCTGATGAGTGAATGAAAATGATATATGTGAATAAAATTTGGTAACAAATTTTTTATTAATTAGATAAAATGAGAAATGATGTTTAAAGTGGTTTGGCTGCAGTCACTACCCATGGTATGAGAGAACCTTTTCCAAGAGGATTCATGTCGTTTCTGGTACAGAAGAAAAAGAGAATATATGATAAGCATTACCACGTTTACATTTCACAATAACATGTGACCTGATAATAGTTGAGATAAGCTATTAATGACGATAATAGGATGATGTAATTTGGTAATATCTAGCTCAATGCAAAGCAATTCTCAAACTAAAAAGAAAAAAATTACACCAAATTTCTGCCTCTACCCGAATTAGAACTTAAACAACAGAGGACTTTAAATATAGATGCCGAATGTAAGAATCAATACTCTTTAAGCGATGTATTCATCAAGAAAATGAAAGCAAGAAACCAGAGCAACTGACCCAGTGCATGCCCAAAGATAATGCAACTGCCTTGGCTCTGATTCTGGAGGGAAATATCTCCGGAAGCAGCAGAGCTGGCACTGGTCCAGCACCAAGCGAAAAGGACAACACATAGCTACCATAATGCAAAAATAATCTGAACTATTCACACGTATCGACAAAATATTTTCTGAAAAGGTACAAAATTTGAACATAAATTTGAAACTCTCAAAGTTTAGATATGTGCTTACAGAACTGTCCCAAGAACAGCAAGGATTCCAGAATATGGTGCTAAAACTTTCCATGCGAAGGACAGGGAAAGGAGCAACATGGACGCAGCCTTCACAAGGAAAAACAAATATAATGGTAGTTCAACAGAAACAAACTCAAAATAATATCAACATAAATTTTCAATTGCACAACCTTCAACTAAATTTTAGTTATTTATGAATTGCCCAACTTGTGGATAGCTTTATATAACATTTCTTTATACCACTACCATGTATCTCATTACATAGGAGTATAAAAGCCGGGATCTTTCGTAACAATTCAATCTCAATAAGTTTCTCACAGCCCCAGAACTCTATTTATAACACCACTGAATTACTTAAATTCCCGTTGGGTAGCTTTGAACCTCCAATCTGACAAAAAGCACCATGACAAGGGTACCCAAGGTCTTAGGTTTTTTACACAAGCTGACAAATTTTGAATCGTTGCATTTAGGCTTTTGAAGTTAATGTTTTGTTTTATTGTCTTGTGGTCCTTCAGTCACATGCAATGTAATTTTATTGAAATCCGCCATTGAGTTATTCACATGTGGTTTCTCAGCAAATGAAAACAATGAAAATGTTTAGTAACTTCGCAAGAATGAAAAGCCTTTTTCATAACAAATTTGATGTTTCCATCAACTTGGACAAAGTGTGCAATCAACTAAGAAAAAGGACCACATGGCAACAAAATCTTAACCTCAGGGACCTAATTGCAATATTCAAAATCCTTGGACAAACATATAAAAAACATAAGGACTCAAGAAGCTATTTGAGATTTATCATAAATACAATATAAGCAAATAGATAACATGAACAAGATCCATAGTGACAATAGGAAAATAAGCCATCAGATTAAAATCATGTAGAGGGAGTATCAAATAAAAAAATCATGTGGAGTACTCAAAGATCTTACCATTCCCATAAAGCTGGTCATGAGAAGGCTTTTCCTTCCTTGCCTGTCCATCAAAAAGGACGCTATGGCGGTACCTGTGGGAAATTGACATCTTCTAACGGATGAGATTATGTTCCATCCATCTATATACAATGATGAGGTTTAACTACCGTCAATTTCTATCATGTTAAACTTGAGGTAAACTCACCAAAGACATTTGATGCCCCAACTAGCGCACTTGCTGCAACATCAGAAGCAATACCAGCACTCCGAAACACTGATGTAGAGTAGTAGACCACAGCATTTATTCCAGCTAACTGTTGAAATAAGAATAATGCTGCTCCCACGCTGACAACTATGGTTGGCATAGATTCCATAATTTAACATGCAGAACAGAAATTAAATATAGAACTTGAGTGGTACAAGCAAACATGTGTGGGCCATGTACAAAATTTCATGCTTGATTTAACTAATTGGTTCAATGTTATTTTAATGTTATATCATATTATCTAAATGTCTTGATATTTAAAAGTCATCTTTTGAGTGATAATTCTATAATAATTTACAAGATTACCTACACGTCATCAAACCAAACAATCATTTTCTCTAAATAACAGAACATAACGTCAAGATAATATTAAACCAAACGTTCCCTTAAATGCATTTGTTAATTCACACTTTAAAATTTAAAAAAAAGCTTCATGTAACCTAAACTCACAAGATATGTCCAAGAAATGCAAAATTTGCATAAACATGAGGCAATAATGACAAAAGAAAGTTTCTAAGATAAATATATGCTTATGATAGAGATTTGAAATAGACATTGTTTACATAGATTTTCCAAGCAATCCATATGATGTCGCACTAAATTTAACACTATATTAGACCAAGCATGCAGCTGAACCAAACACAATCAGGCTAAGCAGAGCCGAATCTTCAAACATATCAATAGAGAAGTGGATTCCAGGAATCTGTCCATCATTGGGAACGAGTTTCTCTAGTTACCTAAAAACTTAACAGATCAAGAAGATACGTAGTAATCCATTGGCAATCCTCAAAAATGTTTTGATAGGTAGTTACGTAGGTGTTGGGCCTATTGGCACCATCCTATTACCGCCGCCGCCTACCTCAGCTATAAATATCAATCCAGTTCCATTGCAACTAGAGGATGATTCGTCCCACAAGCTCCATAATTCTTCAGAGTTCATTTGCTTATAAACCTAAGAGATCCCTCCTTTCCAATACTCCACACTTATAACCGACTCTGGCTAATCTTCTTTTAAGCTAGTGAAATGAATTTGCTTAGCTAAAAATGTGAATGTAGGAGGACCACTCTCTGAACTACGTAAACTCCGTGTATTCTTTCTGGTTTCTTTTCTTTGGTTCTTTCTTGTTCTTTCTCTCGTAAGTTATCACCGCGGGTCAAATCTCCCTCTCTCAATCCAACGCTCATCCACATTCAAACACTTTCCTCCAACACGTATTAACAGATTTAGTAAATGGAAATTGGTAGAAGCAAATCCATCAAGTTATTATCAGCTCAAAAACTTCAAGATCACATTAAACTTTCATCTCACTTTACTTACTCATTGAAGAAAATGTCCTTCTAAGCTTGCATATTTAGTTTGGCTAGCTTGAAAGTTTATTATAAAAGTTTATGCAAATGTAATGCATCGATCTTTAGAGTTCAACTATTTAAAGATTATTTAAGGTACCAACTAATCGTGACCATTGGCATTGTTCGAACTTTTAGAACTCACACTTGAAGATAATTTTGTCGGATGTCATCCCGTTTAAGATGCCCGAGGTGTTCATATCAAGTCTTTATACATATATTCTAGTGAAGTTCAACGTCCTATAATGGACATGAAAGGTATAGTAGACAATAAAAAGCTAAAATTAATTTAAATAAGCCAATTCAAGATTCCATTAATCATGCAAGAAAAAGAAATATTACCAAGCATCCAACTCACTGTTATATGATGAATTGATAAAAGGGTGAAAACTACAAGTTCTTGTTAAACAAAAGAACAACCGTAAAACGCTAAGGTTCAAGGTACCTTTCCAATACCGACTACTGAAAAGGTCAAACCAGCCAGCATCTTGTTCTATGGAACCTTGACTTCCAGCTTTTAATTCATGCATAACCTCAGCAACCCTTTCTTTACCATATAGTATCCTTACAGCTTTTTCAGCCTCTGAAAACTTTCCTTGCTGCAAAGTTGATAATGATAATAATGAGCAATATTCAAGCACCATGAAATGATATTGCTTCAACTGAATATCGGATATGATTTAACTTATCTAATAACCTTTTCATGTTAAGGTACCTGAACAAGCCAACGCGGACTCTCTGGGGAGAAGAACATCCCAAGGGCCATCAAAACTGATGGAATAACTGCAATGCCAAACATTGAGCGCCACCTGATAGATTTAAACACAAACAAATATAACAAACAAGATGCAAAGTACCACAAAAGGAGAAAAAGAAATTAGAAGATGAAGTTATAAAAGGCTCGCGACTTGCAATTCAGAGCATATTAATACTTTTTTTTATTAGCATATTAATACTTACCATATGGGGTTTCCTGCTAATGGCAACCCAGCCACCAAAGCTGCGAGGATTCCAATACAAATAAAAAGTTGGTTAACCGATCCAAGAGCACCACGAATCTCAGTTGGCGATATCTGAAATTATGGTATATCAAGCAACAGAGATTTTTAAGAAACTACACAAATTGTTCGGGAAGCTGATATAGGTCTCTGTGAGAAGACCTCTGATATGTAAAGTGGCACAATTGCAGAAGAGATTCCGATTCCAATTCCAGCAAGTAATCGCCCAATCATCATTGCCTGCACACTCTCAGCAGTAGCACTGCAATAATCTTCCCAGACTCTTTAGGCACTATGCCTGAAGGTAGAATCATATTTTGGAAAATCGTGGAGAATGTCGGGAAGATAACCTGAGAAATGCACCTATTGCAAGTGGAATTACATCAAGCTGAAAAGTCCGTGTTCGGCCAAATTTATCAGCCAATGTTCCACCAGTAAATGAACCAACCGTAGCACCTGCAAGTAATGTGCTAACCACCCATCCTACATCAAGGAAAACACAAATTTATGCTAACAGGAGAACAATAAGAAGCAACACCACCACCACCACCACAACAACAATAACGCCGACAACCACAAAGCCTTGATCCCATATTCCATGGTGTCAGCTGCATGGATTTTTATTGTCTAATCAGATTCAAAATTATGTGCCCTAACAACATAATCTTCTATGTTAAAGGAAGCTTATTTGATTGAAGTATATTTTAAAAAAATTTAAATTTTTTAAAGATAATAGAGAAAAATAATTTTTTTTGAATAAGAGAAAAAAAATATTTAATGTTATGATATGAAATAAAGCTATTTTATTATTGAGGATTGTGTTTAATGTAAAATAGAGTTGATTTTTTTTAAAGAACATGTAAGATGTGAAATAAAATTAATTTTTAAGACTTAGATTTATGTAGAATGTGAAATAAAGTTAATTTTTTATATTTAAATTTAAGTATGATGTGAAATAAATATAAAATATTGATGAAAATATTTTTTGAAGAATTTGGAGTTTTTTAGCTTGAACCATGTAAGGCTTTAAATGTATCATTTGGCATTCTGATAAATTATGAAGTGCCGCTAGAATTTTACAAAAGACACAAATTGATGCTAAAAGTTCACTTTAACAATAAGAAGATATGACAAAATTATTGAAAAACAGCAAGAACTTCCCTTGAATTAATAAAACATATATAATTCATACCTTGTGTAACAGCATTTTCGGTAATGTGAAGATCTTGTGAAAGGTATTCAAGAGCTCCATTGACCACTCTGTATGGTAATTTTAGAAGAATCCTTAAAATACAATTTATAGTGCTTAAGTTATTGCAAATACATTCTCATACCCAAAACCTTGGTGGTACTTTGTCACTTCTAGTAGTGATACAGGTACAAGTTTGTCAATATAATTGAGAAAAGACTATTAACTTTACAAAATGACCATATGTCATTTGAGCATGTAGAATTAAGAGTAGAAAATGCAACATCAAAAGACAAAGATAATAATGTAGTGTAAGGGAAAGAAAGATTTAGGCAAGAGGCAAAGTGGTTAAGAGTTATCAAAAGGATTTTAAGAAAGATTAAACCCACATGCCGCATCACATTTAAAAAGATAATATGGCAAAATAGTGGCATTGAACATTTCTACTTTTCAAGGTGTGTTAAACCAAGAAGGAAAAGGTTATTTCTTGAGAAGGAGAAAAACAAACACACAATCTAGGTAATGAGTTAAATCAGACTGTAAAACCAAATAAGATATTTATTGAAACCATATTCAAACAACCCCCGAATAGTAGAATTAAGATATTGATCAATGCTGTTGATAACATATAAGATTAGAATTTCCCAAGAACAACAAAATAATCCTAACTAAAATATTCTTCCATGATAATAATTAAACCTTTTTAACACAGATGAACGAAATATGATAATAACAATAATATCAAGAGCACATACCCAAGATGGTATCCAAACAAAATCGCACCCAAGCAAGCAACACCAACATATGGCAAAACTGTCCCAGAAGATTTTGGTTGAAGCTTATTCGAAGGATGATCCTCGAGCTCACCTGAAAAACATAAATGACCACTTATATCTGATACATGAAAGAATGGCATAAACTGAACAAGAGTTACATATATATACAAGATGTTTGGACTTGTGTCATAACTATCAATAAGTTATAAGCTATTTCCAAATAATTCTACCAATTTTAATATTCTTATCCCAAGTCAACCTTAAGCACTGGTTCACTTAGAAGAAGGTATGTGATTCAATTTGGTAGGACTATTTTTTCTTTTCAAAAAAAAAACCTACCAAACCGAATTATTTGCCTTCTTTTAAGTGAACAAGTGCTTGAGGTTGATTTAGCATAAGAATACCAAATTATGAAGCATAAACACAACACTGGATACCGTAAGTCAGCGACATTACACGTAGCACAACAACATGACTCTCCAAGATACAGGACAGAAAAACGACATTACGACAAATAATATAATAAACAAAATTATATGTTTAATAAAGTTTTAATACACTTTCAAAAAAAAATAATATAATAAAAATAATTTAATATGTTTCCCATGTGTTTGAAAAGCATCTCTTAATGATGAGATGACATAATAAAGAGGGGTAGTTCATAAACTTTTAATAAAATAAAAATAATAGTAAATTGTACTCAAGCTCCTAAGGTTAGAGAGAAAATGCAAATTGACCCTAATTTTTAAAATTTTATAAGAAAGGTCCTTCAGGTAGCATAGTCACAAGTAACTCGCGTTGGTTACTGCTTTCTTTCGTGGTTTTTTATAATAAAAAACGCCAATATAGATGGAATATTAACAGAATTTGATAATAATGTAACTTTTTAAGGACAAAAAAACCTATGAAATCTGTTTTCAATATGTATCCAACCACAAGGGACTTAATACAATTTATTCAAAATATAAATTTAATAATTATAAATTAAAAATTACCATTTCTAACCATTTAAAATAAATAAATTTAAATTTTTAAAATAAAAATACTCAAACTAAATATACCTGAGTATTAAAAAAAATCTAATTTAAAATCTAATCTCTCAAAATTAAAATTTTTTGAAATAAAAATTCTAAATTTAATCTATCATATTTTAAATCTAAATGTTCTAAACTTTCAAATTAAATTTTAAAAAAATTTAAATTTACAGATAAAAAATTAAAATTATTAATTTTTAAAATAAAAATCTTTAAAATACAATTTTCCTATTCTTCCCATTCTCTTTCCCCTTTCTAAAAATTTATAAATTTAAATTTAAATATGCTAATGATTTTAAATTTTTCGAAAAAAATATAGAAAAATTTTTATTTTATTTTTAAAATTTAATTTTTTTTATTTTTTATTTTATCTCTCCTCCCGCCAAGAGAGAGGAAGGGAGATGGAGAGAGGAGAGAGAGAGAGATTTTAATAAACTCAAATTATTGGGACAAAAATTCAATGCTAAACTCTACCCGGGGGACTTTTCAAAAAAAAAAACTCTACATGGGCGACCTCACTTACAAAGTTTAAAAATTGTGCCAAGTTCGCATTCTCTCTCCAATCTCAGAAGCCTGGATCAGATGCAATTCCCTAAAAATAATTTAACGTGTTCGAGAAGTACCGTAGAAGTGTGTAAGAAGTGTCCCCAGGTGGCTTAACATGTCTCATATGTCCACATATATCATATGTTCCAAACAGTGTACGACATTAACAAAATGTGGGATATAAAGGTGTTCGTGCTTCCTAGATAACAAAATAGTTAAAAATACTAACTGAAAACTCTTTCATACATATTCAACATAAAAATTGTTTCAAGGTGGACCAAGCACAATGCAATAAGTCCTACTTCTTTTTTTTTTTTTTTGGAAAAACATAAGTCCAACTTCCCATGTGCTTTGTAATCTTAAAATTTCTTTGCTACCTTTTTACATCAGAAACAGTATAAATGACAATAGGATACTCTTTTTTGTATCCATTTCCAGTATCCATCTTGCAATTGCAAAAAAATGTCAGTTTAATCCAATCCCCATGGCAAAACCCTTCTTTGAGGCTATGATGAACAGCCTTGATCCTTATGGTAAAAATTCCCAAAAATCACTAGTGTGGAGGCTTCATTTGTACTACAATAAAAAAGATATTTACGGACACAAATATTAAACAAACCTACTCCCATAGAAATGCGGGCTTGTTTTGAAGTGCACTTTTGGGTGAAGAAGCATGCTCCTTGTTACTTTCACATAGGTGTGATGGATGGGATTGTGTCAATTTGCAATTTTGTTGTCATAATAATGCCATATTAAGGAATAGCATGAATCAAGTTCCCAAGAGTAGTATCCACTGTTACATGTACTATTATCAAACATGCTTCCATGCATAATCAAGCATTTCCACCATCACTAATATGGTTGAAATGTTATTTATATCACAACAACAACAACCAAGCCTTAATCCCACTAGGTGGGGTCGGCTACATGAATCCTTTGTTTCCATTGCGCTCTATCAGTTACCAAATTCTTATCTAAGTTTAAGTAACTAAGATCACTCCTTATAGTTTCTTGCCATGTCTTCTTTGGTCTCCCTCTTCCTCTTTGTATATGGGCAAAATCCAATAACTTAATTTTTCTAACTGGAGCTTCAATCGGCCTACGATTTAGATGTCCAAACCATCTAAGCCGACTTTCTCTAAGTTTATCCTCAATTGGCACAACACCAACTTTTTTCGGATATACTCATTTCTCAAAGTGTTGTTTATAACACAATCATAAAGAAATATACAAACAATATATTGAGCATAAAAAGTGGGATTATTTCAAAGTACAGTTTTTGTAAGAAGCTCACCCCTAGATAGTTTCAAATAGGTATAATAGATGGGATAAATGCATATATCCCTCTATAGTATTATTGCCATGCTGATGAAATATGGTGGGGACACAGATCAGCACTAAATTGGATGACCAAGATAACACCATATGCTAAATCAAAATTTAAATTCAATTTAACTAGAGCAGTTGAAGATTTTCACATTAGCTTTATTTAAATTTGATTAGATTCAGAGTAGATTTGAAAACTCGTTATATTTAGAGCAGATTTTATTTTATTGTAATATAATTTGTTCCATATTTGCTTTCATTTATTTAACATTTTATTTTCTGAATTTAATATTGTATTTTTAAATTTCTTGTTAGGATTTTTCTATATAAAAAGGTTGTCTTACATTGTAATAAGATAGCCTATTTTAACGAATGAAATGAGTTCAAAGTTTTCTGAGTGCCTAGATCTGGATTAAGAGGTCGATATTCCGGTGAAGGAAATAGTAGAGTTAGACATTAGTGAAAATTCTCAAATTAACCTGGTTATTATATTATAAAAGAAGAATCTCAAATCCCACCTCCAAGCTTTCTGCCCCTCCTGCCTCTGCCTCTACGCCTTTGCTCGCACATGCCCCATGTATGCACATGCTGTGCCACTCCAACCGCCTCACCCTGGAGCCACCTCGACACGCCGAGTCACGCAATTCTCCACGCCAGTCCTGCTTGTCGTGGGGGGTACTACCACACCGAGTTGCAACTTCACCAGTGCCCACACTTCTCCCACGTGTGTCGCGCACTCGTATAAGCCACGCCAGCTCACACGAGAGATGCTCACCCTCCCGTGTGCCTGCTCACGCGAGCGTCGTCGCCCTACATGCGCTCACCCCGCCGTCTGCCAACCCGACCCTTCCTCCTCGATCGATTATGCTCTACTTAGCCCTAATCTACACAGACCAAACCAGTCGGGCGTTTATGTTTCAACTAGAGCTCACCACATCAGAACCTATATTGATATGTTAGAATTCAAACTACTCAATCAAATGTATAATCTCCTCAAAACTATTAATTGACTGATTCTCAATTCTATCAAAATTATATTGTGCAATTCTGATTATTTGGTCTAGCTCTAATCGTGTAATCGTATATTTATTTGAGCGAAAATTATTGTCGAATTTATGTGTGAGGCATTTGTCTGAATTTCTGAACCTCAAATCTGACTTGGCAAAATTAAATTGATGCCCTAATCTAATCTAATAAATTCTTATTTATTAAATAATCTAGTTTAATTTAAATTTTAAAATATTTTAATTTAAAAACTATAAATCTTATTTATCATATAATTTATTCAGAAATTATGCTTGCGCTTAATTAAAATAATTTATCAGTTAATTTTACAGATTATAAATTTAAAATTATCATTTTCATTTTTCGTCCTGCATCAAAATATTCAAGAATAACATACATTAGGTTCCCAAAAATTGCAGCATTGTCAAAATAAAAATTGAACCATTATAATTTCAAACCTCTAAATCACTATTACATATTAGTAAACATTCCTCGATACATAATCAATTTCTACCACAACTGATTGGACAACACAATTTTAATCATGATAACAAAACCAAAATTTAATTTGGATCAAACTTATTGGTAGCCTACTATAATCAAAATTTAGTTAGCCAACGTTATCCTGTATTCCCATAGCAAGCTGGAGCACTAATGCAAAACGGGGGTGAACTAACATAAAAAACAAGAGGCTAAAAATTTGTGTTGTTGCATTGCGGATTCATAGAGTTGAAGTAAGAATAAATGTAGTTTAAAGTCAGATTATCCTAAAGAGAAAAATTATTGTGAGATTAGATGGAGAAACAGTCTCACATGAGAAACTCCAAATGCCCTGGGTCTATTTTCATAAGAAACCTAAAAGATGATATTGGTCACAAAATCTGTAAGAATGATTGAAATGAAGAAATGCAATAGGCGTTTTACATGATAGGGAATGTTGATCAAGTTGAAAAAGAAAATTTTATACGCCGCAAGCCAGCAAACTTTTCTATTTAGATAAGAGTATCAGCAATCAAGTTATCAAAAATCTATCAGATCAATGTAGCTAAAATCAAATGCTCAGATAGATCGATAGTCATAGTAGAGTGGGCGTGACATCTATATAGTACGTGATGGCCATGTCTATCATCAATTTTTCGAGAAATCCCTATATGTAAATGTCATGACTCGAGTCAATACTTTCAAAGAATTGTCCACTTCAACATAGCCCCATACTGGTTCTCATAATTTTATCCTCAAAAGGCACCTCAATGTGTTAGCATGAGAGCTTGCATATATAACCTAGTAATATTCCCACCTATTCCAATGTGGGGAATCATTTCTGACCCTAGTCGTCCTAGATGTCTACCATGAGCCATATGTCATCTGAGCCCTACAATATGGTGGTCACTCCCCGCCCTTATTGTAAACTTGAACAGCGCAAAGCATGACCCAAGACATGACTTTGACTCTCATGCATGAACAATGAGCATTTCTTTTGATAATGAAGAATGGAGAAGAGCAATTCATTTACTCTACCCTAAATGGTCTGGGACTACTTCTTTTCATCATTTTTGCATTGTCGATCCAACTTTCTAAAATTTAATCTACAAAGTTGACAATCATCCAACATTATAAATTAAGAAACAAAAAAAATCACCCTCATTGTTTCAAGAGTAGAGAAGCATGGTAACCCCTGTTTTTCGAGTAAACAAGAAAATCCTAACAAATGCAGAAAACCAAAAGAATAAAGTTATAGAAGATTTATTCGTCAAAACAAAAGTTATAGAAGATTTAAACTATTTTACTAAGCATAATACTTCGTAGATAGATCCAATGTGGAAACGGAAAAAAGCATAAACAAGCAGAGAAGAAGCACGACGAACCAGAGGCCTGAGCGCGTGTCGACAGAGCTCTCTCTTTCGACCGAAAAACCATCTCCATTCCCGTCCTCATCCGAGTTATACCGATCTGGATCGATCTAACCCTCGTTCCGCCGCAGCACAATCGCCTCTCGGGCATTGACAAATCCACCCTATGCCAAAGCCCTCTTCCCCGAATCGCACAAAAGCGCGATCCCGCTAAGCTCCCACCGCTAGAAATCGCGGCTGACTGCATCTTCTCCATGCACAAACCCCTGTCCCGCCACAGAACAATATCAAAAGTTGTCAAATCAGTGTAAGAAGTAAACTGATTTTTCAAATCGGTGTAAGGAGTACACTCATTTTTCAAATCGGATGATGAAGCAAAGGAAAGCGATCGACCGACCTCTACTGAGAAGTAGAGCCGCCCCAATGCCTCCGCCTCCCCGCCGCGGCTTCGCTCGATTTATTCTTCTCATCCGCCAGAATCCAAGGACAAGAGCTTCGTTAGCACCGCCGGAGAGAGAGAGAGAGAGAGAGAGAGAGAGAGAGAGAGAGAGAGAGAGTCTGACTTTACCTTCTTCTTCACTCTCGTCAGCAGAAAATCCGAAAGCGCAAGACTTTCCGCCGAGTCCACAGGGATTGGGCCAACAGAAATGCATACGTGGCGCCTTTTCCATGGATTTTACGATGTGCTGGCGTTTGGAATCAAGTATGCGATCTACATAATTTGAGAGGTTTACCAGCCTCGGTGGATTTTTGCCAAGCGCACGGATTAGGCGTACGAACTTCGTGGTTGCACCCTACCGGGCTCGAGTGACAAATTCTGTGCAGGCTGGTTGTACAGAAAATAAATTTATCCTCCTAACTGTCCTTGGATTTGCTTAAAGATTCGTACTAACAATATGATCGCTGATTGAAAAAGCTTGTAGCCAATATAATATATATATAATTCAATATAAATTTCTCAATAAAACGTCTAAATTTAGTGGAACTCATGTTTCACTCCATAATTGATTACATGAAGTAATTAATGGTGATTGAATGTTAGTGCAAATTGCGATATAATCTAAATGTATAATTATATAAAAGCATAAATTTTTTTATTTTTATGAAAAATATTATTGGACTATATGTTCTATATAAAATTATATATTTTAATATGCACAATAAATATTACGAAGGCATGGTTCCCAATATATAACTGTACGAAATTATATATTTTTTATCTGCAAGACCATTTCAGAATTATATAATTTAATCACATAGCTATGCAAAATTATATGTTTTTGTATTTATAAAATATTTTATGATTGTTTACAATCCAATTATATGATAATATAAAATCTTTTATTGATAATAAATATATTTATATTACACACATAAATACATATATACTTAATGTTACAGTTGGATCTATGCCAGCACATGTGGAGCGTATACGTGGAGATCTGCGTGGCATCAGCATCAGAGGAGCTCAACAACGAATGGAGGTCGAAAAGGCACCCTCAGGTGAAAGGCTGTTGTAAAAGAGCTCACGACGAACTGCTCACACACAACATAAAGTATTGTAGGTGTGCAGCATAATAAGAGAAACAAGATTGAGCTTTTGGGACAGTTGATTCGTGCCAAAGATTTTAAAATTAATATTGGAGCAATTAACCATCATTGGTTCATAAACTAACGCTTTGCCTACCCAATGCTAAATGGATTTGACTCACGAGCACTATAAATTCACACTATAATAAAAGAAATAATTGCACTCTTTCTATCAACTCGAGCATTTGGAATAGCTTGTTAGTGTCATGAATCCTAAAACTTCTATATGAAAAGTACATCTTTGAGCAATTTTAGATATTAGCCATTTAGTTCAATGTAATTTTAATGCTATATTATGTTATTTAACAAAAATAATCATTTGATTTGATAACATATATAAATAATCGTATAAAAATAAAATTTATTTAAAATATAATATCTAGATGTCAAAATATTTAGATAATAATACATAATATTAAAATAGTATTGAATCAAACGCGTGTTATTATATTTGATAGGATTAAGAAATTGATAAAGTTTTTTTATTAAAATGGATAAAGTGTTCTTTTGATAGCAAGTAATTGATAAAATTGATAAATTTATCAAAGATAATAATGTGGAATGATCTTATTTGATATTAGATCTATCTTACCAAGTCTATGCGGACATATTAACTTAGGAGCAACTTCGAATCAATTTTGAGTCAATCAGGATTAGTTTAAAGTTAAAATCTTCCATTTCAAGTCGAGCAATTCAAGTATGTTTTTATATAAAATCATCTATTTTATATGTTAAATATATTAAAATATAATATTACAAATTTACTTTTAAATTTCATGCTTATACTTCTAATCTCATCTTTTTCATGCAAAATATTATTACATATTTATATATAAATAAAAAAATTAGTAAATATGCATTTACACATAGGAACTAATTACGAATTGAGTTGATTTATTTTTAAGCAAGCTAATTTTGAGTAAAAAAAAATTTAAGGTGATTTTAAATTAAGCAAAATAAGATCAAATTTTAAGGGTGTTTTAATTTTTGCATAAAAACTGTAATCTCTCCGCCTTAACTAGAATTTACACATCAGCCAAAAGCGCATCTTAAATTATAGAATACTGACGGTGAAATTATAAATTAGGGCCTACAATTTTACTCTTAGTTTTTTTATTTTTTTAATGGACATTCATATTAAATCATGTAAATTTTTCGTTAAGGAAAACTCACTTTGTTTGGTGCGAGGACTAAATCAGGACCAAATCAGAACCAAAATGATACTAATTTAAAAAACAACAATAATAACAATAAATAAAAAAATTTAATCATTCTACACAAATTCTAATATAAAAAAATATTATATTACTTCACATACTCAATAATTTTCAATAAAAAAATTAATTTTATTTTACATTCTAGATTAAAATACTCGATTCGAATATTTTGATCTAGGATATGAAATAAAATATATATTTTTATTAAAAATTGTTGAGTATGTGAAGTAAAATAATATTTTTTTATATTAAAATTTATGTAAAATAATTAAAAAAAAATTATTTGTTATTATTATTATTTTTTTAAATTAGTATCACTTTGGTATTGATTTGGTCTCACGCCAAATAGGGCTATTAAGCCCCACCTAACATTGTTGACCATGTCACCATAGGTAAGGCCAAAAAATTGGAGACATAAATAGAATTATTTTTCGTTGTGGAGTTATAAATGTACAAAAAATATTTTTTGGTGATATAAACAAAAGAATCGATCTAAAATCACTTTTTTGATAATTCCGACTTTGTGGCCTTGAAGCCATTTTATATTTCTAAAACGAATTTAAATTTATGAAACAAATCAAAATTATTTAACTAATTAATTTTATTAAATTGTTCTTGAAACCGCTTGAAGCGGTAATCAAACAGGCCCTATCTTCTTGTTTTCCTCCTCTGAGCTCTCAATAGCAACACTGTAGATTTTAGATCAACGAATGGTGGGTGTCATCTCTTCTCCTCCCCCATCGTCTTTTTTCTACACCAACTTCAGCTACCACAATACAAACCCTAAATTGTCCTTCGTACGACGGATCTCAGTCAAGCGCCGCCATCGCGTACTCGCGTCGGTGCCCGACCCCGCTGAAGGTGCAAAGGTCGAGTACACGCCGTGGCTCGTCGCCGGACTCGGGAACCCAGGAAACAAGTATTATGGAACCAGACACAATGTGAGAAAGCATGTCTTAAGTTCAAAAGCTTCAACTTTGGTCACGCCTGTTAGGTGTTCGATCATTTGCGCAAATGGGTTTTGATATTGGCGGTTTGTGTGTGGTGCAGGTGGGGTTCGAGATGGTAGACAGCATTGCTCGGGAAGTGGGTATCACGTTGAATACGATACAATCAAAGGCTTTGTTGGGAATTGGTAATTGTGTTACTAGGGTTCTTGGTGCTTTTTGTGATTTGATGAGATCTATTTCGTGCTTATTTGGAGGGGAACCCGTGCAGGTTCTATAGGCAGTGTGCCGATTTTGTTGGTGAAACCGCAGACGTTCATGAACTTCAGTGGAGAATCGGTTAGTAATTTCCCCTTCCTGTGCTGGTTCCTCCATATCCTTCCTGACGCTTTCAAGTTGTCTGTTTTAATGAAGAATCAGGAGGCAATTTTCTTCTGGAAACTCATTTAGCAGCACATGAAGATTGTTGTCACTTTCGAACCATTCTCTTTCCTTAGCTGCAACACAACAGTTACGCAAGAGTAATAGAATTTTTCTATTTACTATATTCCCCAAACATGCCTTTTTGCAATTTAACTCACAATAAACTCGAAATTTCAAAAATTTAGCCACCTGAGTTAGCCTCTTCAAGCTGCTATCATTTAAATAGGCAGGTTTGGGGAATTTATTGCCACTCCATCTTGATACCCCACCATCAGTATATCTGTTATATCACCTGCCCATAGGTCTTTAGGAGGCAAAATGCTATATTGAGCTCCTTGTTGATGTAGGATTCTTCTATACTAGTGAGAAATTGCTGCATTGGTGTTTATACAACGGTAGCATTTGATGTGTCATGTTTTAAACCAAACATAATTTTGCGATAAACGATTAGTGAACAGAGCATAATGCTCATTTATTATCGAAATTAAGTATATGGTTAAAATGTAGATGGATAGGATTGAGGCTTAATATGTAAATTGATGAAATTTTTGGGCACGTATGTAATTCTCCCAAGTTAGAAAGCACTAACACATAATCTCAATACATGGTGCTTACTGAAGTGCATGAACTTGATATCAGGTGTATAAATTTATCTGAGGTTTATTCCATAGTTCAAACTTTCGACAAATGTGACAAATGAGAACCACTGAACTATACTTATCTAGGAAAAGTATAACTAGTTGATAAGTCTGATGTATCTTAAGAACTGAAATTTGTTTAAAGGGTTAAGGTTCTGACAGAAGCGTCGAAAAAAGAGAAAATATTGAGCAAACAAATAGTAGAACAACAAGCAAAAACTGAAGTAGAAGAAGAAATTTGAACCATAAAGGTGTTACCTGGAAAACCTTGTGGAAAGGTTTTTTGCTTTGAACCATTTATCTTCATGATAATTTGTTCGAGCATGAAATTCTATCATCTGAGTACATGTTTTAGGGAAATCTTCTCAAAACTTGTAGGACGTTGAAAACTATAGCCATCGAGGATCTGTATTTTGAGATGACTTATTCTCTAAATTTCAAACCTGAAGTTTGCTATTCTCGTAAAACACTTCTTGAAGGATGATTTAGTATTGCCCTCGAAAGGAATTTAAGGCAAACATTGACAGTTAATATGAGAGACAAGAGTTACATTAGTGCTTTATGTTCTTATTATTACTGTTTTAAATTCTAAATATTCTGCACTATTTGGCATATGTTAAATAAATAGCAAATCATGTTACTAATCACTTATTCTAATGTGAAGATAGGGCAACTTGCTGCATATTACCAAGTCCCCTTGCGACATATATTATTGGTATGATCCTAACTATACAACATATGTTCCTAACTATCCTGATATTTTTCCCATATCGAATCTTTTGTTTTTTTGTAGTCATATGATGAGATGAGCTTGCCAAATGGTATCTTGAGGCTTTCACAAAAGGGTGGTCATGGGCATCACAATGGGTAATTTAATTTCATTTCTTCCGAATCAATGCAATTTATGGCGTTTTGGTTTAAAATAGAAGAAATCACTTATTTATTTGTTTTGTTATTTTGTAAGAAAGAATAGCTGGATTGGGTTTAACCAAATAAGAGTGTTTTACAGATGACTAGTGTAGCTAGATTATATTTATTATGAGGCAATTAGATACATACCACTAAAATCTTAACTATTTTATATATTTGGCATTCAAATCTTTAATATTATATATTAGTTATTAAAATCATATGAAAATCACATCCTATTTACAATTCATGCTACAAAATTACAATCTTTATTACATACATGACACAATTTGCGGTATAAATTGTATATGAGATATAATTTTAATATGATTTTAGTGGTATGTATGTAATTACCTCATTTATTATTCCTTGGCATGATGAAACAGGCACTGTCAATAACTTAGTGAAACACAACTCTCATTGTCAACAAGCTTAATTCTCCCTACCATTATACCAAAACATTTGGCTATTCATTTTAATTGTTCATCTCCCAATTTTATATCTGGAATAACATTGTTCATCGTCAATATGATTTAAACCTTTTGCCTTCTTCCTTACACCATTTTATCTCTGTCCTTCCCCTCTCATACCACTCTTTCTTGCTTCCCCCTCTATTGCAATGATTCATCTGTATATGTTTGATTTTCATCCTTTCATTTACCTAGTAGCACTAAGAAGTTTGAGTACTCTAGTGCCTGGTTTCACTTGAGGAGACGGATCTCAGTGCTAGCAAAAACCTGTCCAGTGATGCATGGTTGTATGACTTTTGTTTTCCCCTGGGATATGCTGTGAAGGAGCCTTCAAGAGGGAGTACTCTTACCTTTTGAATCAACTTTTGTTGAGGCTTGCTATCAAAAAAAAAAACTTCTGTTGAGGCAAATTATTTCAACGAACCTTGTCTACTATGGATAAGTGCTAGCAGCTGGGTTTAGAGAGAGTGTGGGGAAAATCAACAAGGTTAAGGAGGTTAAGGAAGAAAGCCGATTCACTTAAGTGCATGAATTAGGCTGCAGATTAATGAAAGAATTGAGAAGAAGAACCTACATGAAAACAAAGAGCAATTTGGATTCCAAAACCTCTTTTCTTCGGTTTCACTTTTTTCTTAGGTAGTATTAAGCTTCTATTGTTTGTTTGTGATGTTATTTTTAATTAGGGTAAATATGTTTTTATTTTAAGATTTGTGAAAGATTTAAAATAAAGCTGATTTCGGGATATATGTGGAATGTGAAATAAAGTCAATTTTTATTTTAAAGCTTGTGTAGGATATGAATCAAAGTTAATTTTAATGTTGAAGTTTGTGTAAGATTATTAGTTTAATATTAGAATTTATGTTTGTAGTGATCTGTAAGATTAATTTTAACTCAAGTTAAATGTACACGAAAAACAACTAGCTAGAGAAAAAATGGCCTATTTATATCCTAGAGCTTGATCTCTCCATTTTTTTTTACAGCTTTTGGGTGGTTAGCTAAAATCTTTGGACATGATAGCAATTATGCAAAACTAAATACAAACATTTCGTATCATATCTCTAAGGAAGGTTTGTTCCAGAATTTAGTGCGATTAGGTGTGGTTTCATGATCAAATCTTGCCACTATCAAAAGAAAGGGGATTTTGCCTGTGGGTGTTGGGTACACATTATATAAGTAAATTGGTTGTGTCTTTCCCATCATCTTAAGCTTTCAGAATAGATGGTTAGCGCAAATAATCCTAAAAACTGATATTGGAGAATATCGTGGGTTCAAGTCCTTGCAGTGCGCTGGTGGGAGGAATTGTTAGGAAAATCAATAACTATATGGCTTGGGTATTATCGTCATTGGCTTAATATCATTACACTATCTGACATAGCCCTAGGTGGGTGTGCTATTATTGAAAGAAAAGTTGAGTTCGACTCGCGAGCATTGGTTGCGCAATATAATAAGTGAATTAGTTATACTCTTCCCATTAGCTTATGCTTTTGGAATGAATGGTTAGTACCAAGGATCTTAAGAAATGGCACACTAGACATCAACAATTTGACAATATTTGCTTAAGTTGACGTTCGACATACTCGATTGGCGCAATACCTTCAATTCATTATGGCCTTCATATTAGATTCCTGATTATCTTTGTAGTTGGTGCTCAATGCCAAAAGGTCCCCGACACTCTTAATATGTCGACTTTTTTTAGTTTACCCCCCTCGTTTTGTTCTTTTGAGTGCTCCAGTTTGATCTCCTATACAGACTATTAATTGATATTTACTAGCCTTCATGCTCTCAACTGTAGCAAGATAACAAAAACTATAAAGAATTATTTTTAGGCAAGTAAAGACCCAAGTGATATAATCCAAAAAGGGTTACTTTATGAAACGTATGTCATACCACTATGTCTTATTTGGAGAAAGCTATATAGCTCAAAAGAAACATCCCAAAAAAGTTCTCAGACCTTCGAACAATGCTTTTATCTATTGGATGAGCATATTGTTCAATCTCCACTAGATGACTGCACTGTTCAATGACCAATGCATTCATCCGGTGGACATCCAACGGACAAAAGTATTGTCCGGAGGTCCCAAAACCTCTTTGATCAATTTTTTGAGCTATGTAACGTAACTCGACTCTTTTACCATTATCTGTTATCTATTATAATTCCGAACTTTATAATGTAGTTTAATGATCAACTTGTCATTACTGCAGAGTGAAAAATGTCATTGAGCACTTAGATGGTTGCCGAGATTTTCCGCGCTTATGCATAGGTTCTTCTGCTTTTAATTCTTATTTCCTTTAAGGTTATATTACCTCCTGCAAAAGCTGAGCATTTTAATGTGTAGGTGTTGGAAACCCTCCCGGGCAAATGGATATGCGAGCTTTTCTACTTCAAAAATTTAGTTGGAAAGAGAGGGAGCAGGTATTTTTCTTTCCTTCTCATTCTTTGTAGCTCTCCATTCCTCATTGGCAACTCTTTGAACCCATTTGTTAAATTAATGTAATTTGAGAAGGACATTTACATAGCACAAATTAGGGGAGTACCCTATTATAAATACCAAAATCGTACTTAACACAAACTTAGCATATGCTTTAAAGCTACAAATATTCAGTTTTGTGTTTAATTTGTCAAGTATTGCATTTTTCTGCAAATTTATGTACACGTATCGTTTCTACTAAGACAATTACTTTTATGAATATAGAGAAATATCGTAGAATCAACCATAGCAAGTCAGATAAAATTAGCTTAAAACAGAATATTTTCAACTTCTTTGACAAAACCAAGTTGTTATTTTTGTGGTACTTAAAACTATTTGCATTACTATTGTTTCTGTTGTGTGTGTAACTTGCAATTTTAAAATTCGGACTCCAGATTATGACATGTATAGGATCTAACTGGCGAACAAATTATGTTATATCCTATTACTTTTTGATGATCTTGGGCATGCTTTCTGGATTCTTATAGCAGGAGTAATGGGCTCAAAGGATAACATCAAAACCAATCTAAATCAATTTATTTAAAATTGTAGCCTTCACTGTTAATATGGCTGAAACCAGTCTCTCCTTGTACTTCAAATCTACAATACTTTTGGAATATCACTACTAATGTATAAGAAGGTTTCTTGACCTCAATTGGAAACGGGACTTTTCCATTTTGAGCCGGATTTGATTTGAGTTGATTAAAAATTATTTAATTTTTGTCAGAATTTGGGATTGATTTTAGTTGAGCTACTAGCTGTATTTCTTGTTGTAGAGTTGAGACATGTTATACATCTTCATCTCCGAGGTTATCTCATTTATTTTGAGTCTTTTTCGTTAATTAATCTTGTCCGATGCAACTTATAGTGTCAAAATAAAAGAGAAGGCACATATTAATTAGACACTGTTAACTTAATATGTTAAGGTGTATGGAAAAGTGTGTATAATATACACAATCTTTTTGTATCATATTTATACATATTAAATACATCAAATGAATACCAAGTTGAATTAATTCCATTTCAAGTCAGCTGATATCGAGTCCTAAAGGTTATATACTATCTCAGATTGAATAAACCGAGTGCGTTACAACATAATTTGCCGCCTTGCTCCCTAGGCATGATGAGTGCAAGCCTTCATTCAATGGTAAATGTTCTTTGTAACCGGAAAGGTCCTTGAAACGGTCTTTTTATTAAACAAAAGTTTTTTGCACGAGACATCTCTTTTACCCTATTTTCATTCCCTACCATGATGTTAAAGAGAAAAAAGAAAAAGAAAGAACAAAAAAGATGAGAGATTTGAGATTTGAACTTCATATTCTCTAAAATTAATATTCCTAATCTTATTTGGAGGTGCTGTTTATCACAGGTGGATGAAGCACTAGAGCAAGGGGTGGATGCTGTGAGAACACTTGTGCTTAGGGGTTTCAATGCAAGCATCAATAGGTTCAACTTGGCTCAGAAATACAAGTTTCACAAAGTTTGAGGACTAATTAGCTCAGCATTCTCTTAATGCTATTATTTTGTATAGAATCCTTATCATTTTAGATTCAAATTTTGACCTTATCTTTTTAGATTCAAATTGTGACCTTATCTTTTTAGATTCAAATTGTGACCTTATCTTTTTAGATTCAAATTGTGAACTACACTAGTTTATAGTATACTGTGTATATTGAGTTGGAATTGGGCATTATAAATTAAGAAACAAAATGATGCTTTTCTTATTAAAAAAAAAAAAAAAGAACAAATAGTTAAATGATGCTTCGCACGCATGCACGTATATATGTATGGGATATAAGTAAGATAATGTTATATATAAGAATGAAAGTGTTATGTATAAATATATTTATTATTGGTTATGAAAATAAAATTCTTAATCAGGGAAAAAATAAAATATGTATAGATAATCATGACTGTTCTATGTATAAAATTATAGTGTTATATACATGCAAAAATCAAGATATAGTTTATACATAGTACTTTATGCATAGCAAAAAAATGTTAGGAGAATTATGTCACCTATAAAGAAAGATATTTTATTCATTTAATCTTCAAAATTAAGGGGTATATATATATATATAGATATATACATTTAAATATGTGAATTATGATAATACTACTCTTCATATTAATGAATAGTTAGTTTTTTTTTTTCAAAATAAGATGAAAGGATAGATCTTCTTAAATTTAATGTATGATAATATATATAAATATTTAATATTGGGGTAAAATAAGGAAAAAATTATTCTTTAAGAGTGAAATATGTAATTCTCTCAAAAATATTTATATGTAAGGTAACACTGGTTCTTAAGGTTGATGCAATTTCTCAATATTATTTTAGTTTAGGATAATTACCTACATGCCACACATTTAGTTTTATTTTATATATTACCATTCCATTCTTAGTTAATTACGCTATGCACACTCAAAATATTATAAAATTTAACATACACACCATTTTAACCTTATTTTTTATTATAATGAGTAATCATAATTTTTTCAATAACCTAATTATAGTAGTTAGAGATTACAAAAATAATTGGTGGTCATTCAATCATCATATATTGTTATTATAAGAATATTTTATTAAGTATATTATGTGATTTTGACTGAAAATTTTAAAATCTTAATGTTTAGGTGGGGGGCAAAGGAAGGAGACATCCACGACGTGAATTGATTTTAGGACAAATCAATCGCTTTAGTGCGGTATCGAGGAAGAGAAAAATATGTACATTAAGAGTAAAAATATAATTTTTAATGATTTACTAACAGAATATTTTTTCAAATAGATTTTGATTAAGTTTTTAACTCAAATGTGTGTATGTAAGATTTTATAATGTTTTGAGTGTGCACAAACATAATTAACTAAGAAATGGAGTGAGTAAGGCATAAATAAAACTAAATTGTGTGGAATATAGGTAATTATGATCCCTTTTAGTTTTTACTTTCTGTTGGGCTCTGCAAGCTCACGCATTGTGGTCTTCTAAAAACAACATTGTTTTACTATTTCTGAACCAAAACATGTGGATGTTTGGATTATAGTGGACCAGGAGCTCGTTATAGTATTTGTCGAAGAAAAAGAACGAAAAGCTTTGATGAAATGTTTCTACTGATAATTAGACAACTAACAAATATTGTATCATTTGTTCTCAAAGAAATAAAACTTGTCTTCAGAAGGTGTGTTCATGACAGTTTACTAATCTATAAAGCTTGCATTATGCATATTATTGTGAAGAATATCAATTGATTATAAGTTAAATCGATATTATTTCAAGCAAGTTGATTTTAATCATCAGAAAATTGAGTCTAATTTAAATCGAGTAAATACAAGAAAATTTTGAGAGATTTTCAAGTTTCATGCAACTGATATAAAATATATATATATATATATATATATATATATGTATCTATGTATGAACGTATTATATCTATTTGGTGATATAAAAAATAAAATATATGTATTATAATTGATTTAAAGTTGAATAAATGTCAAATAATAATTTCAAACAATTTGATGAAATTAGTGTATATTTGCAAGCCCAACATCACCTAGTAAAACTATCGATATTATTAGAAATAATTACACTCAGGTCCCTAAATTTAAGGCTTATTATCACACAAGTTCATACTTTTAAAATTATAACATCGGGTACCTAATTTTTAAATAATTATCATATGAGTCATTTTTATTTTTTTATTAAAAATTTTAAAATTACTATTATACCCTTACCTCTCTCCACCCGATCCGGCTGCCGCCCACACCACTTGGAGCGGTTCCATTGAATGAGTGCTTGCTGTAGGAGTCCTCGCTTGCACAGAATAGTTCGGCGTCGTAGGATAGCTATTGGTTCTGCTTTTAGTTGCCCTACAGAGGTGATTTCTGTAGGTAAGTTTTCCTCCACGAGAAGGTGGCCCAGTTTTTTCTTAAGTACCGAGACATGGAAGACAGGATGAATCTTGACATATTCTAGAAGCCTTTACTTATATGCTACAGCACATATTTTAGCTATCATTTCAAAAGGTCCAAAATATCTTGGAGAGAGCTTGTGTGATGATCTTTTTGCCAAAGAATCTTGTCTATAAGGTTGTAGTTTGACAAATACATAATCACCTATTGCAAATTCCCGCTCCTTTCTATGCTTGTCTGCCTGAACCTTCATTCTGTTAATAGCTTGGTGTAAGTGGTGCTTAAGAAGTTTAATAGTATTTTCTCTAGCTTGCAAGCTTCTGTCCATTGATTCCACTGTAGCTGTACCTGCAATGTAGGGAATATGAAGAGGTGGTTGTTGATCATAGACTCTCACATGGAGTAATTTTGATAGAAGAGTGATAGTTTGTATTATACCACCATTCACTTAACGATAGCCACTGAGCCCACTCTTTTGGTCATTCTCCACTCATACATCTTAAATATGTCTCTAAACATCTATTCACTACTTTGGTTTGCCCATCCGTTTGAGGATGATAAGCTGTAGACATGTTAACATGCACCTTAAAAGCGCAGCATCTCTTTCACAATAAGTTTTTCTAGCATGCCTTGTAGTTTATAAATATTGTCTAAGTATAATTGAGCCACTGTAGAAGCTGTGTATGGGTGAGTTAATGTAGTTTCTTTCTTTTAATTTTATATTTACGAACTTAATTATTAAGTCTTGTTGCCTACAGTCATTCACTCGTATATGCTTTTTAACTTCTAGCATACTATGTGCACTGACTCCTCCATTCTTTAGCTTCTTACTTCTCCCTGTTTGGCGTGAGGACTAAAATCAGGACCAAAATAGTACTAATTTAAAAAAGAACAATAATAGTAATAAATAAATATTTTAAATTATTCTACACAATTTCTAGTATAAAAAATATTATTTTACTTTACAAATTTAATAATTTTTAATAAAAACATCTACTTTATTTTATATCTTATACTAAAATATTTGAATCAAGTATTTTGGTCGAGAATATGAAATAAAGTTAATATTTTTATTAAAAATTATTAAATATGTGAAGTAAAATAATATTTTTTTATATTATAATTTGTGTAGAATAATTAAAAAAATTTATTTATTATTATTATTATTCTTTTTTAAAGTATTATCATTTTGGTCCTTGTGCAGGATTTTATTTTTGTTGGCTCCTCCAATAAAAAAGTCATGATTTTTATAGGAACCATAGCATTCATTCTTTGCAGATATAAAAAGCACAAGCTCCTGATATCAATTTTCTGCTTATGCAAATAAAAATTTTTGATAATCAAAATTAAAAATAGTGATTTTAGATTACATAAAATAATGAAAATTATTTTCATTTTGACTTTATATTATTGAATCTAATTATACATATATAAATTGAAAAAAAAATATATTACAGAGCTTAACAAAATTGAAAATATACAACCAAAATATAACAGAGTTGACTTATACCTACATTTCTCCCAAGTAGGACAACTAGCACATAGCGGGCTATATATATATATATATATATATATATATATATATATATATATATATAGATGTTAATTATCTAATTTGATTTTAAATAACTGCTTAATTTGAGTACTTCTAAAAAAATCACTTATGTTGATACTACTCTAACTCATGCACACTTAACTATAGAATTTTTTAAACTATCTATTTACAGAATTTTTTAATCATTAACCTTATGATTTTTTCTTAAAAGATATCTTCAGAATTTGTGATTATGCTATTTAATTATACCAATCAAGACTTTCTTCTCTTTTCTAAATGAGACGGTTCATTTGTGTTTCTGTCTCACTACTCATTATTAGAACTAGAGCCTTCTAGGAGCCATTCTTTATACTAATAATTTTTTTTCTTATGAAATTTTTCGGCAATTTCTCTTTGGCCTTTCAATTGGGGCAATGTAAGTGATGGTATCAAGTTAAATATTGAACTAATCTAGCATAACGTAAAATATATTTTGAGTTTGAGTCTCAAACCGAGTTATCAATTATAACGGGAACACTTGACTTCAAAATCAAGTTGAATCAAATCCAATGTGAGACAACTTGAGTTGGCTAAAATCGTATTTGATGTTAATTTCGAGCCATTAATCATTTGAACGCAAAATTTTCTCGAAATCAATTTAGAACATAATTAGCTCACAATTTAATTCAAAAAGTTTAATTCATATTAAATCTGGTAAAAGAATATGAATTTTTTTTTAAAAAAAGGCACATGATTCAAAGAGGTTTTGATGAAAAAAAAAATTATTATTTTTTAACACATAAAATAAATATCATTTTAATTTTTAGGAACAAACAAATGCACAATTTGTTACATAAGACCCACTAGAGGAGAATATATGAAAACATCCAGCATTACGAGAAATAGTGCAGCTAATTATAAGTTGACATTAATATTATGTATAGTGTTGACGTAGGATGTAGAGGATCCCAAGGAACATCGAAAAAGAAAGAGAGTTCCAGGAGACGGCGGCGCGCAGAGGGGTAAGCTTGTTAACAGAGCTTAAGAAAGAGAGGGGGAGAGAGTTCGAGGCATCAAGAAGAGCACATAATAATTTAAGGTGGTTCAGGGAGGAAATCCCCTACGTCTACCGGGCGATCAGCGAACAAGTTTCACTAATGGAAGAGGGCAACCATGAAGGCTAATACAAAGAGCTTACAAGAGAAAGAAGGAGAAAGAGAGAGAGCTTTTCTTGTTCCCAAGCTCTTGTTTTAAAAGAGGTGATAAAGGAGGGATTCTGCTCTTGCTGGGGCTAGTTCTCCTCCCTTTTTCGTCTGTCATCCCTTCCCTTTCGATCCCTTTTCATGAAGCCTGTTCATTGGTATTTGTAAGCAGCAGATGGTGTAGCTTTATCCTGATTTTCTGGAGGAAAGGAGGGGAACAAGCTCTGAGCTCGCGCCGCTTGTTGGCCACTGGAGGGACCAGAGTCAGTGAAGAGAGCTTGACCTTTGGATCTTGGTACTATTTCTGGGGATCTGTAACAGCTGGGGCATGCGGACCCTTGATTTGCGTGTCTAAAAAAAGCATGCTGCATTGGCATCATGCCTGATGTAATTGGGAGAGCTGTTTGAACAAGGGTTATGCAGAAGGTTTGGAGGGCCCAAACTTCACCCACGAGGTTAGAGGTTCCAAACCTCACCCACGAGGATAGAGGTTCCAAACCTCAACCACGAGGTTTGGAAGAGCGCCACGTGTATAGCTGTGACGCTGCACTGGAGCCACATGTCAACATATAGTGTCCTAATAACTTATATATATATATATATATGTATGTCAATAAAATTTAGCTATTTTAATTCAAGTTATTACTATTATATATTAATTATAAAAAAATTATATATAACTTATGCCAAAAAAATGTTATATATATACATGATTTTTATAGTTAATATATAATATTAAAAAATTAAATATTAAATATTTAAAATAGTTAAATCTTAGTTACATGTATACAATTATTTTAATTTTTAATTATATTTAACACTATATTATTTATGTGTAATATATAATATTCATTTATATATAATTTTGAATTCTACTGAAGAACATATATATGAGTAGCTTTTAAGGATAAATGAATATTATTGCATAAATAAATAAATTATTACATATAATTACGATAGATTTACATATACGTAAGATGGTATTATATATTATTTGATACTGCTTATACATAGAACTATAATACTTATCGTAGTATAATAATTTCTTTTAAGTCGTGGTATAATTGTGAACCATGCAAGGCACCACCGAGTTCACCCGGCCGGGGCGAGTCTGAGTTGGAGGTTCAGCCCTAACGAGTCGTCCGATCCAGCCCGGTTCGACGGGGCCGCGAGCCGGACCAGGGACGCCGCGCCAGAGACCGCCTCCGAACCGCCACCGCCACCGCCACCACCTCCTCCGTGATATAGAGAGAGGGTTCGCCGCCGGTAAGACGAAGAAGGGAAGATGCAGCCATGGGCGACGAACTGGGAGGGAGGAGCGCCGGGCAAGGCTGAGGTGACCGAGGCGGTGGCCGGCGGCGTCAAGGCGGAGGCGTTTGGGTTGCCAGCGGCTGTGTGGGTTTCCGACGAAGGCACGACGGCGGCGATGGCGGCGTGGTGGAGCTGAACTCGCTTCAGGCACTGGCGTTCCTTCTTGTGGGCGTTCTGGTGGCCGCCGAGGGCCTGAGAGTTGGCGAACTCGCGGTAGCAGTACTGACACTCGTACTTCCGGCCATCGCCGACGCCGGCTGCTGTCGTCGGGGTCAAGTCGTGGCCTTTTGATACGGCGAATCCGAAAAGCTTCAGTCTGGGGATTGCCGCCTGGCTACTGTGCTTCCCTTGGTGTTGATATTTTGACATCTTCTTGAGAGAGAGAGAGAGAGAGAGAGAGAGAGAGAGAGAGAGTTCTCCCACGGATTAGTTTGAGGGAGTTCTGAGTTATATATATTTTTTATTTTTATTTTTATTTTTATTTTTATATGTATATTTATATATAATATACGACGGCGGGATATGGTCAAAATTAAAGAATCATTTTTCAAAACTATAAAAGGATTTTCTAAAAAAGAATTATTGTTTGAGATAATTATTGAAACGTTCTCTTAATTGACTCATAATTACAACTTACAATATTTAAAAAATTTTTATAGGTCCCTACAGTTTACCTCTTATTACAAATAAAATTCCTAAGTATTTATGACTAATAAATTTTCAATTTTACTTTCTGTATTTCTTACATTTTTTATAAATATATTTTTTTATGTTCTTAAAAATATATTTTTTTCACGTATTATCTTTCCTCTTTTTCCTCACTTTCCCTCTTTCTCGTCGCCGCTAGCAGGAGAGAGAGGGAGAGAGAATAAAATTTAAATTTTAAAATAAAATAAAAATATATTTTATAAATGTGAACAGAAATTATCAATTTGAATTTTTTATATAATAATTATAATTTTTAGATATACTTACAGTTGTCAAATTTTTGAAATAAAAATTTATTATAATATTTTTAAGCTGTTGGATAAAAAATAATTAAAAATTAATTATAAAAAATTTCAGTAATTATTTTTTTTCTCCTTTTATCTTTCATATTTGGTAGAAATATTAGGAATAAGTCGATCAAGACAGTTGACCACAGCATTGATTCTCTCCTTTTTATATTGCTAAGTTCTTTTAGATGAAAATTATGAAATTTTTAGAATTAAATTACATTTTTTTTTCTCTTTCGACTTATCCTTCATCATCCGGACCGAATTCGGAACCGGTTGGAATCGGACCGGACCGGTAACTAAGCCTAAGAGTGGCACAAGAATGAATCATCTCATATCTAAAAGAAAGAGAAAATCTTGAGTTATATAAGCATATGTTGTGATCTCAAATATATAGTAGGGTCGTCTTTAATAAAATTGTGAAGCTAATAAAAGAAAAATTCTTTAGTTAAGTGTACTTCGACTGAAATAGTACTTAAATGGATGATCTTTTGAAAAGTATTCAAGTCAAGCAGTTTCTTAAAAGTCAAAACAGATAATTCCTTTATATTTAAATTACGAGATATTACAAATATATTTCATCCCATACTTCCAAATTTTTTAAATGTATGTCATATTATAATTTTCATGGCAATACAAAATTTTTATTTAAGAATCTAAAATGAAATTTTTAAAAAATTAAATGATAAAGTTATTTATAATACCCTCCTAATATTAAAGTCTCAAATGCAATTTAGTTCAATATTTATTTTTTTAAATAATATAAAATTATATCAAATAATATTGAATTAAATAATTCTTAACTCAACTTAACTTGTTAACAATATTAAGACGTTGTTAAACTAATTCTAAAAGCCCTTGGAGTTGCATGTCTCTCTATAAAATTCTACATGTAACTTAGTCACCAATTTGGAGGCTTATAATTTAAATATTCATTTTAATATTTTATTTAATCTTGTTTATATAATATATGCACTCACTATAGTTTATGTGCATAAAATATATCTTAAATATATATAAAGTCTAAATGCATATCTTTATATAGATAACAAGTAGATTGTAAGTTCACTTAATTTTATTTTAAGTGAGTGAGCTTCAAATAAGAAAATTAAGTTGATTTTAAATCGAATAAAAAATAATTATATTTGAAGTAATTGGAATTGAGAAATAGAGAAATTTTGTATATATGCATGAAAATAATAGTTGCTCACTTTATTATATTCTTTTTAACAACAAACTGTCTTTATTAAATAGACAAATAAATTAAATTGTCTTATCATCATCATCATATATTTTTAGTTGGATGCATAAATTATTTTAAAATTTTTCTATTAATTAAAGACATCTCATGTAAGAGAATTGACTAAGTCAATTAAATTCTAATTAATTATAAATTAATATTTTTGACTTTAATTTGAAAGTAACATATCTTTGTTGAGTTTCTTTTTTTCTTGCCCATTGAAAGGAAATCTATTCATATCTTAAGATGAATGACATCTCACCTACAAAACTTTGTTCCCACCAAATTAACATACAATAAGGACATCATAGTCCACATAATAGGACACCTTCCAAATTAATGAAGCCCCACACAATGCCCTAAAGTCTTCCCTCAACTAACTATAAGAAGGCCCACATTGTCCCCTTGCCTTTGGCTTAGTCTTATCTCTTGCCACCTTCCCAAAAATTTTCTCCTTAATTGTTATTTTGCATGTTTAACCCTCACAAATAGTGTAATTAATGATTTAAAAATGAAAAATAGGGATGTGTTCATCATTGCATGATCTATATATGTTGGCCCCAATCTTACTTATATATGGAGGCATTTAGATATAAAATTATTTAAAATTCTTTAATTTGTTAGATATTAAACATCTAATTCAAGGCATGTTCTTTTGGCACATTCTCATTATTTTCAATGTTTTGTTGAATAAAATACAGACAATTCAAATCCTAAAAAAATAAAAAACAATTATGATGAGATAATTATATGTTAATTTGTCATAAAGACATTTTTTTTAGAGTGTAAAGAGTTATTCGTGTTCAATATATGCATGAGAGAATTTGATTTTGATGAGGAGAATTAAGCCAAAACTCATGACTTCAAATGAGGAGATTAACAAATTATTAAGAATACTTTTAAAATTATTAGTATTCAGTAGATAAAAAAGGAGTAAATTGTATTAGATCAGAAAGTCATTGCAAATTAATTTTAATTTTTTTTTTTTTGTTTTGACTGCAAAAATTCTGTAGTTTTCATCTTAATTGAGACTTAATTGTTAATTTTTATTGGTATACTGTAAAATTATTCTAATTTATTAATTTTATAATTTTTTAAAATATTAAATTTTATATTTTTAAATTTTAGTTTTTTAGTGTAAATAAAATAAAAAATGAGAAAAAAAATTAGAGGTTTTTAAAAATAATGAAAATATAAAGGTATAATAGTTCTTTAAAATGTATAAATAATTTAAATTAGTAAAAAAATAATAGATTTCATATAACCTATTAGGAAAACTAGCTAAAATAATGATATTCTAAAAAGGTACTAAAATTATAACACTTTTAAAACCTTAAGGACCTAAATTAAAATTCTTAAAAAATTAGAATCAAAATGCAATGCACTTCTTACCTCAGTCCTGAGATGTAATTTTTCCTAAAAATAGTTTTAATTAGTAAAAAATGCAACTTATCTGCTTCTATAATATATCTTGAAATCATATTATTTTTTAGTCAAATTTATGCTTATAATAGCTTTTAAATTAATGAAAATTTTGATTATTCTATCAAGCAAGCTAATTTAGGCCCTGTTTGGCGTAAGGGCCAAAACAGGACCAAAATGGTACTAATTTAAAAAACAACAATAATAATAATAAATAAATTTTTTAAATCATTCTACACAAATTTAAATATAAAAAATATTATTTTACTTTACATATTCAACAATTTAAAATAAAAATATCAACTTTATTTCACATTCTAGATCAAAATATTCAAATCGAGTATTTTGATCTAAGATGTGAAATAAAATTTATATTTTTATTAAAAATTATTGAGTATATGAAATAAAATATTTTTTTTATATTAAATTTTGTGTAAAATAATTAAAATAATTTATTTATTTATTATTATTATTATTATTTAAATTAGTACTATTTTAGTTCTGTTTTGATCCTCGCGCCATCTCTCCCTCCATCTCTCTCTCTCTCCCTCCACACACAAATCAAACATAAACTAGGAAAGTAACCTTGGGCATAAAGCTTCTTGAGCAATTCTTCTCTAGCTAAATTACATTTAGGCCCCTAAGTGGAAAGAGCATAACAAATACTGATTTTAATTTTTAAAAAAATATTATTTTACTCCATGAGATACTAAAAGAGTTATAATTTTAGTCTATCTTTCAAAGTCTCAAATTTTTTGCAAGCATTTTTTTATAAAATACATGAAATTTAATTACTTTTTAACTAATTTAAATAATTTACACATTTTAAAATACTATTATACCTCTTTATCCTTATTCTTTCTTAAAAACAAAATTCTAAAATTTATTTTCTCATTCTTTTGTTATCTCTGCCTTAAAACTCTTAAAGAAAATATTAATATTAATATTTTAAAATTATATTATAAAAAATCAAAAATAATACTATTATTTGATTTAACAATTATGCCTTAATTGTGATCAAATTACATTACTTTTACAATCTTAAGGACTCAAATAAAAGTATTTAAAATATTGAAATTAATTTATAATGCTCTCTCAACTTTAGAGATGTGAATGCAATTTAACCAACAAAAAATCCTTCTTTAACTTGTAAATAAATACACAGGGTGGTCAAATTTGAGATTCCAATAATTAGTCAAGGATTTGTTTTCTTTTGGCTCCACCATGCAGCTCATAATAGTCAAGGTCTCATCAAACCTTAGATTTGTTTTTAAATCGAATTCGAGTTTGATTTATTTTTTTTATTTCGAATGACTTTTAATTCACATTAGAAAAAATTAACCGACTTCTAATTGATTTTTATTCGTTGATTCAAGTTAGCAAAATTAACTCCATCTTATTTTCAACACGCGATCCTTAAGTCACAACCACATTTAACCGACTACAAATTATTCAAGATTCGAGTAATTTATGAACGAGTTTTAATTTTTTTCAAACATTATTAATTACCATCCCTAGCTACTTGGATTATGTTGAATTAAATTAATATATGCATCCATGTATGGCAAGAAAGATATCCCACATCTTGCTTAGGGCCCACCATGTTGTGCTTAGTAAGAAATTAGACAAGACATTAACAAATTATAAATTTTGCTTGAGATGACAACACCTAATTACCACTTAATTAATTAACTAATTTCTATCAATTATTTGCTTTATTATAGGCACAAGGGATGGATTAAATAACAATTGTAGGCTAATAATTGAAACAATATCTCCCTGTGGGATATGTTTATTGTGGGATACCCTAAACCATTGTTTGGTTTGAGTTTTTATTTTGAACATATTTTTTAAATTTAATGAGAAAAAATTATTTTAATATTAAAAAGTATTTAGATGTGAAATAAAGTTAATTTTTATAATTAAAATTTGTATTTGGCAAAAAATTTAAAAAATTGAGTAAATGTTCATGTGATTTAAAAAAAAACATAAGAGACATTTGATTTAGATTTTGTTTGACGTAAGAACTAAAATAGTATTAATTTAAAAAATAAAAATAATAATAATAAATAAATAAATTTTTCCAATCATTTTACAGAAAATTTTAAAATAAAAAATATTATTTTGTTTCACATATTCAATAATTTTTAATAAAAATATTAACTTTATATTACATCCTAAATCAAAATACTCGATTCAAGTATTTTGATCTAGGATCTGAAAAAAAGTTAATATTCTTATTAAAAATTATTGAATATATGAAATAAAATAATACTTTTTATATTAAAATTTATGTAGAATAATTAAAAAAAATTACTTATTATTATTATTATTATTTTTAAACTAGTACTATTTTAATTCTCATGTCAAACGGAGCTTTAATGTTCTCTAGTTATGTTACCCAGATGACATGACATTTAAATATATTTTTAACAATAATTTTATAATTTTTTAGAAAATTATTTATATATATTGTCAAATTAAATATTTTTTTCTAAGTAATATAATATAATATTCAATATATATAGAACGTACTAATCACAGCTTAATTATTGTATGCAGTTATATTTATGCTTGTATCAATAAAATATTATTTATATATAATTATTTTTTGATAAAAAATTTATATATAATATTTATTGATGTTGTTGTCCAAGATAGAAAATTTGCAAGAATAACTCTAAAAAAATACTTATACCCATATCAATGAAAAGGCTTTCACAATATTCTCCATTAAAAAACACTTTATATATATATGTGTGTATCAATATAGATTTAATTAAAATTTAATTTACTTTAATTACAAGACAATTAAAATACTTCACAAATAAGTTAATAATAATATGAATACTATAAATGCAGAAATAAAAATAAAATGTGCACAAATGTAAATAAGTCTATACATACAAAACACACAAGAATTCAATGAGATTCGATACCTTCTGGTATCTACATTTAGGAGTGTGCAAACTATGGTTTAAATCAAAAAATCGAATCAAAACGTTTAAATTTAGCGGTTTGATTTGGTTTAGAATCAAACGGTTTGGTGATGGTTTAATATTTTGAGTATTTCGGTTAATTGGTTTGGGTTCAGTTTTACATGTTTGGAAACCAAACCGACCGAATTGACCGATTATTAAATAACTCATGCATAAATATGATTTTAGGATTGAATCGGTTCAGTAATATTATAGTAATTTTATAGTATTGATTTTGAATTTATTGACATGTATATGTATATTTTTGAGTTTTCATAGTATATTTTTATGCTAATTATTTAATGTATTTTTTCAGGCGTAATAATTAGAATGAATTCTACAACGGAGACTGTTTGAAAACTTGAAAAGATATTCAACATTTTTGATAAACAGATGAAATTTTTATTATGTAATTTTAATTATACTATGATATTGAAAAAAAAATTATACTATGATATTGATGTAATAATGTATGCAAATGCTTCTGAATTCTTCCTACTTTTTTTGTTAGTTTATTTTGATGATGCGATTGAGTTATTAAGTTAAATTACTTATTATGCTAAATTACTTTTATATTGAAGTTATTATCTAAATATTAATGTAATAATATTTAATATCATTATAAGAAGATTAAAAAAAAATTGAGATAAAAAAATATGATTTTAACCGAACCAAACCAAACCAAATCAATATTTATTTGTTTGGTTTGATTTGGTTTATAATCTAATTTGGTTGGTCTGGTTTCATTAAATTTAAAACCGAACTCGATCAATCTTTTTTTTTTTGTTTGGTCACCAAACCAACCGATTAAACCGAATGCACAGGCCTATCTGCATCCTATACCTAACGGCAAACCAACTATCTACTAAACCACTCCTTAATAAGAATATATAGTAAACTCAATACAATCATCCTTTTCACTTGAGGCCCTCTTTAGATCTAGTGTGAAGGATCTAAATCACCTCCTTTAGATCCCAACTAAAATACCTTCTCACTAAATAAGTGAGGAAAATAAAAAAACACAAAATCAATACAAAAATATATAATAAATACAAAAAAACTAACCTTTTTTTCTTAAAATTTCACCTTAAGATCATTAAATCAGCACTTGATCACTTAATCACTTACTAATTGCCCCTTAATCAATTTTAAATTTTTACATCAAGTGGATTTGATTCTCAGTTTCTAGGGTTCAATTAGTAGCTTAGAAAATCAACGTATCCCAAAATTTCTCGACTATTTATATAGAGAAAGTTTTCAACGACTTGCTAGTAACGCAAGTTCAAAACAAGTGGCTAGAACTCGGGTGGATTGCACTTAAAAGTCATTTAGAGTGATTCCATTATATAACCAATTTTATCAAATAGCTAATTAACCTAATTACTACATATATTAAGCCAATTTAATGTGCCTAGATTTATATATAAGGCATGAACTATTATTCATTGTGAAAAGCTTATTTTAATGATGATATATAGTTTTTACCCACAAGTAGATTAGTGGACATGAAGCACTCACAATGCATAGATTGAGATAAGTTTTTTTTTCTCTCTCTCATCATAATTCTTAATAAATTAAGAGTCCTACTGTACCGTCCCAATAACTGCATAATAAATTGATCAATCATAATTTAAAATTTTTATTTACTGAATTATTTAATAAATTAAAATCTAATCTAGTGAAATAGAGACTTCATTGTGATTGATTAATTATTTATTAGCCGGTTATTAAAAAATTATAATATTTTTCATAATTATCTATTAGAAAGAGAATACAATTAGGTGCAACATAAAATAGGCGCAAAAAAAGTACCCTTCCTTTAAATTCTCTCTAATTTATTTCAATGCCAAAAATGTTTGATTGGGAAATTTTTTTTTATACTCACTTTATAATATTAATAGTATTTTTATTGTACTTTATATGAATTTTAATATAAAAATTTGGTTTAATTTTATATATTATGTAACTTTTAATATAATTATTAACTTTATTTCATAAAATAATCTAAATCTATTTCTCATTAGGCATATTTCAAAGCACTCAAAAATTTTCTTAAACAGAAGAATATATAAAAATTTGTGGGTTGTAAATCTGAATTTAATTTCAGTAGATCATTAACTTATATATTTTATAGAAGTTAAAAAATACCAAAATTTTTTCTTTTAAAATTTTTCTATGTTAATGTTGACGTAGGATGTGGGGGTCCCAGTAAACACCGAAGAGAGAGAGTTCCGGGAGACGGCGGCACGCAAGGGGGGGTGAACCTGTTAACGGAGGCTCAGGGAGAAGGTTCTCCCACATGTATACTGTGGGCAGTAGAGTTGGTTTTGCGCGTTCTAGCCACCATCTTCTCCGAGGTCTCAATGAAAGCACCAGAGGATGTTGACGTAGGATGTGGGGGTCCCAGGAAACACCGAAGAGAGAGAGTTCCGGGAGACGGCGGCACGCAAGGGGGGGTGAACCTGTTAACGGAGGCTCAGGGAGAAGGTTCTTTCCATAGCAACCAGAAAAGCACACAGAGATTTAAGGTGGTTCAGGGAGGAAATCCCCTACGTCCACCGGTCCGTCAGCGAAGGAGTTTTACTAAGTGGGAAAATAACCCTAAGACAGGGCTTATACAGTGCTTTGTTATGAAAAAGAAGAAGAGGAAGAAGAAGGGCAGAGGAAGCTCCTCAGTTGGGGCTCCGTTACAAAGGAATGAGAAAACCTAGGGACCTCAGAGCCTCCGTCTTTCTTTTCCCTCCTGCTCCTTTTTTCGCTCTCGGAATGATGGTCCTCTCTCCTTTGACTGGAACTGTTCAATGGTTTTTATAGTCGTTGGCGTGTGTAGCTTCACCCTGGTTTTCTGGAAGAAATGTGATGAGTGAGCTCTGAGCGCCGCTCAACTGTCACTGGAGAGATCCGCCACTGTACGAGAAAGATGACATCCTTTAATGCTGATATTTTTATGGGGAAAAGCGTCTGTACGGAAGTCGACGGAGTTAGGTGAAGCTGATTGTGACAGACGTTACCTCGTACCCTCGGGTCCGAGGTTACGAAGGTCTGTTCCTGGATCGTCGTGGACGATGGTTGGTTGAACCCTCGTGCCCGAGGTTTGACCTGGGTCAAAAAGTCCTGCAAGACCTGAAGCTGAGTCAGCAAATCAATTAATCGGCCATAGCCCTGTAGGGCGCCACGCGTTCGGCCAGGATGCAGCGCAGGAACCACGTGTTTAACAGTTAAACTTAATTACTTATTACAACTCAAATTCAATTGGATCCTTCGACCGTGTAGAGCTATTTATTCGATCTCAAACTATTTCAGAAACACCTTTACCATAAAATCAATTGTTAATTCGATAATTACTTATTTGTTGTTTTTTTGGGGATCGTGTTTGACTTATAATTCATCGTGTAGAGTTTAGGGTGACCAAATCGGTATCTGAAGTCAATTTTTAACTCGTTAGAAGATAAGATTCCCAATGGGCAAAATTTATTAACTAATCACCAATAATTGAATGAGTAAAGCATAGCCTAACTTAAATGAATCAACTAATTAACATATCAATATCAACATCATTAATTTGCTAATCCACCCCAAAGTGGGACCCTAAACCCTACTAGTGATGCAATCATCCATTTAATTCCTTTTTAATTAAATTTTTTTTGGCAATAATTATATTCATTACCCAACAACCAATGATGGAATATTGTGAAATTCTATTGATATTTGATTCAACATGAGCTCTTATTAAGGTTGTCTTTGGGTCCACTTCCTTCTATATAATTGTACTACCCAAGACAACTTATTTTCATAAAGTAATTATTAGTAAACTCTGGAAAAATAAATTTAGTTAACAATAATATTTTACAATACAAGTGTAATGAGGCGTACGGAGTCTAGATCTTTTTACAGAATTATTTGGAAGAAGGATGATATCGTCAAGCAGACATCAAATGCATTTGAGAAATCAACGACAACTAATTTGACTCGGTAGAGAATTAAATCACCGATTGGTGACAAACAGATTGTTCAATCATGTCTTTATGCAAAGAACCATCTGTTGGTGAATGGCAGCATACAATAAAGAAAAATAGATTGATGATCAGATAGTCAATGAAACATTTGAAACGTGCAATAAACTTAGTAATTTTAAAGGTGGGAGTTAAGTGAATATTTTTGAAAGGCGGCATGGCCAAACCAAATAAATAATTTTTGGGAAGAGACGGGCCGGATAGAACACTTTCGGTTCTGTGCAACTGTATAAAATAATGTTCTACTTCGTGAGCCTGGATATAATTATTCTCGAGACTAGCGATTAGGTACAGGCAAATATAGACCACTAATGAGGTCTAATCCTAAAATATTCCAAATAGGGGAAGTTTTTAGGCTTATCACACCAGCCACTTTTGACACTTAGTCAAGGGGACAAGTCCCCAAAGATAAAGATGTAGGAATAATGATGTTTAATCACCTATAAAGCCTTAAGCCTATTGGATGCCAATTAATATGGGCCCACAGCTACTCAGGCCCATCAGCCCATTTTGTTTTGGGCTGAAACTTTTCTCTTTTGGACTTGCGAGCCCATTGAGTTCCATATCTTCAACACCATAGATCATCCCAAAGGATCCCATCTAGGGCAATCAACTCAAACTTGATTCAAGTTCGAGTCAATTCGAGTCAAAATAAATCAAGTTTGTGTTGACTCAAATATGTTTCAAGTTGGCACAAAAAACTATTAGTAGCCAACAAAACTCGAACTCAATGACGTAACTAATCAATGGATCGATTGAATCTTGGCAATAAAAATTGTGATGACTTTATATATTACATATATATATTAAGTAAAGCGACCTATAAATGTTATGTTCCCTGAAAATAACCTTCTTTTTTGAGCTTGTGTTAGAGTCTTATAGGTTATATGATTATTTTAACAAGCAATTTATTGTAAAATGAGTTAAATCATAAGTCCAATCCCAAAGATACGACATTGTTGACTCCCTAGAAGTCTTAAGCTTTGTGATCAACATTCCCTCAAGTAATTTACTCTTCGCGATACTCAAATCTGTTAAATACTCAATGAGCTTTCACCTGAGTTTTAAGGACAAGCGCATTCCCGCTCAACCTCTTATCATAAAAAGAAATTAATATTTTTTATTGTAAAATTTAAGTTGAAGAAAAAACATTTTATAATTAATAACTTATTTTAATACAAATTTTTATTTTTATTTACAACACACAAAAATTTGTATGAAATGCTTAAAAATATTAAATAAAATAAATAAATTAAATTGCTAATTTTATTAACATCATGTTTTTATAATTTATAGCATCTGAATTATATAAAACTTCTTTTAATGAATTGTATTTATTTTATAATTAATTATTATTAAAAAAACAATTATTTCTAGAATAAATTATTTAACGTTAAACACAATAAGCAAGCAAAAAACACATAAATTATAAAAAAATATTAAAATTAAAGGAAAAGAATTATTACTATTCTAGACGGGCTTAATAGCCCGACTATTTTCTTGAACGGACTTAGCAGCCCGAAGCAGCTCTGCCTCCCCAAACCCAAACTGAACCTGAGCGAAAAAAAAACTCAACCTACCCAATGATCAAGTCTAAAAATTCTCAATGATCAAATAATATGTAAATAAAAGCTTGTTTAAAAAATGCACATAATTCTCCTTTTTTTTTTGTTAATTTACATCATGCATTTACCCTTACTCACTGTCCTTGGGCTGGGCCAACAGAATTTAAGAGCATTTAGTAAATGGGCCTGAAATTCATAAAAGGCCTTTGGCCCACTGTGATTTATCACAGGTAACTCATTTAGTTCAATCTATCTTTATTAAATTATACCATAAAGCAAAGAAGTTTGACTATTCAAATACCAAGATAGCTTAAATTTCGTTAAATTAAATTAGAAATTAAAAAAAGGTAATTTGTTTATTTTAGTTGGATTTATGTATGATTTTCGGAATAAATGGTTCATGAAATCAGTGTTTTCCTATAAAATATAGGATTTGCATTTAATTAGCTTCCTTTCACATTCAGTAGTATGTTGAATAGAAGACTATGTAGATCTCCAACTTAGAAAAACATTAAAAATAAATAAATAAATAATAAGTCAGTACAATGACTGAAGCAGCTGGAATATTCAGGTCTATCCAATCGTTCAATAAATAGATGGACCTAATTTTCAAATAATCACGTCAACCGAAAACAAATGTTCAGGTCAAACTCAAGTCAAGCGAAAGATATAACCTATTAAGCCATTATTGGGACAGATTTTGACCCAAAAATATAATTCATCGGATATAATTTATTTACCGTTTATCTAATCTGTTGCTTTTTTTTAGTCAGATCACGAATCAACTATGATTCAACCCGTTTGTATCTGACCCGACGGAATCACCTTAGATAATTTAGTTTTTGCCGAAAGCTCATCCACATTTATATGGGTTTCCTTAAGTGCCTTTCCTAGAATAAAATGAAATATCATATTTTCATAGTATTCGAGTCATTCCCCTTCTCTTATCTCCAAATCAACAAATTATTTTGCTCACCACACGACTATTGTTAATACATCTCATTTCCCAGATAGACGCTAACGACCACACCCTTCATCTAAATCAAAAGTTAGAATACATTTTGCAAAAAAGAGAAATAAATTTTTAAGTATTAAAATAACATAAACCTCATAATTAATATATTAATTATTTATTTAAAATAAATTGAGATCGTATATACAAAGCTTTGTTTGTACTTATGCAAAGCACTAGTCCGACGAAACAGGAGATCCAACTTGACCCAGATCTGACCTGACCCATATCCAGGTTAAAGCTGATCCAATTCGAAGTGCGATTCAATCCAAATTAAAATGGACCTGAATCTGAGTCATGGGTGATCCAATTTGAGCCCAACCTGTTTACAGGCCTATAATTATACAAACTTTATAAAAATGGATCTAAGCATCTAGCATCATGGATTACTAATCAAGAATACATGTAACTCACAAAACAGAAGCAGTCAAACCCGATACATAAGGAGACTATTGTTAACATCATGTTGTGCAGCTCCTAGTGAAACATCTTGTCTTAATTTGTAATATTCTGTGATCCAAATGAATAGGTATTGTTCGTTTTGGCTTTACAAAATTACGAGGCTTGAGTACTTCCCAGGTCACTCATCCCAATATTACTCCAACTCAGGCACGCTTAACTGCAAAATTTCTATCATTAGTATGACGGTTTTACCCTAAAAAATATTTCTATTATTTGAAACTATATTATTTACTTATACAGCTCAGAAACTCCCGTTCATTTTCGATGTGAGACGATTCATTCTTGTGCCCTTTCACACAGAAGCCTGCCATGAGTCACTTTTTGTCCGGGTGATTTTAATTTGATCATATAAATATAATGTCGGCAATCCTTGTCATGTTCAGTCCTAAGTCGTCACATAGTTATAGAGGTATCGTTTGTTGTAGCTTTAACGAATCGCGTAAATAGAGTTTCCCCAAAAAAACACCTATCCCGAGACTATTCCAGCTAAATCAAGCTCAATTATGAAGTTTTCATTATTAGCCTCACGATTTTTTCCTAAATGGAACATCTATAAGTTGGAATCATACTATTTACTTATATAACTTAAAAACTCCCATTCATTTTTAATGTGAAATGATTCATTCCTATTCCCCCCCCCCCTCTCTAACCTAAAATCTTGTTGCTAGAAATCATTTCGTTGACTCTCTATACTCTAGAAACCTACTAGGAGTATCTCTACACATTGCCCTTTTCAAATCGGGTCATTAAACGGGTCATTAAAGACTACTCCCTATCTTCTTTGATCGTGGATGGCACAATTAGGCAAGACTGCAAAGAGCAAGTTTGTGCGAGAAAATCCACAAATAACTCTTACCATGAAGAGAGGGTCTTCGGGGAGGAAATTCAGGAGTAAACTGGCACCTGGTCAGCTCAAGGGAGAAGTTATTGGGTTCGGACTGCGCACCGTCCGGAATCCAATCAGAGGGCGCCACGTGTGCCATACAGCTGAGTCCGAGCACACGTGACGCCCTCTGATTGGGCGTCCGAACGGCGCGTGCGGCGCACCCAATAATTTTTCGCTCAAGGAGCTTGGATCGAAATGTTGGTCTTCCAGGATTAAACCTTCAATAAAGTCATCAGTGTGATATTTTATCTTGACACATGTGCAACTTAGATTAATTCCCAACTTTGATAGCAAACATAGTGACAGAACACAAAAACAAACAGAACTTTACATACTACAGCTGCAGATTGGACTTTCTATGCTGCTCAAGATGTACAAAGATCATTAAAAAAATGCCAAGCAACAACAACAGCAAAGCCTAAATCCCAAACTACTTGGGATTAACTATATACAAACATGGCAAACAGATTTAATAAAGTAACTTGAAGGAGAATAATAAGTGGGATATAGTTCGAGAACAGTACAAACAAAATATAATCATAAAGTAAAGAAAAAAGATCAAGTGGCAAAGGGCCATTAAGAAGGGAAGATAATCCAATTACATAAAATAATTTCTATGAAGAAGAATTACATAAAATAATAATTTTAAAGCCAAACATTTGCATCATAAAATATTAAAGGGGAATTTACATACATACCACTCAAAACTTTAAATACTACACCATTTGTCAAATACATACCGCTCCATAATTTCAATTTTTCTGAAGAGAGTGGCATGTAAGTAATATTCAAAGTGTTTTATACAATGTAGCTAAATGTCACAATATTAAAATGTATATCATCAAAGAGCACTAAGTTCAAGTTAGAAATGCATCAGGTGCAAGCAATAGATATGTAGATGTAGAAATTGCATGCCAAAAAACATGTAAAACTCTGGAAAAATTGGGAAAGACAAATGAAGATGCATGACTGAAGTGCAAAAATGAAAAGAAATCTAGCAAATGTATAGAAGAGCAACAAATAAAATCTACAATTAGCAACACTAACCATTTCCTTTTTCTTGTTTAGTATAGCTAAATTATAGTTAAATTGAAAAGATGTGAGGGAGAATAAGTGTGCCTTAATAGGTAATAAAGTCTCAAATATTGGAATCAAGAACAAGATTTTTACAAATCACTTGGTCTAAATTTTGAAACAATCCGTAGTTTGTTACATTTCTGTTTTGTCTACAAACCAATTTGGTCCCTACAGTTTTTACAAATCCAGCATTTTGGATGATTTCTATCAGCTTTTCCATCAACGACAATCACTAAACCCTTTCGGAGATTACTTTTCAGGTTTGCATTGGCTAAATGCACTGTAGTAATTGCCATAATAAGAAAGGTCCTTTTTCTTCTTCCTTTCATTATTCTAAAACACTTTGCCCAAAAAAAACATAGAAGTAATGTTGAAGAGGTGAAGTGCTTATTCAAAGACTAAACTATGCAAATATTCAATGTCATAGGTGCTAAAGTGGTGAATCAAGAATACATAAAGACTTAACTTTAGCTCAAAATGGAGGGACTAAAATGCTATTTTCCTAAATCATATTAAGAAACCAACTTAAGGACTGTAAGAACAGCTCAAAATGGTTAGATACCCATCGCTTGAGTAGCAAACCAACTTCATCAATGGCAACTGGTTTCATAAAATATAAATCAGCAAAAAGCACATAAAAACAACTAGAAAGCCAATGGGTAAATGTGGATATTAAACATACTTAAAGGGTGTTTAATAAGGTAGATAGATTTCTTCTTCTTCAACCATCTCCTCATATTATTAAAATCATATGTTAAATGTGTTCCTCATGTAACACATGTATTTCTCATTTATGTGAAATTCGCTCAATATTTGAAAAAAAAAATCAAAGAAAATTTGAAATATGTGTCACCTACAAAGCACGGACATGACATGAGATACGATGATACGCATAGAAATGACACGCCAAGAAACGACACGCCGACACGACTATTTTCTACATTACAGGACACAGACACGATAAAATACATCAAATAATATAATAATTACATACTAAATACCTATGTGATGATGCAATTTTATTATAGCTTTCATTCAATAATACAGAAGAACCTAGGACGCACACACACGATATAAGGATATGATGACATGACAAGATACGACACTTTGGGATGTACAAAGGTGTCTATACTTCCTTGCATGTCACTTGAGAAATAAATCTAATGTATGATTTCAATAGTACAATGTACACACACAATATTTTGCCAAGGGTGAAGCGGGTGAAAAGGATGGGATAACCTAATAGCAGATCTTGCACCATCCATTAAAAAAAATTGGAAAATCAAGGTTAAGGGCTAGGTTTTAGATTTCAGAATTGTTCTAGTAATTTCTGTAAAAATTTAGTCCATATGTTTGATAGAAAAGTTGAAGCCATCAACAATAGCTTCAATTGGCTTACATAGGCACATGGCTCTCATGGGTCAAGCAGCGACCATATAACATAAACAGAATGAAAAGAAAATTTTAGAAAATACATTTATAAACTAGCAAATCAAAGCAAAAAACTCAAATGTCAAGAAGCACTAATGCTTCTTCACACAGCCTTCAATGGCAAGATCACTCTGCTGCCAAAGTCCTATACATAATGCTGTGCAAGAAACAGAATCTAACTACATAGAACCTAATTTAATACCACTAAACCTCAGAAGAATTAGAGGTTACATGATCATAGAGGAAGCTTGAACATATTCACGAACTCCCAGCAGTTAATCAAATAAATTTGGAAATTCAAGATAGACAAGTATACCTTTTTTTTAAGAAAAAGATAACCAGCTAACGAGAAGCATGAACTCTGTACTGCGATTGAGTCACCCTCTTGGGAAGATAAACCCCAGGGAAGAGATCCTGCGAGAGATTGCAACACGCAATGAAGTAGTCAGAAACAACAATGAATAACCAAAGCAAAGAAGAACACAAAAAACCCTAATGTAACTCACATCGAGTACATTTTGCACGGCCTTGAGCCGTCGGATTGGACGCCGAGACGGCTTCTCACCGATCATCGCCAAAAAATCCTTCTCGATCTCATCCTTGGAAAGCGAAAGGAAAAGCTCCGGCCTCTTCTCCTTCCGCGCAAATCCCTCCTCCACCCTATACGGCAGAAGCAGCGGCGCTGTCGGCCCGGTGGGGTCTGCTCTCGCCGGACCTCTCGACCTCAGGTTCCACTGCGCCTCCACCGCGAAGACTCCGACCTCCACCTCCTCCGCCGGCGCAGCCATCGTCGCGCACTCCCGCCGATCCTGCAATGCCGCGGACGACGAGGAGCACGCGCCGATCGTCGACGGTAGAGGATGAGCGGGTGGCTTGCTCTTCTTGCTCGGGGGAGGGCGAGGAGGACGGTTGCAGGAGTCGCAGCTGCATCGCTTTGCGGACGAGTGGGGCTGGCGGGGGCGGAGGACTCTTGCCGGGGGATCCTGCAGCGCCGGCGTTGGATCGGCCGGCGGCGCAGAGCACATCATGACCATCTCCATGGATGAGGCAGAATGGGTGAAGTGTTAGAGAGAGAGAGAGAGAGAGAGAGATTTGCGATCGAAGTGCAAAGCTGTCGTCGGACTCGGAAGACTCTCCCCTCTCTCTCTCTCTCTCTCTCTCTCTCTCTCTCTCTCTCTCTCTCTCTCTCGCTCGCAGTCGCAGCGTCGCAGGCTTCCTCCGACGCTTTCTAATGCGAGAGCCCGCAAGTTATGCGGTGGAATTGTTGGATGTCATGTGTATATATTATTTGTTTTTTTTATAAAATAAGTATATATTATTGATTATGTTATTTTCACCCTTTTAACGCTTTAAATTAATTTATGTATATATATATATATCTAAAAAAAACTTCTTTGATAATGTTGGTCATCATCTCTTATAACTTTCATCATCTAATTTTAATAATCCATTTAATGAAAATTATTATAAGGATAAGATGAATTTTTTATTTTTTCACTGGAAAAACCACAACAAAACTTGAGAAATTCTGACAATTTATTCAAAATCTCGTAATCTCAACATCCAAAATACTAAATTATAAAAATAATAATACTAAAATAAATGGTAATTATATATAAATAAAATAAAATAAAAAATTAATATATTTATAAGATGGTTGAAATAAGCTCGCTGAGTGTCTACTTAAATTTTTTTGTACATGTATATTATAGTTAATAAAAATTCTAATAAGAAAGATTATATTATTAAATTTTATTTATATAAAAAAATAGCATGATAATAAAATATAAAAAATAATCTTAATTAATAATTAAAGTTAAATGGAGAACTGTAATTTGATAGAATATAATGAAAATAAATAATTTATGAAAAGAACTTAACTTGAGGGCTTAAAGTTTAATTCTTATTGGAGGTTTTATTAATTTATTTAAAATTTTAGCGATAATTTTATCTAAGTCCTTAAAGTAAACCTTTAAGAATACATGAGTTCACAAAAAAAATGTCATCTAAATTTTTCCCACCCTTAATTTTTTCCACAAGTTAGACGTTTAAATTTGTTATTTTATGAAGTTAAAAATACATATCTAAACGCTAAAACTTATGTTTTGCGCTATGATTTAGAAAAGAAGAAAGAGTTATATGTATAATAACGTTTGAAAATGCTTAAACATATTTTTGATACTTAAAATAAATTTTTTATTTTTTTAAAATATTAACTTAACCGTCAATTTTAATAGAATTTGATTAAAATAATCTATATTTTAAAAAAATATAGATAGTAGTGACCTAAATGAAACATTTTCTCTTTTTGGACTTAAATAGAATCAAATATCTACTTAGGCGCCCGGATGGAATTACCTTTAAAATTTAAATTTAAAGAAATTGTAATTTAAAACTAGTTATTTAAAGTCTGAGTTATTTAAATTAAGATTTTAGAGTGACATTTTAGGAATTGAATATGTACATTTAATTTAGAAAGATCAAAACTATTACAAATGTATTTCTTTATTATTATGCTTTGAGCAAGTCTGTATCTATTTGAAAATATGGTTGTTAATTTATGTCAAATTTGATTCAATTTGATAATAAAATATATTTTGAGAAGTATTTAAATTATATGGCTCCTTAAAATCAAATTCTTGGTATTTAAGATATATGATATTAAAATATGATATTAAAGCCGACATCTCACATTATGATATAACTTGAAAATAAAACAAGAAAAAGCCGATGGGTTTGTAACGACTCATGGCTTGAGAGGACCGAGAGTGATTGTCGGGTGATATTTCAAAAGAAGAGTCATCGTTATGTAAGGAGTGACTCTCAATAGGCTTTTGGATTAAGTAAAGTATAAGTCAGAAGGGCAGATGAATAAGTTGCTTTATATAAAAAATAAAATAGAGTTCCTAAATTATATAAATAAGTAGTATGATCCCAATTTGCTATTTTTTAAATTATTTTTTTAAATACTATAAATTTGTCACCTTAATTAAAAATTATAGCAGTGTAAATTCGAAATTAGAATACCGTGATTTCAGGCAAGTTCTCTCGCCAAGAGAAACTCCACATCTTGATTTGCTGCTTATCATTTAAAAGCTACACATTTAGGACATTTCATATCTTGAAAATGAAAATTAATTTTTATCTTATCTTACACATGTTTTTTTTAAAAATTAATTTTATTTTATATTTTATATTATCTTTAATATAATTATTAATTTTATTTCACATTTGAATAATTTTAATATAATTAATTATATTTTTTACTATTTATCTATACATGTGTATATCTAAGAGTAAATTTAATATATTTAAGGTATGATTAAGATGATCTAAATGTGAAAACAAAACCTTAATATCTTATTAGTTAATTAACTAATTTATTTATGGCCCAATTTATTATTAAAACTCAGTATAAACATCTTAATCCCTTTTTTTATAGTAATAAACATTCTAATACTTTATCTTCATTTCTCTATCTATCTTTATTTTATAAGAATATTTACTTATATGCCACCATTTACCTTTATTTATACATTACTTATTTATTCTTTGTTAATTATGCTATGTACACTCAAAATAATATAAAATCTTATATATACACACTTTAACTTATTTTTATTATAATAAGTAATCATAATTTTTTAATAATCTAATTATAATTAGATTACAAAAAATCTGAGCAATTCATCATATTATTTTAAGGATATTTAAATATATTTTGAGTGGAAATTCTAAAATCTTAATCTTTAGGTGGTGGCAAGGGAAAGAGACATCCACAATGTGAATTAATTTTAAGACAGATCAGCGCTTTAGTGTGGCATTAAGGAAGAAAAAAAAAGTACTATTAAGGATAAAAATATAATTTTAATTATTTACTAACAAAATATTTTTTAAAATAAATTTTAACTAAATTTTAAGTCAAGTGTATGTATATAAGTTTTATAATATTTGAATGTGTATAATATAATTAATTAAAAATAGATGAATAATATAAAAATAAAATTAAATAACGTGACATATAATATAAAATATCTCTATTTTATAATTACGAACGGTTAAAACGTGCACAGCTTGCATATGTGCTCTGACATCATAGTTTTTGTATTTTGATTCAAAACTATTTGAATTGTTATATGTAGGTCTTTGTGTTCCATATTTTACCATTATTTAGTCCAGTGGTTATTTCCTACATTTATTTTACACTGAATCTTAATTTTATCCAATTAATTTATACATCTTTAAAACCAAATATGTGATAAATTACTAATGATGTATAACATTTTTCATCATAATTTTTATTTATTCTAATTGTGTAATGTATTATGGGACAAATAAATGACAAGTAATTTATCCAAAGATACAAATTTATTAAATTACGCGATTTATCAAATTAAAGTGTCAATAATATCGGGCGATAGTTCTGAACCTTTTCTACTGAAAGTTGTACCGATCCAACAAGGACTAAACTCTAAAGAATGAGCCTTTAGACAATTATGTTTGGATTAATAAAATGAATAATTTTTTTATATTTTTATTATTTTATTGACATATAACTATAGAAACTATACATATTAATTATATATATTTTTTATTCAATTTTATTAATATTAAGTATTGTAAATATTATAGATAAATTCTCCCTTGAATGGATTTGTTGTCTCTTTCCCTATATGTAAGATTTGTATATTTACATTCAGATAATCTTAAACTTGGATATAATTTTGATATTTTTATTGCATTTTTTGTTAATATTATTCTAATTTTTTTGATAGTACTACTTATCATTTAAACTGATTAAATGAGTAAAATTCAAAAAATAAAATTAAAAAGACAGATTTAAAGATATATATCCTCTGTCATTTAAATTTTATACTATCATATTATATGAGGGTTCTTTTGTAGTTGACTTTCGTTATTGATGCCAATTTGGGCTTTTTGCAATCGGACACCAACCGTAGGCACTCATATGTAATTTACATAACAGACCTCGATCAAAGCGTTGACCGAGTATCAAGGGGAGCCGTTTAATTAATGTTAACTGCCAGAGCCTCCATATATTTCCTCTCCATCGTCATCTTCTTCGTCACAGCTCCAGTCTGATCGCACCTCCGGCGACCATGGCAGAAGCCGGAGCTCCTTCCTTCCGGCGGCGAAGCAGGAAGCAGAGCGACCCGTGCAGCGCATTTCACAACCCTATCAAAGAACTACTCGAAGAGCAAGAAGGAGCGACGTCTCCGCCGAGACCCTCAGCTCCGGCGACCGTTGCCCCGGCTCCGCGTGGGGCCAAAACCATGCCTCCTGCGACTACGAGGCCTCCGCCGGCGAGGCCAGCATCGCCCGCGGCGAAGGCGCCTGAGCACCAGCTGAGAAGCTCCACGAGAGCGAAGAAGGCTTCCCCTCCGCCTTCTTTCGGTCCTCCGTCCGGAAAAGGGCAAGGGAAGCGGAAAAAGGAGACTGCGGTCGGCGGCAGCAACAGCAGCGGAGAGAGCGGGGGCGGTAACGCCGGAGGGGAGAAAGCTAATTTGCGTGAGAAGGTCGAGACACCGCCGGCACCTGTCGCCGGACGTAGGAAATCTCAGAAAGTTTAATTGTATAAATTTATTTTTGTAGAACATTTCATTAATTATTTTTCTAATAATAGATTATTCATTATTGCATCCAGCAAATCTATTATTTTTTATACGAAAAATTTACATATATCACCTCTAAAATTAAATTTTTACTCATTCTCAAAATTAGTTATTTATACTTATCACCACATACTTTGAATATATAATTACAAGCATTATCTCCTCATAATAATGAGTGATTAGATTTTCGCCTTCTTTATTACGATGAATAACTAGATCTCTCCCAACTTGATGGAAAGGGTGATATTTGTAATTATGCATTAAAGTATAAAATGACAAATATAAATATCTAACTTTGTAGGTGAAATGAATAAAAGACTTAACATTCGTCCTGTTTGGCGCGAGGACTAAATTAGGACCAAATCAGGACCAAAATGATACTAATTTAAAAAATAATAATAATAATAATAATAATAAATAATAAATTGTAATCATTCTACACAAATTCTAATATAAAAAATATTATTTTACTTCAAATACTCAATAATTTTTAATAAAAAAATTAATTTTATTTTATATCCTAGATCAAAATACTCGATTCAAATATTTTGGTCTAGGATGTGAAATAAAGTATATATTTTATTAAAAATTATTGAGTATGTGAAGTAAAATAATATTTTTTTATATTAAAATTTGTGTAAAATAATTAAAATTATTTATTTATTATTATTATTGTTGTTTTTAAAATTAGTATCACTTTGGTCCTGATTTGATCCTCGCGCCAAACAGGGCACTTGTGACATACGTAAATCCCCTTCTTATTTTTGTGTTTAGTTTTGAAAAGACTAAAAGTGGCATGAAAAAAAGAAAAGATTAGGAGCGACAATTTTGTTCGAAAATTGAATGTGATACGAAAGTCGACTTTATTTTTTATGCATTGAAGTATCTCACTTGAAATAAAATTGATTCAGCTTATATTTGACTCGATAAATTTTTTAAAAGTATATTTGAATTCTTTTTGGAAGAAAACATTATTTAAGTAATTATATTTATACAAATGTATTACTGTACAACAACAACAAACCAAACCTTAATCCTACTTGGTGGGGTCGACTATATAAATTCATTATTTTTATTGTACTTTATCAAATAAGAAATCTTATATTTATTTAGCTCCAAATAAATAAGATTATTTTTGGCATTTCTCTTCTTCTTTTTACATAGATAAGATTAATGATTCAACTTTACTTACTGGAGCATCTATCGGCTTATCATTTATATATCTAAATTTTAAATTATTTAAGTTGACTCTCTCTAAATTTATCTTTAATTCAAGTCATTCCAACCATATCTAAATCATCTAAGCCGACTCTCTTTTATAAGTTTATCGTTAATTAAGACTTCCAACCTTCTCACAAATATACCTATTAGTTTTATTTCTGCGGTACTTATCGCGTGTTTCTGCTTTATAAGTTAGCATTTAGTAGCATATAATATTATTATCTTATAATTATTCTATAAAATTTACTTTTAAGCATTCAGCACCAATCTTCTCACAAATATAACATTGCTCTAAACGTATTACTATATTTAATATAAAAATTAAAATATAAATTAACACAAATATATATAATTAATATTTTTTATTTTAAAAATATGACTCATAAACTTCATTTGATTGATGAAAATTTGTCGCTCCACTTCAATTTGATTTGACTCTCAGCTCACTCTACATCAACTCGAAGTTATAAACCCTAGAAAGAGTGCTATATATGTTCAACAAAATTTGTTATGTTGAATAATTGATCATTTTTTTAAAATTTAAGTAATTATTAGAACTAATATTATATTTAAGAGGTGATATTAATTAGAAGTTTACAATTTTATTGGGAACTAAGTCTGGTTTAAGAGTCAGCCTTTACATTCTTGGTTGATTCGAATTAATTTGAACCAATCAAAAAATATCACTTATCAATAATAACGTGAACAAAATGTGTTCAAAGTTCTTTTATGAGAATTATAAATAGATATATATGTAATATTCTAATGTAATATTAATTTATATCATCAAACCATTTTTATTTAAAAAGCATATTTGAGTCGACCTAAGTACAAAATTAAGCTAATGTTTTGGTTGATTAATCTAAGTTTATAAGCTTAATAAATTTTAATGCAAAAATTAACCACCTTTTTTAAGGAAGAATTTCTTTTAGAGAGTATTTTGTTGTTACGTTAATTATTTAATTTAATGATATATGTTAATATCATAAAATTAAATAATCAATAAATTCATCGAATTACATGACATAATTACATTGCATTAATATCATTGAATTAAATGCCTACTTAATTAATCTCTTCTCGTGACATTAAGCAGGAGATCTAGAGCTTCAACGCTATCTAGCAATGCCGAAAATAAACTATCATTATCCAATTTATCGCTAATCTCGTTTAGATTCGGTATGACCTAAGTATATGTCTACCTCGCGCTAGCTCAGTCGCACACACGCTAGTGTTGGCTTCCTCATCATGAATGACAACTTAGAGGTCACGTGAACCGTCTTCTAGGTGCCGGGAAGAGCATGAAAAGGAGAGTGCATGTTATAAAAGACTGAGATCAAGTTATAAAGATATATAGTGATGAAAAAAGGAGAGAATAATAATAAGAACCAGACCTAATTCGAATTTGTACCAAATTTTTTCAATTTGGTTTTGGTTGTCAAAATTATAGAACCAACTTTAATGGGTTAAAATTCGAGTTTTACCTAGAATCAATCTGAGCTGACCGAATTGCTGCTCTAGTTAATACTATTTTTATGATATTTTGAGTGAATAATCAAAACGACAAATATGATAAATCTAAGAACTCATATTCTAATTTTGTCAAAAAGGTAAATATCATCAAAATTTCTTAGATTAGCGAGTAATATCATGCAAATTTATAATCTTAAAAATCTTTTAATTAAGTTTCTGAACTTTTTAAACACTTCATCCCTGATCCTTCCCTTCAAAAATAATAAAAATATTAAATGATTATTATACCCTTTCAATACATATATGATACTCAAAAATTTTCAATTCACAAATATGTCACTAAAATTTTTTAAATTTGCATACATACCATTTAATAGTTTTTTATTTACTTAAATAACATTCAAAATTAATCTATCTACATGTCTAGCACTCTAACAAAGCTTTTTGTGCATTTATGTCACTTAAAAACTTTTTATTTCATTACAAGGACTCAAAATGTGCAATAAGGCAACACATGAAGAGGCCCAATAAAAAATTTTAAGTGGCATAAATGTAAATAATTTTTTTAAAAATATTATTTATGTAGATAGAATAATTTTGAGCGTATTTATGTAAATAAAAAACTCTTTAAGAGGTAGGATTGAATTGAAATTTTTTTATATTGAAACTTTTTCACTGAAATTTTTTTGACAGGTATATATGAAATTGAAAATTTTGAGTGACTTATATGTAAAAAACCCTTATATTTTTGTTATGGAAGAAACGGGATGATATTTGCACGCGCGCATGCTTTGTTCGGTGATCCGACGTTCCCGCATAACGTTAGAACGGACGTCCGCATAGTAATGTAGCTCTATGCGGTATTCGGTGAATTAATAAAATATTATAAAAGGAAAAATCTTACGGACGTCGGAGCAAAAAACCCTCTTCCCCAAGTCGTTCTCGCTCTGCTCCGTCTGCTTCCCCCAGTACGCTGTCGCCGGTGCAGCCAATCGCGGACTCTGAAGAACAGATTCCGTCGCCGGAGTGGTCTCCATGGTGGTCCGGGAGGTGGAGGAGGACGCCAGCATAAGGCGCCAGCAGCTCGCCGGCGTCAACATTGGGGAAAAGTCAATCCCCTGCTTCCCGTCGAAAAGAGAATCGAAGTTTTTCCTCCACAACTTCTCGTTCCCTACGCCGGGATGGGGATGCCAGCGGATCCTCCGCTGCATCAACGCCGTTGCTGAAAATGAGACCGGAGGCGGGAATCGCTCTAATTCCTCTTCTTCTAATTCTTCGCCCGAGAATCCTCTTGAAATTTCGCCGGCCCCTGCCGCTAAGGAGAAGCTGGTGGAGCAGGCACATGCTTCTGCTGCTCCGGTGAGGAAGTGGAATTTGAGGAAGAGGCGCGCGGCGTGCTTAGATTTGATCAGATCGGACGGCGGAGGAATGGATCAGCGGCCGAAGTTTTCGATCTCTCTTTCTCGCAAGGAGATCGAAGAGGATTTCATCGCGTTCACCGGAAAGAAACCTCCCCGGAGACCTCAAAGAAGGCCCAGGAACGTGCAGCGCCAACTTGACGTAAGAACTCGGCTGAACTTTGAATTTGAACTTGAATTTCAGCTGGCTAACTCGAATTTAATTCAGAATTATAATACGAGTTTTGCTATATATCTCTAATATAACTCAACAATAAATTAATCAATTATATAAAATAAATATTTATAAATAGGAATTTGAATCCTTACTCACAGCTCTAACTCAACTATTTGATAAATGAGATAAAATTTATGATCTTTATAAAAAAATTTCGACTCAAATTAAAGTTAAGTTATATATTATTAAAAATTCTAATTTATTAGATTATTTAGTAGATTACGTGTTAATTTTATTGAATAATTTTATAAATTAAAGATTTAAATTATGAATGATTATATTTTCAACTTAAACTCATTCTTTTTTTTTTTCATGAGTCATAAATTTGACTTAAAATTATTTAAGTTAATCTTCGTAATTTTTGTTAATTTGAGTTAAAAATCAAGTGAATTTGGTTAAAATCGGCCGATTTTAGTTTGGATTGTGATACCTTTTTTTTGTTTATATTTCCTGTTTGCAGAAACTATTTCCAGGCTCGCTGCTTTCTGACGTCACACTGACGTCATACAAAGTAAATAAGTGAGATGATTGCATTGCGCCTGCTCATTAATCTCCGCAGGGAAAAATGACTGCGCTCATTTTGCCGCTTTTTGTTTTACAATTTAAAATTAATTTGATTTAACTTTAAATAAATACATCACATTATATATAAAATTTAATATTAAAAATTAATTTCATTTCACATCCTACACATATTATCAAAATAATAACTAATTTATATTACATTTCTCACATATCTCAACATAATAATTAACTTTATATCACATCTCTCACATATTTCAATATAATAACTAATTTTATTTCATATCATTTATAATTTTTAATAAAAAAATATTTCTATCTAAGTTTAATTTTAATCTTATTAAATTTAAATTTTACAAACAAATATGCCAATTATCTGTTCAATTTTTGAGAAAAGGTAATTTTTTTAGTAATGTGAAGTTTTTTCGTTGAAAATAATATAGTTTTATTAGGATTTGTTGATCTTAGCAAAAAAGTTACAAATATGTATGTAATCCCATGTCAAATTATTTCAAGGACTCAAAATTTTTATTTGCAATATGTTGATGCAAAAAATGCGCCACAACAGAGAGAAATGAGACAACAATTTTTACGTGGAAACTCGAGTGTCCGGGGAAAAAACCACGACGCCGTCCAGGCGATTTGAATCCACTAATCGAATCTCCTCTTACAAAGCTTGATCTCTAAATGGAGATCGAATGAGTACAAGAGGGATAGAGAGAGAGGGGCTGCTCAGCCTGAGAGAGAGAGGAAGGAAAAAGGTCCTTAGAGAGAGTAATCTCTCCCTTATTTATAGCTTGAAGAGGAGGGAACATAGTAGGTTTAGTCTGCAATATCTGACACCTACTCCTGTAAAGGACGATTAGGGAGTGGGCTTCCATGCTGTCTTAAATGCTGAGTTGACACAGTAGTACGGAGGGTACGATCTTGTGATATCTCTTTGAGCTGCTGTTCGGCAAGGGGCTGCTGTTGAGCTGCTGTTCGGCAAAGGGTATTAGAGAAGATTCTAACACAATATGTCTAATAAATCATTTGTTTTTTGTTTACAAAATTATTATAAAAAATGAATAGGTTAAACTGTACTTGGATCTAAAATAAAAGAGAAGATATAAATTAGTCTTAATTTTTAAAATTTGTAAATCAGAATTTTTATTTCGTAATATTAAGTGTTATCGTTTGATCTCAATGTTCATTATATTAATTATAAACTTGATGGATTTTTCTATTTGACTTTTAATAATTAACACTCTTTTCTCAAATTTCTCTCTCTAATTTTATTTAAATTAATTTTAAATTTTAAATAATTATTTTAAAAAGTGTTAAAATTTTGAATTAAAATATTTTGAAAGTAAATTATGTGACCCTACCTTCATTTTTTTTCCTCCATAAAAATGTAAAATAATATTTTATTTAATTTAAAATGTTATCACATGTAATTTTCTATTCTCGTTTGGCTGTATTTTTTTAAAAAAATTAAGTTAAATATTTCAAAAAAATATTAATTTTAAAATGAAAATTAACCATTATAAATTCTTAAATTGAAATTATTTGTTATTCCATTTCTCTCTCTAACCTCTATTTTCTTCAGAAATTAAACATTAAACCTTAAAAGATTTTGAAATCTAAAAATTATAAAGGGTAATTGACATTTTAAATTTTAAAAGTTAAAAAAATTAAAATGTTTTTTTCTCTCACTTTGTTTATATTGCTCATTAACAATTTTAAAAATTAAAAATTTAATCTTTCCTCTCAATGCACCTCCGCACTAAATAAAGATTTTTGAGACATATCAAAATTAATATTAATTTTTGTTAAATTAAAAAACAAACTTTGATCAGTAACTTAAATAGTGAATTATGTGTTTTAAAATATAGGAGCATTTACATACATAACCCTTAAATCATCTTAAATTACATATTAAACCCCACATTTTTTAATTTTACAACTTAACCCCTTAAATCATCTAAAAATGAAAACTAGTAGAATACATGTATTTGCAAATATATTTATAATATTTGTATATATATATATTATTAGTAATAAACATTCAAATAATTATAAATCAGTAAAAAACATACTTTGAAAATTTTGAGAAAGACCTAAATATGTTATTTTTGGATGATTTAGGGGGCTAAGTTGTAAAATTAAAAAATAAGGAGTTTAATATGTAATTCAAGATGATTTAAGGAATATGTATATAATTCTCTCTAAAATATAATAGATATAAAAAGCAAAGTTCTTTATTCATGAGGAAGATAACTTTATTCATGAGGAAGAGGAGTAATAAAGGAATTACGTAAATGGTGGATTTTTGTATTATCACCTGTCTACATACATTTTTTGTTCGAGAAACGGGTCGCTACTAATCAACTAAGGTTTTCCTACAGTTCTCCACGTAAAGGATCAAGTTCGCGGACATCTTTACAAAACCGCTCTCCAGACAAGAGGTGTCGAACTACTGCGTACCAAATCTTGGGCATTGTCTCACCTAGTCACCTACGCCAAGATTGCGGGGGAGCTAATAAAGGAATCTACGTAAATGGTGGATTTTTGTCTTATCCTGCTCATACACCAAATACGTTTCCTTTTAAGAATCATCATTTCTAGCATATATTTTGTAATTATGATTTGATTTACATATTGCCATATAAAATGATTCTCTATTAAAGAGATTCAATTACATATCATCTTGTAATATGGACTCCTCATTATAAAAGGGAGATTTTAACAATTGAACAATGCAAGGAATTATTTCTCTCCAATATTATTCTCTCTCTCTCCCTCTCTATAACCTTCAACAAGGAGCACCCCCTGTAATCAATAGCACACGCGTGCCATTCTCCCGATCATCCCTTCTTCTTTTGTGAGCTGAGACATTCACCAGGTTATCATCAACAGCATCAGTTAACATCTCTTGGTTCTCAACTCTAGATTTAGATTTAGTCCTTATCTTCTTCTTCTTTTTGCTTTCATTCTTGGTTGTGGGAAGAGCATCAACAGAAAATTCCATGATAGTCCCTGCTTCAGCCAATTCAACAAACTTAACATTGGAGCCAGAAATTTCCTTTAAAATCTGCTTCGATTCTATTGTTTTACAATTCCCCTTGCTGCTCCTCTTAATTTCAAAGGTTTGCTTTTAATAGAGTCATCACACTTCTGAATATGGGATAATTACACACGTTCAATGTATTGAATTGATTTGTCGTCGGCATTTGTGGTTTTAGCTGTTCTCACTACCTTGATCATCTCCTGATTCACAAGACTCTCACAAAGAACCTTCAAAATGGCACCTTAACGCAACTTATGTTGTAAACTTTTCTTCCTGATCACAGAAAATTCAATCTAACTGCTACATTGTGGCGTGTTTATTTACGTTGTCGACTTTATTAATTTTCATAAAGTCAAATGTTGTTAAACATGTTTTTGAATTCTATATATTTTTAGGATATTTTCTCTTTTTGTGTCATGTATTTTTAATGTAAGATTTTGTTGGATGCTGTTTTGAGGTTTTGCATTTCAGTTGGTAAAATTATGTTCATCAACTTTGATACATCATTTGTTCTTAAATGAGTTTTTAATCTAAATCAATTATTTTGGTATAAATTATTTTATTATAGTCAAATTCTTCTGTAAATATCCTTTGTTTTGATAATTCGCAAGCAAATGCAACAATACAAAGATATCTCCAAAAATTATATTAAATACTTTTGGTATTAGATAATGTAAAGATGATGAAGCTCAAATGAATTCAAGAAGAAAGAAGTCAAAACAACAACTTTAAAATGTAAGTAGACTAATTTACAACTGGCACTAATTAAATATTATTTTATACTATCATAAATTTTTTTCCATCATACAAAACTTTTGAAAGATTTTGATCAACATAGCTTTATTACTATTTTTTCCCATAATTAAAGCATAATTAGAAAATATACTTTAAGCTATTATACTTGCAGAACGTTTTAATTTAACTCTTTTTTTTAGGACTCCTGCCCAACGATCTACTAATATAGCTCAACTTTCCTCCTACTCTTACAGGTTCTAAAGCATAGAAATGACAGATTTGGAGTTGCTAGAGTATGCAATGGTGGTGGAGGAGCATCTGCTCTTGTATTAGAGCTAATGCAAGGAATTTTATATTTGAAAATATTTTAATGTATTTTTTATGCTCAAGTAAATAACATTCTATGCTATTATAGAATAATATTTACCAAAAATCTTTTCAATTTATCTTGTCAGCTTCGTTGTCGTAAATCCTTCAGCAAAATCCTTCTCTTTCGGTCATTATATTCGATACACAACTGTTTTACGTCCTCTAATGTTATAACACTTTTCATTCGTTTTAGTAAAACATGAAATTATCCTTCTATAATTTTTCAGAATTCTGTTTGACGTTAGTTAAAATCCTCTAAGAAAATTTCGCATATCGATTCACATTTTTCTACGTCTAAAAGGCTTAATCCATTCACACTTTTCAATCTTATCTTTTCAAGTATTAACTATTCATATTAATTTATTAAACTTATAAATCATTTTTCATCTTGCAGGACTCCTAAAGAAGTATGATCAATATGACTTTTGTAGACAAGTTAAGCTACTTTTATTGTTATATAAATAGCTTACTTGTCAATACTTTAGACTGATTATGCGTTGTATGTTATAATTATATTTCACATGTACATAAAAATAGTATGGACTATATTTAATCTATTACATGTACAAAAAGGCAATCCACTTGACGTTTGTGTGACTTTAGCGAATGATGATAACAATAAGATGCAAGTCTGCTTTAGTGTTACTGAAGCAGAATTTAGTACGTCCTTCCGTTATATCTAGATTTTCATGTATATTTATGTTACAAACTGTATTTGCTTTAATAGTAACAAAATAATGCTATGCTTTTGTTTTTTTGTTGGCAAATCACTCAACATTTTATTTGATTTCATTTAATTATAGAAATATCAATAAGCATAACAAATATATAAATGTTATTATTATCCTTTATTCATCTTATGCATAC
>KZ451908.1:3489202-3543167 GCA_002786265.1 Apostasia shenzhenica | reverse complement strand
CAGCGGCCGCGCGACGCAGTCGGCGACTGCTGTACTCGCAGTGGCCGCGCGATGCAGCTCGCCCAAGGAGTCATGCGGCCGCGCGAGTGGCGCGCAGCGGGGTGGCGCCGCAACTGCGCGGCGGTCGGATCGGATGGAGAGAGGGAGAGTAAGGGTATAATGGTAATTTTAGTATTTTTAATAATAAAAAAAATTAAAAAAGGACCCAGATGAGATAATTTTTTAAAATTTAGGGACCCTGATGTTATAATTTTAAAAAAAGTAGACCTGCGTGATAATAACCCTTAAACTCAGGGACCTGAGTGTATTTGCCCTAACTATTAATCCACAATTTCATATAATTATTATTATTATTATTATATATTTATATAATTGATAATTAACTCATATTTTTTATTCATAATTTTAATTTTACAATAATTTTAATTTTTAAAATATGTGATTAAATAATATGTATTCTGCTGAGCCGCTCAATCGATCCAAAAGGCGTGAATGCAAATAAAAAATATCTCCTGGATAAGCTTCACGATCGAGGGGTCTTCTTAATAGAAGAGACATTTGACGATAAGCCGCTAACCCGAGCGAACATTCAAATATCTGCCCCACATTCATTCTTGAGGGTACTATGGCTGGCTCGGCTATCCCACCTAGCCGATGAAGTTATTATATTACAGTAAAAATAATAATATTATATAATACTAAATATCATTATAGAGATGATTATTAAGATATACATGAAAATAAAAGGTAAGAAATAAATATATTCATAACAAAATTAAAGTTGGTTCAATTGAGAATAAACTAAAAAAAAATCAACTTAGATAATTTGAATACATAAATCACAATTATATTCTTGCTCTTTAAAATTTTCTAAGAATATTTGAACTAAGTATTTAATTTGATGATATGTGTATATAATATTATAAAAAAATTATGAAGTTATCATTTTAAAATTAATATAAATATATCTATTCTATTCTATAATGACGGGAGTTCGGGAGGGAGAAAATTGGCGGGAGCTCGGATGATGGCTTGAACATAAATATATTTTATGTGGTGGTAAACCAACTGGTGACAGATCATTAAGAAAGTCTATGTTAACTAATGTGTTCTCATGTGATTCAATAAGTGAATCAAAGCTATAATATTCTACACTTTCTCCTGCAAATTCATTAATTATTATGTCATTTAATTTATCAATATGTTCATTTTTTGTTGTAAGAATTGCTATGTCAGTGAAATTTTGTAGTTGATTATCATTTGAAGTATTTTTGTAAATTTCAGAAATTAGATTACTAATTGACTTTACTTCTGTTTCCTCATATGGTATAATCATGCTTTCTGGTATTAATACTATCTATTATAATAAATATTAATGTAATTTTGATATTTTGTTTTACAAAAGTTATTTTGCTTACCTTTTTCTTCGAATTCTAGCATCTCTTCGATTCCTGAGAACAATCTTTTTTTTTGTTTGTGTAAGTTGCTTCCTTCATTTGAATCTTGATTATTGAGCTTTAGAATCCCTTGGTGCCACCCCGTGTCACCATATGGGAATAAAAGAAGGTATTGCAGTGGATCATAATAACCATAATAATGTTGTATTCTGTATAATTGTCCTGATGAACTATGTATAATTATATGAAGGCCATCTACTGGAGGATCTGTTTCCAGCTACTTGATTGCTTGTAGGAGTATTATACGTTCTCTGATCTAATCCAAAATGTGTTCGTAGAATTTTTTTTTTTCTTCCATCATTTTTATGTCCTTTAAGCTTCGAAAAAAAATCGCATATGGATTATTGGACAATATATGAATTAACATTGATATAGTTTCTTTATGTAGATGTGTACTCATTTGTGCTCGATTTGAAATTTCATTTTCTGTATCATAGAAATACAGTTGAATCATTGACCTTTGTTGATTAGAATTTGTTCCCATATTAATCGAATGATACATTTGTCCTTGTACTCTGAAAGTGTAAACTCCAAATGTATTCTTTGTAAGATTTTTGTCATATTTTACACCAAGAGATGTGAACGCAAAGACATTGTTATATGTGCGAATATTATGTCTAAATTCTGAACTTTCAATATTGCTCAAGTTGTATAATGTACGAAATTCTTTTGGTACATCAGTGGGAACTAATTTAATTTGACCTCCACCACAACAAAAGGCTTCAGATTCAAAAGCAAATTTGACAGCTTGACAATATTGACATGTAGTTGGAGAAGGCAAATAGCTCTTTTCAAATGGTATTTGATGATGTAGATATATTCTGGATGTACCAACGGCTGAAAGAATACATATTTAGTATCTATTCGAAACTAAATTGTAGTATTAAATAATTAAACTTACCTTTTCGTTTTGAAGAAGTGTTATTGTACATGATCTCTTTTGGTTCTTGTTGTACGATTGAAGCCTTTATTGAACTACATGCATCTTCTATAGTTGATGCTGTCAATCGATGTCAAACAAAGTAGATTATGTATTTTTTTACTTTTTTGTATTACATGTAATATCGTTTATGAGACATAGAATATACTTGTTGTTCTGTACCTTTTGCAGAGTTCTTCAGCTTTTTGATATGATATGCTTTTCTATTATACTCTCGAATGACGTCTTTCTTCTGCTCTGATAGCATGCTATATACAGATTTTCTCTTGTGTCCTGTTAGTTTTCATTTGTCTTCATAAGCTTCAATATTCTCTTGTGAAAGTAAGAGTATGGACTTTTAAGCGTATTAAATAATACCTGTTGTAGAAGAATGTTTAAGTCTTTGTAATTCCTTTCCTTTTTTGTCATTTTTGTGAGTTTGATATTATCTAAAACGTATAAATCTTTAGATCAACTATGTTGTTGAGCAATAAGACTAAAAAGAATTGAGAGGTAATTTTAAATGTAGTTGTTAAAAAGTAAATGACGATATTTACTGATACAAATAAAATCAGAAAGAATTAATTGAACTTACTTTTTAGATGAAACATTTATACAGAATAGAGTTGATAATAATTATATTAATTGCATAAACGTTTCTAGTGCAATTAATTTGAACACATTAGCTTGAAGAACACAAAGTAATTCGAAATGACATTATTATACATACTGTTAAACTTCTTTCTTGAAGTTTTTAAATCTGGATTTCAATTGCTGAAGTAGTTCGCTTTCCTACAATGAGATCAGCAAACAATGTTAAATTATTAATACAAAAATTATAAATTCAACTTTTGTAAGCAGAACAATTCAAGAAAAGTTAACATATCACAATCAATTTGTCTGAAAATTGTTCTACCAAGATTTAACGAATCACATATTTATCTAATAATCATATCATTAACACATTTAAATTTACTGTACCTAAATGATGAGTCTGAAGTTCATGCTGGAGGAGGTGATCAGGAAGAAAAGTTTACAATATAAGTTACGTTAAGGTGCCATTTTGAAGGTTCCTTGTGAGAGTCTTGTGGATACAAATGTTGCTAAACTTCAACTGTATTTTTACTTTTTATGTTGAGTACATTGAAGGATTGTGCATGCCCGGGATCATCATAATAGACATTTCACATTTTCACCTCGTTTCTATTTTTCTTAATTCCCCTTCCTTACTGTTTTCTACATTCTAGATACCCTATACCAAAAAAAATAATGTAGACACCCACACGATAAACCAAATATTTTATGAACTAAAACATGCAGCTGAGAGACTAACATTGCTGGTCTGCACTTTAAATAGCACTATAGCTGATGCCAAGACCAATAAACCAAGAGATGCATTTTGACATGTTACAAAACTCAATTTAATGAATGCAATGCAAATTGTTTTCAGTGAGTTTACAACAAGGAGGCTATCTTTCCTATAAATAGTTCCATGCCACACTAAAATTCATATGCCCATCATTGCTACAAGTGGCATATAGTAAATCAGAGCACCTAAAATAGATGACCTCGTTGAGCGAACAATCAGATGATCAAATAAAATTGCTCGGAATCTCAGACAATGAGGAAGCCTCCAGAAAACCCTAATTAGCTTCCATCATCTACAAGCTAATTCCCGGATTCGATTTTCCCCAATCCGACAATTAAAACGTTAAAAAAGCAAATAAACAATCAAAGAAGTTAGAAAAGAAACAGATCGGGGAAAATCGGACTAACTGGAGCTTCTCCAACGCCAGAGAGCAACAGAAACCCGAGAAACTTTCTCCGGCGATGATCGATTGCGGCCGGCCGGCGACGGCCTGCCGAGATCGGCCTTGAAATCGATGTCGGAGAAGGAGGAGGAGGAGGAGAAGCCGAAGAAGCGGCGGCGGCGGCGGCCGATGTAGAAGCAAGGGGAGGAGGAGGGGGATGCCCTAATTCGACACGCAGCTTGGCCGGTGGCGCGGAAGGGGAACTGAACGCAGCGCTAAAAGGCCGCAAAGGCAGAGCGCGCAAGAGCCGGCGGCGCAGTCGGTGGCTGCATATACGCACTTGTGAGAGGGATGCAACGGTAGGTCCGCTGACGGCGGCTGCCGGCGAGTAGGGGCTGGCTGGCGAGGGGATCCCATTCAGATCGGCGAGAGCAAAGGGGAACCTGAAACGACGTCCGACTCCCACGCGGCTCTGGAGAGCGCCATGGCCGGCGTTCCAAGAAGATCCGGCGGGCCGACCAGACCGGCGTGGTCGTCGCTACGTGAGAATAAACAGCAAGAAAGCAACGGAAACCAGAATCGGAATCTAAGAAAAAGGCGAACCCTAGAACTCATCTGTGTTCGCACCAGTCAGTAAGAGATGAGGATACCGGAATGCAGACGTGAAGGCCAACAGTAAAAGAAAGAGGCGGATAGTATACACATACCTTATTTTCACCAAGACGACTGTGAAGGGAGCGAAGGTTCTACGGCGACAGCGACTATCGTAGCCAATTTTTTTCAGAGAACACTGGAAAACATTAGAGGCGATAACAGGTGGCATTCTGCATGTTAGGGTTGTAGGTCGGTGCGTGCGCTAGCCGGCAGCCGTCCGATACAAAGAGGAGTGACAGCAAGACATTTCAGATAACGCCAAATTTTTTTTTTTAGCAGCTCAAAGTCCTGCCTTTATATATATAAATAAAGGCCGGACTTTGAGCTGCTAAAAAAACTTTTGTCATTTTGCTGATGATGAATCTTAGCCGTCCGTTCTAGCTTGCATGCCTCGCGCCACGCCACGCCTTCTGTTATCGCGTTTCCCACCTTGCATGCCTCGCGCCACGCCTCCTACCTCTAATATTTCTCACTATTCTCGGAAAAAGTTGCCTACGATCATCGCTGCCGCCGAGAAATCTTCGCTCCCTCCACAGTCGCCTTGGTGGAAAAAAATGCCTACGATCGTCATCGCTCCCTTCACAGCTTCACAGTCGTCTTGGCGATAATAAGGTACGTGTATACAATCGGCCTCTTTCTCTTACTGTTGTCTGTTGGCGTTCACGCCTGCGTCCCCTCTCCGCGTCCTCGCCGCCCACCCCATCGCGCCGCTCGTCTCCATCCACCACCTCGATGTCGTCGAACCCATCTTTCCCAAATCCCCCTCTCGCCCAGCGGCGATTCGCCGCCTCTTCGACGGCCCCGTCCGCCTCGACTCCGCCGGGATCATGCAGCAGTCGATCTGCTAGGACGCCGGCCGGTACTGGACGGTTTTGATCTCCTGGAGCTTCGTCGTTCAGGTGGTGAGGTGGATCATCTCTCCGAGGGAGATGGAGACGCCGGCGAGGACCTTTCTAAACTGGTACCGCAGGGCAGATTACACCGCCTACGCCTTCAATACCCACCCCGTTGCGTGGAACCCCTGCCAGAAGCCATTCCTACAAGAAGGGATGGCAGAAGATCCGCAAGCGTAACGGCTGATCCCTACTCTGTTCATGCTATCTGCCTCGTTTTAATTTAATGTAATGCTATTTGTTTTTTTTTTTAAATAGAGATTATAATATGTAATGTACCCTAAATTAAGGTACTTCTTTGCAATTGCCTTTTGAATATTACGCGCCCACCTCTTGCCCATCTGTCTCTATCCTCAGTCCTCACCGCGCTCAGCCCCGTGGCCCGTAGTCGGAGGAAGCCATGGTTCGCCCCAAGAAGCGGGGCCCATCGCGGCGTTCCCCCGCCGAGATCGCCGGAACTTCCTCCAGCTCCGGCGACCGGAGGATCACCAAGAAATCTTATGCGTTGCGAAGTTCTAGACGAAGAAAGCTCATCTTGCCCACCGGCAGCAGCGAATCCGATCCCGTCACCGCCGCAGGGAAGACGGAGATCTCCAGCGAAGAATCCTCCTCGAAAACGCAGAAGCCTGCGAGCACCTCCAGCAAACCTCCCTCCAAGAATCCGGCGGAATCAGGAAATGTGGGTAGCACCACTCGAGCCTGCTCCTCCTCAGTGGGCGGTGGCGCCCCGCCGCCGGCTACGCAGAGTGCTTCAATTAGGAAGAGACGAAAGAAGAACGAAGGCGCTTCTGCTGTTCCAGCAAGGCCGAGGAATCTTAGGAGCCAGACGATCGATCGTCCCGGTGCCGCTGGGGGTCTGAGATCGGAGAGCAGAGGAGTGGTTCCTTTGCCGAAGCTTTCAATCTCTCTTTCTCGCAAGCAGATCGAAGAGGATTTCATCTCATTCACAGGGAAGAAACCTCCCTCGAGGCCCCAGAGAAGGAAGAAGATCGTGCAGCGACATCTTGACGTAAGAAATCGTTTGATCTTCGAACTCGAACTCGAATTTGAGCGGACAATTAGAATTTAATTCAAGATTACATAAATTTGAGTTCAGTTTGAATTATATTTAGTACTTCCAAAAAAAAAATTACGATAAAAATTTTGGTTTACGAACTTAAAACACAACGATTCTTTCGAGCCACAAGCTTGAGTGAAAATCGACTAATTTTGAAATGAGTTTCAAATTTTTCAAGCCACAATTAACTCAGAAATTATTCGAGCTAAATTTCTTTTTCATCGAAGTTTGTTTAAATGAGATTAGATTTTTTGATTCGTTTTTCACGTCTGCAGGAACTATTCCCTGGCCTGCTGCTTTCTGAGATCACATTTGATTCATACGAAGTTAATGAGTTAATCGAGTCAAATCACGACTCATAGCTGAGAAATTTTGAGCTGTTGAGTAGCAGAGATGTTGATTTTTCTTTTAGGTTATAGCCGAGAGTTCACTAATTGTGAAAATTTTCATTTGATCTTCTTTAAAGAAATATTTAGTTTGATGTTACCTTCGTAAAATCTTGAATTAGATTTAAATAAATAATAAAATATATATTTTTAGTATCTCTATGCCTTTTTAAAATTATTATATTTAAATATTTTTACAAATTACACAAATATATTCAATTCGAGCTATCTTTTTACATTTTTGAAGGACTTTGCAAGAGAAAAAAGATGAAATATTGAGACAAACGGCACATTTGATTCAATATTAAAAAAATCTTAATTATTATTTTATTAAAATTTTAAATTCATCATAAATTTTAATAATTTTTTTATATTTTTATTTAATATTTAAATAATAATAATTTACAAAAATTAACTAAAAATATCATAAAATTTAACAATATTATCATTTCACGTGCAACACAAATTTTAATATTAAAAATTAATTAATTTTATGTTAAATATAAATTTTAATATTATAATTAACTTCATTTCACAGTGTTTATAAATTAATATATTTTTTCTTTCAATAAAAATAATCCTTTAATCAAATATATCTGAATATAATTAGTTGAAGTTTTTTTTTTTGATGGGTTAATTTGTTGAAGTTTTGACTTTAACTATGCATATTACCTAAAAGCTTTGTTTCTTAATTAGTATATATCATAAAGGGGAAATTACATGCATTTTATTGAAATTATTTGTATTATATATTTCATATTTAAATTTTTATGGTAACATATTGTCCATTGAAATATATATAGTTTCATTTAATTACTTATTTTCTTTTGTATAATCATCATCTACAAATAATTAATTTTTATTTACATAAACATAAAAGTAACATTTTCATGTCTCTAGTTAATTAGAAACAAATCAGTATAATATTTGCGAAGCAAAATTATAAAATTGTTATTTTAACCGCATAAAAAATGAGCCAGCTATCGTAGCAATTTAGATCTCTGCGAGTAACCTCAAATTATAATAGCAATTTAAACTGTGCAAGATTTATATGAACAAATGTACTATGATTTTCAACCAACCAATTAGATGTTCTACCGGCCTTCAATCAACAAAGATTTTTATGATTATCAAATAGATTTTTTTTATTATTAAATTTTTTTAAAATTATCATTTTACCCCCTGCTCCTCTCTCTCTCCTCCCAATCCCGCTCAAGCGCACAGGCCGCGAGGCCGCCGTCGGGTCGCGCGGCTGCCAGTGGACACGCCACGCGGCCGCTGGACCCGCCGATGGCCGCAGCGTGCGCGGGATCTTGAGGAGAAAGAGAGGGCCAGGGGCAAAATAGTAATTTTAAAAAATTTAAATAATAAAAATGTAAAAAAAAGGACCCATTTATTAATTTATTAAAATGCAGGGACCCCGATGTTATAATTTTAAAAACATGGACCTGCGAGTTATTAAACGTTAAACTCAGGAACCTGAGTGTAATTTGCCCTATAATTTTTAAAAAAAATATCATTCGAAATATATAATTTTATATAATTTTAGTATAATATGCATAATATTTAATTTTTGATAATAAAATATATATTTTTTTATAATTAAAATATTCTCTATATAAATATTTTAATAATTAATTATTTTATAAATCGTAATTGTGTTATGTGATAACAAAGATATTAGAATTGCGCCAAACCCAGACATACTGAATTCGCCGGCAACGTTCCAAAGCGATAGTAATCTTTCAGAAAAATGAAACTCGAAATTAATTCGCTCGATGCTCGTTTGTATTTTATTCAATTTAAATTTAATTTAAAATTTATTTACTCAAAATAAAACAAAATTAAATTAAATTAAAATCAACTTAATACTTAAACTTTTCTTATATATATTTAAGATATTTTAATATATATGGATATATTATAAAGGATAATATTGATAGAATCAATGCATATATACATATGAAATTAACTAATATTAGAAATATACATTATATATAATAAAATAAATATTTATATTATAAAATAATATTAAAAATTAAGCTCAATTCAATTTAAAAATTAACTTGTAATTGAATAGAATTTAGTCGACTCGAATCAAATCATACTCGATTTTAAAAAATTTGAGTTTGAGTTGAGATCAAATCGATCGAACTCGAATCATTATCGGCTTTAATTGGGACAAAAATATAATGTTTATGTTAAGTTCTCGATAAAGAATTAGGATAACTCTCGGATTTCCACCTTTGTACTTAATTTGACCGAAACTCGATTCAAATTTTTCCGATTCGAATGTTGACTCAAAAAATTAATCTGTTGAATTTATTAATTAAATAACAGTTTTTGTTATAAATCATGGTCAATTGGTATTTAATACTGATAAATGTAGCACTAATTTAGCGATAGTAGATCTAAAATCAAATATCAGCTGGATTCCCATACATTTCAAATCGCGTTCACGGTGAACATGACATGAATTTTTTTAAAATCGAGTTTGAATTACTACAATTCAGATCGAATCGAACTTGAAATTAACGGCTAAACCCGAGTTGACATGCCTTTCATGAAACATGTTTTCGTCATTCTATATTTAAATATTATTGTTGGAGAAATTTATTTAGAAAAAAAAAATCAAATGGAGAAAATAAAAGGGCAAAAAGGAATAACAAAAATTTACGTGCCTTACAAAGATTTGTCGATATTCATTGGCCAAATCGAGCAAAGTTGAAATAGTAAACTGGTTTTAGTCGTAACAAATACAATTGTCGAATGCGTAAAGCGATATACGGGAGCTGAGTCCAATATCAACCAGATTGAGTCAAATCCTTTCTATAAGTGTAAAGGTCTCCTGTTGTGCTGATTGAAGTTTCTCAGTATCAAATATAACTATCAGTTACGCCCTATTTGACGCGAGGTTCAAAACAGGACCAAAATAGTACTAGTTTAAAAAATAACAATAATAATAATAAATAAATTATTTTAATTATTCTACGCAAAATTTAATATAAAAAATAATATTTTTCTTCACATACTCAATAATTTTTAATAAAAATATAAATTTTATTTCACGTCTTGGATCAAAATACTCGACTTGAATATTTTGGTCTAGAATGTGAAATAAAGTTGATATTTTTATTTTAAATTATTGAGTATATAAAGTAAAATAATATTTTTATATTTTCGAGGTCAACTGTAGGACAAATTTGTAATTTTATTGAAAATATTTTTTATATAATATATGTTAAAATCATGCTAAAGAAATGAGCTTAAAGGAAAGTCAAATTGGCCTTGTTTGGCTCAAGAACTAAAATGAGGACCAAAATAGTACTAGTTTAAAAAATAAAAAATAATAATAATAAATATTTTTTTAATTATTTTACACAAATTTTAAAATAAAAAAAATATTATTTTACTTCATATACTCAATAATATTTAATAAAAATATTAATTTTATTTTACATCTTAAATCAAAATACTCGATTCGAATATTTTGGTCTAAGATGTGAAATAAAATTCATATTTTTATTAAACAATTATTGAGTATGTGAAATAAAATAACGTTTTTTCATATTAGAGTTTGTGTAAAATAATTAAAAAAATTTATTTATTATTATTATTTTTATTTTTTAAATTAGTACTATCTTGATTCTAATTTTGATCATCGCGACAAACAGGACTTTAACACCTTAAATAGCACAACTTGGTCTAGTGAAGCGAAGAGAAACTCTATTATATTATTCTATGGTCGAGTTATTTAGGCATATAAATTCAAAATTGTTTTTGTGGAAGATAGTTTTTGACATACTCGATGTTATATAATCGATTTCAATGCAATCCTTAACGTATTATTGGCTCTAAAAGATCATGAGATACGACTAATTTTTGATTAACCTGGTATAGTTCTATGTGATCACAGTAGAAACATGTAGATAATTGATATGAACAAATATAACTTCATCTAAAATGTAAGTTTTTTTTATTTACCCCTAAATATTATAATTTTTTTTATCTCACACGAAAATTATAGTGAAGTTTTAATTTAAAATCTCTTGGCCTGTTTGTTTGACAGATTAAAATTAACTTGATTTAATTTTAAATAAACATATTACATAGCATAATTAATTTATTTTATATTTTACATATATATTAAAATAATAGCTAATTTATATCACATTATTCATAAATATAGTGAAGTTTTAATTTGAAATCTCTTCGGTCTGTTTGTTTGATAGATTAAAATTAACTTGATTTAATTTTAAATAAATATATTACATAGCATAGTTAATTTATTTTATATTTTACATATATATTAAAATAATAGCTAATTTATATCATATTATTTATATATTTTAATATAATAATTAATTTTATTTTATATTATTTATAGTTTTTAATAAAAAAAATATATTTATTTAAATTTAATTTTAATCTGATTAAAAATTAAATTTTACAAATAAACGGGATATTTAGGTAAGTAATTTTTCCACTGAATTAGTGAAACACCACCGAGCTTTTTTTACACATTTAAATTATTAATTAATTAGAAGATAATTCTTTTTTAAAACGTTTTTTTTCAAAATAATTAATTAGAAAAATATTTTTCTTGAAGAGCACCGCACCCATAGTTTTCTCATAAAGGAACAAGGAATCGAACCGAGTCCCCGCCGGCGTACAACTCAGTCTTCCATCCGATCATATTATTCGACGGTGATCCGGCTATACCGCATAGAGCGTTTCGTACGGAATTCCGCATACCGATGCAACTTGTGGCTCGCTGGCACCCTCCCAAAAGAATAGAACCTCATATGAACGTTGAGAGCAAACCCTCCTCCTTCCCTCTCTTCTCCGTCTTCTTCTTCTTCTTTTCCCTTTCAACGCTCATATTCCCGCTTCTGTTATCGCCAGGCCTGCAGATCTTGACTTAGAAGTACGGTGTGCGGTTCCGGAGGGGTCTTAATGGTGATTCGGAAGGTAGAGGACGACGCCGGCGGAAGGCACCAGGAGCTTGCTGGCGTTGATGGGGAAAAGCCAGTCCCGTGCTTCCCGGCGAGAAGGGAATCGAAGTTTTTCCTCCACAACTTCTCGTTTCCAACGGCGGGATGGGGCAGCCAGCGGCTTCTGCGCTGCATCAACGCAGTTGCTGGAAGAGTCGTTCCGGACGACCGAAAGGAGACGGGGGGCGGGAATCGCGCTCCCCCTTCGCCTGAGAATCCTCAGAAAAGTTCTTCCCCCGCCGCTAGGGAGAAGGCGTCGGAGCAGGAAGAGGCTTCTGTTGCCGCTGCATCGGCTGGTGCCCCAGCGGCGAGGCCGTGGAATCTGAGGAAGAGGCGTGCAGCGTGCTTCGATCCGGCAGGGGAGAGCCGGAATCGTTATTCTATCCTCTCTTCCTCTCAGGTGCTCCTGGAAAAAGACGATCCGTGTGGTGCCGGTCACCTGGGACTGGAGGCCGGAGAAAAGGGCCAGCGGATGAAGTTTTCGGTTTCCCTCTCTCGCAAGGAGATTGAAGAGGACTTTTACGCGTTCAAAGGGAGAAGACCTCCTCTGAGGCCCCAAAAAAGGGCCAGGATCGTGCAGCGGCAAATTGATGTAAGAAATGGTTTGAAATTAGTACCAAATTACTCCTAGCTGTCGATCTTTCTCCCTTTCTTCTTTGTTTATGTAGCAAGTTTATCCTCTGTTGTTTGGCTTTAACTTGATTTTGGATTTTATTTCGTCTTTGCAGGCCCTTTTGCCTGGCTTGTGGCTTTCTGAGGTCACGTTGGATTCATACAAAGTAAATGAATGAGGTAATTGTCACCTATTCATCCCTACGAGTAATGATTAGTGTCGTTGGTTTTAGTGGAAAATTTGAGCCGATAAGCATAAAGTGTCGCTTTCTTTGCAGATTATGTCCCAGAATTTGAGTAATGTTCAAAAATTTCTAGGCTGAAGTAATGTATGATATCATTAACTATGTCGGTGCTGCATTCCTGTAGTTCTGTTTCAATGGTAATGCAGCTTGGCGGCTTGTCAATCTGTTAATTTATCCTTATTAATAAAGACTTAAGCGCCTACAATGTTGTTTAATTTGTCTCTCTATGTTTTGCTTGGTCATTGGTTTGTAGCTTCGGGTTGGCCATTAAATTTAATTTCGGAAGGACCAATTTTCTCCATTGATACAAATTTTGCTTTGAAGAAATTGCTGGCACTGCCATTACATTCTCTATAGTGATGATCTTTTTTCCCCTGTGAGCAGTACATTGTTCTAGTGCTTTTGTTATGATTTGTGCTGTCATTTGAAGAAACGAAGCAACAATAGCTAAGATTTTTAGTACTTGGTGAAAAGAGATTGTCTGTCAGACTGTCACTAGTTAAAAAGTAACCTTCTTTCTCTCCCAAAAAAAAAAAAGTAAGCTTCTTTAAAAGTGCCTTGATTCCTCGTTTTCTTTAAGAATTTGATAGCTGATGACTTGTGTGGAGTACTTGCTGAAGTGTTGTTCCTTTCATAGAGCGTTTTTGTTGTAACTAGCGACATTTGGTAAGCAATATCAGCTGTAGAATTTTATTTTACTGCATTGTTGAACAGCTGAATCCTAGTTGAGTAACTTGGTAATTTAATGCACAAAAAGAATTCCATATCACCAATGCTTTTCTTATATTGACTTGGGATATGGTTACTATGCATATCTTGAATCGCTTTATGGTCACGTGGAGCTTTGCTTTCCATATAGCTGAATTGAGAAAAAACCTAGCTAGTTTGCAGTTAAAGTTTTTTCTTGTTGCTTTGTTATAATGTGGTTATTGTCATATCTATCGCGGTTGACTTTTGCATGAAATATTTGAATGCTATAAAATGGCCTTTCCTTGAGAAGAGTTGTGATGCAGATATCAAGTTTAGGTTGACTCAACATAATTGAGTTATTTTGAGTTGAATTCGACACCTATCCACAAAAGCAACAATAGCTTTTGCTATGGGCATTCATCTTCAGTGTTCAACCCCAATTTGGAAATGCACAGATATGCTAAGCCATTAAGCTTTTCTTCATTGTTATTTTGCAGCACCAAATTCCCTCATTTAGGCTCGGAATTATCTTTTTGTAATTAGCAACTTCAAATACATTTATGTATTGGAGGATAAGAAGGTGAAATTGGCAATGGTGACACTTATTGGTCGTGCCTCTACATGGTGGGAGCACCTTAATAAGGGTCAGGAATGTCAAGGCAAGGAGAAGATTATTAGCTAGGCGGGTCTGACGGAAAAGTTGGAACTTTCTGTCGTTCAATTATAAGTAGAATATATGTCAGCATTTACTGAACTTGAAGCTATGGTCTAAGTTGGTGGATGAGTAAGCGAAGGAGTTCTGTCAACTTATTACCTGATGTGATCCGGCAGAGACTTGGATCATAAAATGGGAAAGTTCGATGGCCTTTATCAGCAAATCTAGGTTGTTCTAAGTTTACATCTTTTATGGGGCATAAAGGATGCTCATCATCAGGCTGCAATGGTAAAAGGCTTGTTATAGCTGTGATCTAATTTCAAGTTAGACCAGAACTAAAGGAATACAAAGGACGGGGAAAGCGTGGTTCTAGGCTTGGTTCTTCTTGCATCGTAATCGGTCAAAGAACCAACCCTAACCTTGCAAACCATACTATGCGGATAGATGATGAAAATGCAAGTAGATACAAGATCCAATATTCCAATTATGGAGAAGTCAACCATACATGTAGTGAGTGCAAGGTTACACAATGACTAGGGTAGTGAAGGTGCCAGGAGATTAGGAGCAAGGAGATCCGAGGTGAAAGTGAGGAGGGCCATTGCATGGAGGAGGCCCTCTTGTTTGGTAACTATTATTGGGATGTATTAGTAGCTAAGATCTTTTTGTTTCTCAACCAGGAAGAAAAGTAGGACTCATGATGAACAAATATTTTTCATAAATGTTGTACTATCAATAGAAAGTTGTAGTTTTTGTGAGAAATAAGGGTGGGAAAATGGGTTAGTGGGTCGAGTTCAACCCGAACTCAAATGCTACCAGATTATTCAATAAGTCAAGATCAATACCCCGAATTTGAACCAATTAATAAACGGGTCAGTTCAATTTGCTGACTTGACCTTTTTATGTAACAACTGTTTATAAATGATTACCTTAAACTCAATCTAATTCAATTGTGTATAGCTTGAACTCGACTTTTGTAATAAACGAGTTCAATATGACCCTTACCTAGAACTCCTGGGTTAGGTCGTATATTGCCACATCTAATGAGAATATCAATTTCTTAAGAAGTAGTAATGATGTTGGGACTAACCTCGAGAAGCATCTGAAGCCTTACAAGTTGATATGGCTTGCTAAGTGGTGAGAGATGATAGTTGATCATCATTGTTTGATATTTTTATCAGTTGGGCAGAAGTATTTTGATTAGGTGTGGTGTGATGTAGTAATCTTGGATTCATGTCTTGTCTTGTTAAGTAAGTCGTGGTAGTATGATAAGAGTGCACAACATAAAATTAGTTTTTATTTTAACAACGTGAACTTGTATGTTTTAAAAAAGAAGAGCTGAATATAAAATCTTGAAACTGGAATAAACTTTTACATATGGAATCCCAAAATATAAAATATGCACGAGAAATATGAACCTTTAAATTAACTTCTTCTTAAAGAGCAACAAACAACCAAGAATTAAAACAAGACATAAACGAAGAAAAATGGGTAGCAGCTAAAAAGAAGAGAGCTGGAAACCAAGGAACATGATAGCTTTTTATTATTTTAGTGAGCTCAAGATCTCCTTCCTTCTTCCTTTTTTTTTGGTATCCTTAAGGAAAATGATCAAATGTGAACTATAAGGAGTTTGAAACTTAGAGAATGAGAGGAGATCTTTGAGAGCAGCTTCAGCGACAAATATGCCAGTGAGAAACATTCAATTCAATCGAGTAGAAGAAAAGTTAAGTATATAGCTCATTTTGAAGGTACAAGTGAGAAATAGCCATGTGGGCATAGCTAGCACATAGACAATAAGCTGAGCTCATGTGGTCCATATGGATCTCATTTAAACCTTTAAGATCAAGGACAAAGTTGGAAAATTTTTAAGAAAAGAGATATTCGGTTGATAGGAGTAAATTAACCAATTTGGATCATATTATCAACTCTAAGTGTGTTTGTTTAGCTATGATAACCTGGCATGTTACATTATATATAAAACCATATTTAGAAAAGTTATGTGCGATTCAAAAGTGGGTTCTTCTTGCTTGTTGAAGTATGGAGTTTTATGGACAAGCATCTTTTTACCAACAGTTTATGAAGTAGTTTAGTGTTATTATGTCTCATGTGACTAATTGCATTAAGGGGAAGAAATTCCACTAGACCCTTGAAGCGCAGGCTGCTTTTGAAGCAATAAAATTGGAGATTTTCGAAACATCTATGTTGGCTCTACCTGAGTTCAGCAAGCTTTTTGATGTTCACTATGATGCTTCTTCCATTGAGATAAGTGTTCTCATCAAGGAAGGCACATTTTACGGCGTTCTTCAACGAGAAACTGCCTACGCTAAAGTTGTATTATTCCACTTATGACAGTTTTATTTGATTGTCAAATCATTATGATACCAGTGAGTGGTAACATTATTGCTAGGGTTTGTTTGTTACTTGACTGCGAGTACTTGAACTACATTAACCGACAAGATAAGCTAAGTATTAGACTTGTGTAGTGGGCTAATTGTTTACCAAAGTGCTATGTTCTTATGCATAAGCGGGATCCTAGAATCAGGTTGTTGATGCATTAAGTAGTGGAGCTTATACTTTTGCAATAATGGATGCTAAGGTGTGAGATCAAAAGAAGAATGAAGGCTAGGATGTCTTGAGGTTTTCAAGAACCTTTATATTAAAGATCCTCACTTTGGAGCTGTTTTTAAAGAAGATTAAGAAGTGATGAGAACTTATTTTCAATTTAAGGAATGATTCTTGTTTCGAGGAATTTAAATGTGTTGTTGTGTGGGAAAGGATACTTTGTGTATGTAAATAGTGGCTTTGGTTAATGGGAGACATCACTAGCCTGAAATGAAACGTATTATAAGGAGATTTTTAAATTATTGCTGAGTACGTTAGAAATCTAAGGTGTTTTCAACTAATGCTTATCTTTGCTTGCCAAGAACCAACAGTTATACCTAGTAATACCTATGTTAGAGAATATGATGAAAGTTATCATTTTTTGCCTCTTGAGAGTCTTATTAGGTATGTAATGCGCAGCCATACTTTTATGTGTAAAGGGCAAGGTCCGTCAGCGAACATTAGCAAGAACTTCAAAAAAAATGGAGGGCGTCATAAAATTACTGCTTATCGTTGGAATTTTATATTATTATATGATCCCTTCTCATTTCCTCGGGTTCGAGACCATATAATTCTACAAGATGTTACGGTGATAGCATTTCATATTCTCATATGATTCTATCTTTTTATAGTTTTTAAAAATTCAAAAGATAAATATGTTTTTTTTTCTAAGGGATGCCACCAAGATTGCGTTCGGTATTAAGAAACTCTTATTTGGGAATGCAAAACTCTTTCTGTGGTATTGCCTTATGGCTCATATATAAGAACGTCTTGATATATGTCTCACGGAGCTAGCATTTGTTCCTTCAATGATTGGACTTTCGTTCTATTGGCCTGTGGTTTGGCAATTGAAATTATTGGCGTTCTTAGGCAGTAATTAAGAGAAAAAATGTGCGGTTTGGAATTATTCTGATAGATAGGATGACAAATAATACACTTGAGTGATTTAAATCTGTGCAATCAAAATTTAAAGATACATGAGGCGATAGACCAAATGATATCTTGTTTGAGTTATATTATGACGTTTGCATTGATTAGTGTTTAGTTCGTGTTAGTAATTCATACAGTTTTAATGCGAAATTGGAAATAGAACTCATATAATTAGCTGGTGGAATAAGGCTATTGGTGATAATCTATGGGTTTTACCTGGTCTAGAGAGTGAAGGACCTGCTGAATAAGTGTTGGTTTGGTGAGGGTTTTTGCAAGTTGATTTCATTTTGATGACAGCCTTCATAGCTTGGAGATTGGGTCAAAGTTTTGACTCATTGTTTCGTTAGAGCTCACTTGGTTAAATTCCGTATGACATTTAAGTTAGGAACATCTTTTTCTTATAGGCTTTGATCATATTGGAAATCTTCCATGCTTCTTCTCTTAAGAAATTCCATATATCATGGTGTAACTCTGCTAGATGTTGCATTTGACTGAACACCGAATCTAGTCTTGAAGACAACCCAGTCTTTGTCGTTGTTCGAACTTTTGACTCATTGCTTTCATCAGAGCTCACATGGTTAAATTCTGTAGGACATTTAAGGTATAAAAATCATTTTCTTATAAACCTTGATTATATTCGAAATCTCCCATGATTCTTCTCTGTTAAATATCACATTTGATTGAACATTGAATCTAGTCTTAAATATGGGCTGAAACTGAATATGGCCTAAAATCTGGTACTTTTTCAAATCTATATCAGTCTTTGCCATAAGCTGAAATTCTTAAAAGTTCAACTTTTAAATTGGCCTAAAATCTGGTACTTTTGAAATCGATTTCAATTTTACTCCTTCAAATGGGCTCCTTCTCAATCGATACATTCATGATTTAAGCGACTAGATACAACAATAACAACAACAACAACAACAACAAACCAAATTTTTATCCCATTAAGTGGGGTCAGCAAAATTACAATGGTAAAAGAAAACAAAAGATTTATTTTGGAAGTGATTAAGCGACTAGATAGCAAGTGAAATACCTTTTAGAAATTTACAAAGTGCCGAATTCTTAGTGATGTTTAAAAATCTTCCAAGTGCTGAATTGTTAGTGATTATTTCTATGAACGGTTTGAGAACTTATTTTTTGGAAGTGTAGCATAGGCAAGTATTCTTTCATGGTTTTCATTCTTGTTGCTTTTTTTACTTTTTATTTTTTTTTCGAGAAAACTCTATGGCAACTGTTGTTAATGTTAGACTAATTGGCAGAATTTGCTCTATTTCGTGATTTTGAAATATGTTATGAATGATTATTATTTAGATACTTGGAATCATCAACAATTCTTAGTCTACATTATTATTTGTCTTTAACAGTAGGAAATATAGTTCAGTGGTTTGTACACGTACGACAAAGAGTGTAAGATGACTTAACTAGGGGAGAATAGGAATTAATTTGGTTAAAGTTTATACGAAAATTAAAATGTAGTTAACAATAAATTGGTTTTTGATCTCGGGCCCTGTTTGGCGCGAGGACCAAAACAGGACCACAATAGTATTAGTTTAAAAAATAACAATAATAATAATAATAAATAAATTATTTTAATTATTCTACATAAATTTTAATATAAAAAATAATTTTTTACTTCACATACTCAATAATTTTTAATAAAAATATAAATTTTATTTCACATCTTAGATCAAAATACTCAATTTGAATATTTTGATCTAGAATGTGAAATAAAATTGATATTTTTATTTTAAATTGTTGAGTGTGTAAAGTAAAATAATATTTTTTATATTTGAATTTGTATAAAATAATTTAAAAATTTTATTTATTATTATTGTTGTTGTTTTTTAAATTAGTACTATTTTGGTCCTATTTTGATCCTGTTTTGGTCCTCGCGCCAAACAGGGTCACTTCTGATTTTTAACTGCAATTTAATTTCGTGATGAGTCATCTTCTAGTAATTTCTGGTTAATGAGTTTGACCAAAATTATATCTTTGTAGCAGAACTTTTGACTGTACTAGATTAATTCAGTTCTTCTGATAATGCTCCTTCATTCCAGATTCTTGACATGAAACTGACAATTTTGCTCTGAAGGCTGATTGTTCGAATAAACGCCGAAGGTTGGAGGTTAGAATTCGGTTTTGATTTCAGTCGCAAATTTACGAACTTTAAAGTTTTCGCATTCCTAGTTTGGTTTCGGTCTCTTGGGTATTACTTTTATCAATCTTTAGATTAACTTATTTCTCGATTAAAAAAAAAGACTACCTTATTTATATATATATATATATATAATAATAATAATAATGTAATCTTACGCGCTATCCCATGCAATGTTACGTGTTAAGTCTTTCAACGAGTTATGTTGATCTACTTTCATATTCTTAAGGGGGCGTTTGGTTCGTTGTTATCTTGATGTTATATCATGTAATGTAGATGTCATTTTTTAATTAATAATTTTATAATTTTATAGAAGATTATTTATAGATGTCATTAAATTAAATACTTATTTTTTCTAAATAACATAACATAACATCAAGATAATATTGAATCAAATGCCCCCCTAAAAAGCATCTTTTATTTTATTTTATATTTTCTAACCTTATCAGGGATTTATTTTTGTATTATCATTTGTTTGACTCTAAATTTGTTAATTTTTTTTTTGTTGTTGATGAGTATGAACTAACTAGATCATTAAAATCTGTGCTACTTTTATGCCATACAGCTTTCCTTTGGATGGCAATGGGTTGGGAAAGATATGGTTTAACCCAAATTCATACCTGCTCCACATCGTAGATGTCTCCTTCCGCGCTCGGTTCTCTCATTAGTCGTCACCATTTTATGGGAAAAACATTCTACCCATAATTACTCTATTTATCTCAATTCAATAAGTTTAGATAGTATCGTTTATTTATTTATTATATTCTAGTTAAAGTTAATAAAAACTTATTTTATTAGTGTTTATTTTGATATTGTCGGGTCGGCTTTTACCAAATCTGCACTCACCCTGCACTCCATTATAAGGTAAATAAAATTGTGTGATGCCCGTGGCCGAAGAGAGCGTGGAGTGATCGCCAAGTGATGTCTAAGAGAAAGGAATCACTGAAGCAAAATGCCATTTCTGGCAGGCTTTTAGGCCGAATAATGAGTAGTGAGAGAGGTATATGAATGAATTATCCTACATCGGAAAGAGAGGGAAATTTTGAGCTGTATAAGTAGATAATGTGATTTTAAATGATAGAAGCATTTTTTGAGGAAAAATTGTGAGGTTAATGATAGAAAATTTTGTAGTTAAATGTGTTTAGGCTAGAGTAGCACTGAGATGAGTGACTTTCTGGGAAGCACTCAAGTCACACAATTTTTTAAAGTCAAAGCGGACAATACCTCTACATTGAGATCACGAGATGTTACAAATTGTCTCTCTGCTAATAGTTTTTCTTTTTCAAAAAGTCCACCCCATTTGGAGAAGGTTTAGTTGGAGCGAGTTTAGGTGAAGCTTGATGGGACGGGGCTTCGACTTTATTTTTTCTAGTTATCTTCAGAGACTTTGGCTATGAAATGGGGAGAGGAAGGTCAGGCTTCACTTTCATTGAAGCGTAGGAACGTCGGGTCAACAAATAGAAATCTGAATGCTTCCTCATAACTGCTTTTTTATTTTTTATTTTTTTTTATTTTTTTATTTATCAAGTCCCCCCTTTAAACAATATTATATTTGTATAATTATAAGTTTGTTGTCTATTGATTAATTAAACAGAAAATATGGAGTTCACATCTTCCAAAAATGTTGTCTGTCTTAATTAAATTTTAATTTTTGTGTTAGAATATATACGATGAGTTGCACGCCAATGGTGACGACAATGTAAATTACGGAGAATGAAGTAGTCCTGAAATGTTGATGCTTCGTAAAGAAAAAAATAAGGCAAATTGCATTCGAGGCCTTGAGTCAGGAGAGTATTATAAATTGGTTTTAATTTTTAAAAAATTTTAAGTTTAGTATTTGAGGTTATAAAAAGCGATGCATTTTTTTTCTCTTTTTTTGAATTTTAGTATTTTTTTTATAAGAAAACATGAAGCTTGATTTTTTTTATTAGTTTGAATTGTTTATATATTTTAAAAAATTATTATATTTTTTATTTTCACTGTCTTTTAAAATAAAAATTTTAATTTCTTTTATTTCTATTTTTTTACTCTTTAAAATTAATGTAAAAAAATAAATAATTATATTTAAAATTATATTTTAAAAAGTTAATTAACAATTAAGAATAATTTTATGATAAATTAATAATTATATTTTAAGTGGGATTAAATGATATTATTTTTATAACTTTAAAGATTTAAATTAAGATTTTGGTTAAAAGTTATGATCAATTTATAATGTTATTATAACTAATTGTGATTTAGGATTTTTTAATGTGGCTTGTGAGAAGGGAAATTATTTTATTCGATCATTCCTGCCAAGTCATCCCTATGGTGCTCAATCAGAGCGTGTTGTGCAAGCTCGTGAGCCTGCATGAATGCTCGTTTTCGTGTTATTTATTTTCTCACTACATATTTTTTTTTATTTTTTTATAAATTTTTTTTTTTTGCATAATATTTTTATCAATGTATTAAACTCAAAAATAAAAAAAAAATGTAGCTCTTAACAGAAATGTTTGTCTGCTCATTAATGTGACTTTAAATATTATGGCAAACAATAATTGAATTTATTAAGAATTGCTCTATTGATTAAACATAATTGCATTTTTTTTTGATGAAAATTGCAAATTGCTGCTTCATGCCAGTTCTGGCTTAGTTATTAGAAAACTAGACTACAAAATAAATTTGTTTTCAAGTCCCAAATCCCAAATCCTACGCCAATAAGGCCAGTGCAGTAATTTTTTGCAACTATCAGAGCATCTTTATGAGAGCTATGGGTACCAAAATGTTCACGAGAGCAGTTAGGGCGGTGGAGAACAGAAGAACTCCAGAGGCAGTAAGACTGGTTAGCATTAGGACAGATAGAATACAAGACATGTGGTTGGAGTATGATTTTATAATCATCATAGGAGACATTTTGCTTTCTTTACACGGAGCTACTAGAGGTTGCTTACCGCTTGAGTTCTTTGATATTTGCAGTTCTTTTAAGTTATATAGAGTTATATGTATATATAGATTCGCCAACAAACTTGTTGATTTTGTAGTTTATTCTTTTTGTATAGCTGACTATTTTTTATAATATTTTAAGGTTTCATTGAATTTCAAAAAGTTCTTAGTATATGATTAATATGTAGCCCAAAAGTTAATTTTGAGTTTAATTCATTGATTATTTAGTGAATTAAGATTTTCTTTATTGAATAATCCAATGTATTCAACTTAAAAGTAGCATTTTAGGTATTTTTAATTAGGAGAAATGCTTGATAGCATCATAAATAATTCCAAGTCATAAATCAAATTAAGATTTTTATATAGCAATGATGTCATATAAATAAAATAATAATAATTATATATATATATATGACTATAACGTCACATAACAAATTTTAGTTAGTTTTAATGTTTGAGATCATTTATGAGAATACGTAGCATTTTTCTTAGGCCCCATTTGGTTCTAAGAATATGTTTAGTTTAATATAAATTTTAACTATAAAAATTAAATTTATTTTACATTTATCACAAGAATGAATATTAAAATTAATTTTATTTCACATTTTATATATTTTTTAATATTAAATTTAAAAAATTAAAATATTTTTTTTATCTAAAAAAAATCAATTAAACAAGACTTTTTTAGTAGATTTCTCTACTTTATAACTTTCTATACCAATGAGTCAGAAAGTAAATTTCAATGAGCAATTCATCCATCTGTTTAGCATTGGTCCAAACTGTACAGTGTTTCTTTCATCATAAAAAAAGAAAAAAAACTGTGCAGAGTTTCAAATTTAAATTTCAAAATACTTCAATGTTATTTTCGACATATTTAAAAAAAATAATTATTTAGCTTGAGGATATGTAAATAATTTTATAAAAATTGTAAATTATATTAAAAAAATAATGAGAAAAATTTGATTGCATTTTACGCATTTTGGGTGGCTTTTTTTATATTGCTGGCTTTTTTTGTTAACTTTTAAAAATAAATATCATTAATTAGTTATAATTAATTAATTAATTATATACTCTAAAAAGCTTTGGACTCTAAACCCTAAAGCTTAAAAAAATATTAAACTCCAAATTTAATATGAAAAATATTATGAAAATCAACACGCTAAGCAATTAATATATATGTTACAATTTGAGTAATTTTTTTTTCATACGTATTTTTAAAAAATTCTTATTATATAAGTTGTTAATGTGAAAAAAAATTATCTAGCAATAGAAAAAAAATAATCATTTGACATATTATTTTATTTAAAATAATAATTAGTAATTACCAATTCACATATATGCAAGAAATATGATATTTTACATTATATTTAAAATACATATAATGCAATTAAATATTTTTTAAAAATAAATTTATATTATAATATTTAAATAATATAATATAACATTAAGATATATTAATATTGAAGTTGAGTTTCAGTCTAATACCAAAAAGAAAAATAACCAACAATTATTTTTTTTTAGTTTCCCTCGAGAGGAAATGTTATATATATACATCAAAAGAGAAAATAAAACATAGTTCACAACTCACATAAACAAAATATATTTAAATAAAAAATAAATTAAAAAAAAAAAGAAAAAGAAAAAAAAATTCACATGGAAAAAAGAGGCAAGAAAGCGCGGTGGGGCTCCTCTGTCTCCAATCCCTCAGCACTCTTCGCTTCAATTCAATCCCACAATCATCTGCGAAAAAGGGCGAAGAAAAACACATCCAGATCCCAACAATCTCCTCCTCCCTCCCAGCAGATTCAAATCTCACGGCCTTCGATCCGAACGCCGTTATTCGCCGTTCCCCTCCCACCGCAGCTGCAGAGGAGGTAAGCGAACAGCCCCTCGCCGGCAGCGCAGGCGCCGGAGTCGCTTCCGGGGCCTCCGCCTCTCGAGATCAGCGGCGCCGGGACGTTCAGTACGGGGTTGATCCGCATGCCGCCGCCGCCGCCACCGCGCCCACATGAATCCCTCCGGCTGCCGGAGAAGTAGTACGTCTTCTTTTTGGTCGAATCCGCCGCGTTTTTCCGGATCGAGGCGGTGCTACAGCCGAAGTGCGACCGTCGGCGATTCGGATCGGGGAAGGATCCAGTGGATTTGCTGCGGGAGAGCGAGAACGAGAAGAGGGCTGCCCCGGGCTTCGGTTTCGCATCGCTTCCGACGCTGCTGCTCCGGCCGAACCGCCAGAATGATCGCCGTCCGCTGGGCCGTAATTCGCCGGAGGATGCGGCGGGGGAGGAGTCGATGAGCTCTCGCAGGCTGCCTCGGCGGTCCAAGATCGCGGCCGGCTGCGGCGCTGGCGGCGGGCAGGGGGAATGGGTGGCAGCGACGGGGAGCTTGAAGAGGGGGAGGATCTTGCCGTTGGAGAAGAGCTCGTCGGCGATGGAGGAGTCATCGGTGGAGATTCCGCAGCCAACGCTGAAATTGAAATCGCCGGCCGCCGGCTCAACTTGCTGGGACGAATCCGTCCGCCGCTCCCCACTGCCGGCGAGGTCGTGGGAAAAGGAGATCCGCGGACTCGCCGTCATAGCGCAGCGAGGATTGAGACGGAGACGAGGATGAAGGAGAAGGAAGCAGAGACGTGGTGGGGAGCAGGTTTTGAAGAACAAGAGAGAGAGAAGAGATGAAGTGGAGAGAGAAAGGGAGTAGTTAACGACGGTTAACGGCAGGTAACGGCGAATTCGGGCATGTCCACGCCGTAACGTAGGGTAGGGTAGGCCTATGACTTCGTAGGTTAATATAAAACGGTGAGCTAAACAGGACTCAGGTTCAACTCATCTTCATTTAATTTTAGTTCGAGGTGGCTCACCTCAACTCCAAGCTGGCTTGAGTCTTAATCGAACCAATTCAAGCCCAACAAAAAATTTAAATTTAAAAAAAAATTCTATTAGGATTTGAGATTTATTTAACCATACTTACATAATCACTTAACATAGATTTTCTAACTATAATTAATATATATTTATTTATAAATAATAAATAAATAAATAAATACATTATTTACTTTTTGAAGAAAAGAGATCAAGTCAAGTCTAGCAGATCTGACTAGAGCTTGTAGCTCAACTTAATAGGCTCGAGCAAAGCTCAATTAGAAATAAATAGTATTGATTTTTAAGGTAAACTCTCACTCCTATTGTCAAAATTATATATTTTTTTGTGGTATCATTACCACATAAAATTTTAATTAAATTCAAATTTTATTATTATTTAATTAAGCAACAAATCATTTTTCTAAATTTTAAAATTATTCTTATCAAAAAAAAAAATTATAGATCACACGTATATAAATTTTAATATTAAATTATAATATTTTAAATAGTACACAAATCTATTATTAAATTTAATTTTAGGGTAAACAAAATCCAAATTTCTGAAATTTAAAGGTAATATTAAATTGATTCATAATTTTAAAAATATATTAATAGATTCTTGAAATTAACATTAATATTTTAACGAGTTCAGTTTTTATATATTTTAATAAAATTTATTATCAAAATAAATCTTAAAATATAAAATAATAAAAATGCTCTTATCCACATCTCATTAGAACTCAACCCTATAAGAGATTGTGCATGATGAAAAGGCTGGTGATCATCTGAAAAGGAGGGATGAGAGCATTTTCATCATTTTTAATTTAAAATTTTAATTGAAAATAAATTTTATTTGATAATTTGTTAGAATTTATAAAAAAAACTAATTGCAATATAAAGATCTCATTAATAAATTTTTGAAATCCTACAGACTTACTTTATATAGCTTTCAAATCTCATAAACATTGATGATATTTTCTCTTCATTTTATTTTATATTTTACTATTATCAGGGCCTAAAAATTTCCAAAATTTCTTAAAAAAATATTTTAATTAATATTTTATAATTATTTCACATTATACATTAATTTAGATTTTAAAAATCAACTTTATATTACATCTTACTCAAATCAATAATCATATAAATAAATTTTATTTCACATCCTATACATATTAAAATAAAAAATTTAATTTTATTTTATATCATAATATTAAAATATTTTTTTTAGACTTTCTTTTTTTTTTTCCTAACTCTTGCATGACATTACAGATGCAATGTTCAAATCAAAACACTATATCTTTTCGTAGTTTTGTGAGTTCTTTACATCCTCTCTGATTAGAAACATCTTCGCCTTTTTTAATCGATTGTATTATAATTCTACTTAATTCGTAGTTATTTCTGAGCACAATCGATACGTCACCTCCTATTTTTGCTACTCGGACAATCAAATTTATTTGAAAATTTTCAAATATTTAATGCGGACCAAACATATTTCAAATTCTAAATGAGTTCAAAGCATCCTTTCTAATATGAATTTGGATATGATAAGTTGGAATTTATATAAAATTGATTGTTTCAAGATTTTATAGTTTTGATTCGAAATTTTGAATTAAATCTGACCGTCCGTACCCTCGCTCAGGTCCCTCGGTTGGCGGGTGATAAGGGGCCCACGTTATCTCCCTAAGGAGAGGTAATTTGCAATTATTATTGCTTAATTACCCATTGGTGCCTGATGTCTGAGAGTTATTTTAGTTTGGTTTTTTTCTCTTTTTAGATTGCACACTTTTTAGGCCCTGTTTGGCGCAAGGACCAAAACAGGACTAAAATAAAACCAAATTAGTACTAATTTAAAAAATAATAATAAAAATAAATAAATTTTTTATATCATTCTACACAAATTTTAATATAAAAAAATATTATTTTACTTTACATACTCAACCATTTAAAATAAAAATATCAATTTTATTTCACATTCTAGACTAAAATATTCGAATTGAGTATTTTGATCTAAAATGTGAAATAAAATTTATATTTTTATTAAAAATTATTGAGTATGTGAAGTAAAATATTATTTTTTATATTAAAATTTGTATAGAATAATTTAAAAAATTTATTTATTATTATTATTATTGTTGTTTTTTAAATTAGTATTATTTTAGTCCTATTTTTGGTCCTTGCGCCAAACATGGTAAGTATTATATAGTTCATACTTGCACTTGGTCCCACTAGATAAATTTGGATAACTTTTTGTTTTTGGATGGATAGATAACCAAATGTTAATGTTTCTAATTTTATATGTTTACTTAATATTGAGTCGCTATAAATTGAGTTGCATTTAGTTTGATTGAGTTATTTTTTAGACTCATGCCAATTTATAATTAAGCATACTTCGAATGATATCAAATGAACTTTTAGTTTCAGCTGTCACCCATCAACAACTTTGACGAGTAGTCATTTTTTTTCAATTATGTTTTACGTTACTGTGAGTGGATGTCGAAAATGGACTTATCAATGACGGTCTTCAAAATTGAACAAAACCTTTTTGACTTGAAATTTTTTTATAATGGTTATTAACCACCATAATAGGTGATTTTAGAATATAGTTGATTGTGATTAACCGCTTTCTAAAAGACGAATAGACGATAATTTTCAATAGAGAATAACTGTCTAAAGTGGTATAATAGACGATAATACTTTACAGAGAACTACGTCTATATTATAGAAGGTAGTTAATTTCGTAGTTTTTTTTATAACATAACATTATATTTAGATAATTTTCCTGCAATAAAAATACATACACAACAGCATACATGCAGTAGCTCACATATAGCAAAATTATAATTTAACTGCAACAAAAATATATACAGAATAGCATACATACAACAACTCACATATAATAGAATCACAATCTAATATTTATTAATTCATCAAATTTAGCTAATATGTGAAATCAAATTACATGAAGTCATACATATAAACTCATTATTTAATAAACCATCTCGCTTTAAGAGGGGTGAATAATTATTTTTCAGGCTTTGTTCCTACAAAAAAATAATTTTCATAGATATTAAATAAATATAAAATGAATAAGAAGTATTTATTCATTTACAAATTTAAAGGGACGCAAAATTGAACAAAAAGTATTTACTTCTTACAAAGCTTAAAATTAATAAAATAAATTTACATAAAATAAATCTTAAGCAAAAAACATAATTCTAAATATTATTCTAATTCACTATATTCATTTCAAGAAAAAATAAAATCATTAAAGTAAACATTGATCTTCTCATAATACATCTTTAATTTATGAAGAGTTTTTTTTTTTCATAAGTTGATTAGGTGTTAGTAACATCTCTTTCAAAAGATAAGCAATCCTATAAAGTGCTCGTTGCTCAAATTATTTGCTGTATTTAAGTTAAATAAGCATATTAGTGCAGGCAATTTAGTAAAATTATTGCAGTTAAGATATAGTGAACTATTGACTTCCTTGAAGTAACTCTTCAAATTATTTTCAAGCTTCTGATAAATTATTTTTAATATCTTAAATTAAATCTTTCATTTTATCTTCATCAACTATATTTTCAATATTAACATTACCGTATTGACAAACAAATAATGTACTTTTTCCACTATTATTTTTTTATACTTTACAGATTTATCATGCTAAATTCATCTTTTATAAATTTCATCAAATCTGTAAAATTAAAACATGTCAGCTAAAAAAAATTAATTTACTTGAGTCTACAATACTAATGCATGGTTGTTGATATATTGATCATAAAATAAAAATTTATTTAGTCATCATTCATCTAAGCAATTGAAATCAAACAAAGTTATACACGTCTATATACCATATATTAACAGCTAATAATATTAACTAAAGATTATACTATGATCTCAATAAAACAGTAGCTGGATCAAGAGTTATTAAGAATGGATATATATGTACATTAGGTATGTTTATTGCTAGATTAAAATTAACTTAATTTAATTTTAAACAGACATATCATATCACATAGTTAATTTATTTCACATCTTACACATATATTAAAATTATAATTAATTTATATTATATTTCTCATATATTTTAATATAATAGTTAATTTAATTTCATATTATTTATAATTTTTAATAAAAAAACATCTTTATTAAAATTTAATTTTAATTTAATTAAAAATTAAATTTGCGAATAAACGGCCCAAAATGATAAATGACCAAACCAAACATTCCGACGACACACACAGCATTTTGAGGTCTCGGGGATCTGCAGGGCATTTCTCTTTTTAGGGCCAACCCGGAACCTTTTTTATTAGCGTCTCTCTCTCTCTCTCTCTCTCTCTCTTTTCTCGCTTTCGCTGTCTGAGATCGCCGCCGAGCGCCGACCTTCCGGCTGTCGACCCCTCCCTCTCTCTCTTTCGCGCTTCCACTTTTTCCGCCGACGAGCACCGTCCTCGGCCGGAACCGCTTCCGGCCGCCAACGGTGCCAAATACCGCCACTCTCTCCCCCCCTCCCCCCCCGCTCGCTCGCTCGCTTGCTCTGTGTGTTTGTGTGTCTTCGCTCCAAATTTGTCAACCTAGCGCCGCCTCCTCATCTTCCTGCTTTCGACCGACGCTGAGACAACCGGATCCCGCCGAACACTGCCCACCGCCGCTACTTCGCTGCTTTTCTCCGACCGCGCCCTCATCTGCTATTTGAGGTAAACAAATCTTGAAATCTTGCTTATTTAACCTATAAAATAGATCGAAGTGTTCTTTAAATCTGTGCTATATCATAATTCTAATTTCATGTTACATTGATAGGTTAATGAATGCCTCTAGATGCTTGATAGCCTAGTTATACTATTCGTGGATTATTATGATCTTATTTTGAAGCTGCATTTTGTTTTATAGAATTTATTGAAATTTCATTCAATCTGGTATTGTTTTTTGCTTAACATAAAATTTTCTTGTGTTCAAGTAAATTTAGCTTGATCTTCCTAAATCACACGCTTATTTGTAGCTGTGGACATGCCATTTGTTAGTTCGTTAATTCTACATGACAAAAAAAAATTATATTGTTTTCTGTTTGTTCTGTTAAAAGTTTCTTATGTTTGTTAGTTTTTTAGTATTTGTAGTATTATACCAACTACTTAGGTTCACAGGTTCTGTTTTTAAAAATATATACCACTACTAGTTTTAGTTTATATATTTTTTTCTCAAAATAATAATTTCTGATGAAGGTACTACTTATGATAATGATGAGCTTACTTCAACTTATTGCTAAAATCTACAATAACTGGCGAAAAAAGATTTTCTTGCTGCAGTTTATTTTTAGCCTACGTTGATGTGATATTGTTGTGTTCATGGATAAGAATTGATTTTAAGTGTTGTCGAGATCGAAATAATGTATTTAACTATAACGCTGTAATAATATTTATACAATTATAACTAATTAATTCTATTTTAAAAATTAATAAATTGGGAAGGAGATGGGACCCAGCCCCCATAATTATGAACCCTGTTTGCGACAATCCCCAAAACAACCAAATCCGTCCTAGGAGCTCCCCACAAATGCTTATACTGTACACAAATTTTAATGTTAAAAATTAATTTTTATTCACATCATATGTAAATTTCAACATTCAAAATCAAATTTACTCATATCATACAGAAGAGAAGAAGAGAGAGAGAGAGAGAATAGAAGGAGGGAAGAGGAAGGAGATAATAAAAAATCAACAAGGTTTTGGAATATTGACAGAAGTTAGGTTCAGTATCATTTGGGATAGGTGAATTTAGTTTAGTGGTTTTGTTGAACTTATTGTTAAATGACTAGTTTAAAATTATTTGATTTTAGTTGTTAAGGCTTTGTTGGCCATGGCTAACGGAGCCACAAAATCCATCACAATTCTTAATATTTTAAATTTTTTTTTTCACAATCTACATTAGTTTAATATAAAAATTAATTTCATTTGAAATCTTCCACTTATTTCAATATAACCATCAATTTTATTTCATATATTACATAAATTGTAATATAAAATTTTTAATTTTGTTTCGCATCATGCATAGCTACAAAGATGTGAGAAAAAGCGATGTTGTAGACATCATATTTGGATATAGTGTTTGTGAGTTGTGATAGTGAAAAGAAAACATCACTTATGTAGAGCTTATAAGTGGTAGTTTGCTAACTGCCACATTGGATTATATTATATGACACGGTGGAAATACCAGGAAAAAAACGATTTATTCTGTAGTAGAGATCCTTTTTTGTATAAACTATAGGAGAGATCCTAAGTAAGATGTCGAAACACAGGTTGATAGAGAGGAGAAATAAAAATTTGCAAGTAATCTCAGAGATAATGTTATTTATTATCTTCGTAAATAGAGGGATACAAGCCTTCTATGGGCAAGTAGACTGGACGCTTTCATGGAAATGACATAAAATAAAAAGTACACTAAATTCTCTTGGGCCATACTACACAATAAACCAAATTTCGGTTAAATTAGAATATAAGAGATATAGAAACAAAATAGACTTTTCTAGAAATTCAAGAAAACGCTTAAACTGGTATGAAACTGTTATAAATGGCCTTTTTGATGTTGGAAAATTGCATTTATGAGCACAACTAGTAAACTTTATTGTGGGGCCTATCAAGAGCCTTTTGGAAACATGTTTTTTATGAAAGTTATAGTCTTTTAAATTTCCTGCATTTAGTTATGTGTTTTTTCCTTCTTCTTGTCAAGTTTTTTCAGATATTCTTCAGTAATGTGGTTTAAATCAATTTTCCTTGCTTGAAAAGAACTCAACATCAAGTTGTCTAAATAAAGTGGAGTATCATTTGGATGAAATTCATATAACTTAGCGACATTAAAATTTAGGAAAAAGCCCAAACCTGCTGGGTGCTCGAGTACATATGCTTTGTTGTTGATCTTCTTCAATATGCGACACAATTTGCTAAATGCGTATATTTGTAGTGGAGTTCTCGACATATGTAGTGGCAAGCCCAATATGGTATTCCACCAAACATGCATTGTCATTGATCTTTGAATGTGATGACTCGGAATTGAAGAGGGTGGGGAGTGATCATCAAAGTGATGTTCATATGATTAAATCGGAATCACTTAAACAAGGAGCAACTCTTGGTGGCTGGTAGGCTTTTAGGTGGAGGGGCACAGGAATGAATTGTACCACATTAGAAGGGAAATAGAGTTCCCCAGCTGTATTACTAAATAAAGTGATTGCAAATAGGAGAGGCATCTTTTTGAAAAAAAGTGTGAAGTTAATGATGGCTTAATTCATTTGTTCTGGACATTTTCTTGTGGCCAAATTAATACTTAAACTTTTGCAACCAAAGTTGCACTAAAGTTTTCTATCAAAAAGAATTGCAATAAAGTTTTATTTCATCTTCCTGTGTAATTTTAAATTCAGCTCAAAGTTTGATCAGAAGTGTAAGTTTACAATGGATGTTATTTGGTTTTCACTCAATGATCATATATTGCTCAGCTTCCTCAAATGCTTTATTTGTTTCAGATAGGAGGAATGGCGGGACAATCTGACTCTCATCTTTTGTCATTTTCTGCTCCAGAGGTTTGAGATATTGTGATCTCGCCTGTTTTATCTTTTTCTTTTTTTTTTCTCTTTAGCTTTGAGCTGGCTTATATTTGTGTTTGATGTCATTGCTATTTTACACTTGGAGTTGTTCTTTGGGATTTAGGTTTTCGATTGTTCTGGTATAAATGGCGAAATTTTTTATATGATATGAAGAAGGCGATTCTTACATGCATATTTGGGATTTTTTAGGTTGAATTCTTGGCAGAAGATGAACTTGTGGAGATCATTCCAAACTTAAGGATGGATGCTTTGAACATGATCTGTGTAAATTGACCTTATTTCAGTCTTATTGAGCTGTGATTTCACTTTTCTGCATGATTTTAGACCCAAAAGTCTGAGTCACTATTGTCCTTATAAACAGGGTGATTTTGGTCCTTTCTTTCCTCAAATTGCTACCAAGGTTCCACTATGGCTTGCAGTTGCACTGAAAAAGCGTGGGAAATGTTCATTCCGTCCGCCGGAATGGATGTCTGTTGGTATTACCTCCTTTCTTATTTCTATATCTCCTGGTCTAGCATCAAAATCATCAATAAGTACATTGATACTTTGCACTACACCTAAACATTAGTAGATTCTGTCCTGTTATTAACACATTCTCACACCATAAGTCAAATGATGATGTATTAGCTAGTTTCAGAAGTGTACAATCTGTTTATGCTTATGTTGTTCAATTCTGTATATGTAGTAAGCAATATCCTGAGTATTTCATTTAATTCATTATGAATGTAAACTGTGTTGTGTTTTGTAATAGATCGTGCTTATGTCCTTGATTGAACCATCGCTTGCCACTATCATGTTTGTTGTCAAGGATTCAACTGTTGTTTATGATACAAGTATTGACTGATCATTAGTGTAGTATGTCTGAATTGATGCCTTTCCATTTTGCTAGTGTTTGAATGGTCTAGGTTCTTATAGCATGACATGTCAAGTTCTTATGATATGATCCGAAATAAAATACCATTTCATACTGTGACTTTGATCTATAATTTTAATGCTATCATCCATGACGTCACCAGTTTTGTTATTTGATCCTGAAATTTGGTGAATCTATCAATGGGGTATTCTGACGTGGTTGATTGGAATTTGCCAGAAAGGTTGACCCAGGTGTTGGAAGCAGAAAGGGAGTCTCCAAGGGAGTTTCAGCCTTTGCCCTTCCATTATGTTGAAATATCAAAACTTTTGATTGACAAGTATGTTAATCATGCCATTAACTTCTACTGATTTTGGTTTGCTATTTACGTATATAAGGCTTAGTTGATGGTTGAGCAGTGGTCATGAAGACATCCCTGATATATATATGGTGAGTATGAACATATAATGGGAATGGCCGATGTGTCCTTATCTATGAGTCTTTGGGTTTTTTGACTGCATCTAACAAGTAATTTTGCAGGTCAGGTCTTTGATTGAGGACATTAGGGATGTGCGGTTTCATAAAGTTGAGACAGGTTTAGAAACGATCTCTGGCCGCACTCATGCAGTGAAGGTATATATATTTTTCCTGCAACTTGATTGAAGCTGATAGATGCATGCATTTTTATTTGTTTTCCTTTTACTTCTAATGGTTAAGATTATGATATTATAATCAATAAATAAATATATTCGCTTGGATGAAATTTTTTGGCTATTTTTCTCTGCTCTGCAATGCAATTTGGGATGATGTTTATTAAACTTGTCAAAAGTTAAAAAAAAAAAAAAATTAAACTTGTCAAACGTTTGTCATTAGGGTTGCATGTGGTTGTGATATTAATCATGTTTACTTTAATCACATCCTACATCATACACATATTTCAAGATAAAAATATTAACTTTATTTATCCTATACATGTATTAAGATATTAATTGTATTTTACATCTTATGCAAAATCGAAGGTAAAACTAATATATGATATATAACTTTAAAATTATCGTTTAAGTCTAACTTTAAAATTATTATCATTTGAGATAAAAATATTATCATTTGAGTCTAACTTTAAAATTATTAAGTTGACCTAGCTAAACAAACGCACTCTAGGTCATCCAACATATGATGCTGCATGATGGTCATTTTATGTGCACATTAGGTCATCCAACAAAAGATATTACTATTTTCTTCTCCCACTTGCCATCGTTCCTTCTTTATTGAGGTTTTATAGGTTTTGACTGGCCTTTTATAGTTCAGCCATTCACCCAATTTAATGCAAATATGATCCGACTATTTAATAGCCCTAGACTGCACTATTTGCTTTCTTTGTTGAGTCATGGTGGTCTTAAAGGCCAGTATTTCTTAGTGGAATTAGAGTCCATAAGCACTAGGTCCTTCTCACAAACGTTCATCTTAAAAAATCACCCAACAATCGTGATGTTATTTAAATTTATTATTAGCAAGATTAAATAACAAATTATTTAGATTAAATGCAAGAATATTTTTTAGATATAATTATATGATAAATAAGATTTAATTTTTTGTAAAATTAAATTAAATCGATGATAAATAAGATTTTATCAACTAGATTAGGACAATTAAATTAAATTTAACAGATTAGATCTGAGGTTTAGAATTTAAGAACAGATATTTCATAATTAAATTCAACAATAATTTTCGCTCAAATAAATATACGGTCAAACAATTAAAGCTAAATCTAATAATCCAAATCAAGTAAAAAAATTTTAATTGAGTCGAAAATTCGGCAATTAAATAAATTTGAAGAAAGTTATATTTTAATTGTGCTAAACAAGTATGTCTTTATATGCACTTTCCTATTCAAGAAATTTATGTGATTTGATCAGGTGAGGAAGCTGAACAGGTTCCGCGTGAATCAGGGGTCTGAGCCTTAGCGGACGAGGGTGGGAGCCAACGTCTTAAAGAAGTTGTGATCTGGTGGGCGAACTTGAGCCAGGAGTCGACGAACTACGAACTTGAGGGAGGAGTCGACGAGCTACGAACTTGAGGGAGGAGCCGACGAGCTGCGAACTGAGCAAATGAGCAAAGAGCAAAGCCGAGGAGCGGTCGATGGAGCTGGCGAGGGAGGGGCGGCGAGGCACCCGAAGTTGCAAAGCGCTGCACGAGTCACGGTGAGGCATCGGCTGCACGCGAATTTGTCATTTGCTCGCGACCACACCTTGGTTGTAGTGGTCGTTGGGCGAGATGGCAATGGCGTTGCAAAACAGTGAGGCAGAGATGGGAAAAATTATGGAAGAAGAGAATTTTTTTAATAAAATTGGATAACTAGGCTGTTTGAGGATTTTCACTAAAATCTAATCTCACTTTTTCCTTCATCAGAATATCGACCTCTCAACTTGGATCTAGGTATTCAAAAAACTTTGAACTCATTTCATTAATCAATGGCAATCATTCAATACAATACTAGGTGGCCTCTTTATATTAAGAAATTCTATGAAGAAATTCTAATATATTATACCTAATGCTGAAAATAAAATGTCGAATAAATCTGAAATAAACATAGAACTAATTCTATTATAATAAAATAAAATTAACTCCAAATATGACAATATTTTGAATATCTAAACTAAATCTTCATGAAATCAAATCAAATTTGAATATAGGTAATACGAAAATCTCCGATTAGCTCTAATCGATTTGAATTTAAATTTTGATATCATCGTAGCTATTAGATTATGGTGATTTGTGTCCTTACTAGATCGTCACCAAAGTGGTATCATAGCATGGATGAAGTGCCTAGGTCCCTAGATCATACCTGTTATCATGATGACTTGAAGTGGAACTCAATATTGAAAAGGACACTAAATTGTAGATGTTGCATCTGCTAATAGACAGAAAAATAGAACTATTCGAGTTTCAAGAAAAATAGAACTATTTGATGTGGTAGATGCTCTGATTATTAGGAGAGATGCCCACAGTGGCCCTTCTCCTCATCATAGCCTTAATGAGCATGGCGATCATCCCCACTATAGCAATCGTGATGAGAAGACCACTATTACCCATAGTCCAGGTAGAATAATAGTCCAAGAGGAGGATAAGTCAGATCACATCCTATTGTTAAACTAAGGCATTAAGGAGATCCATTTAGCATGTAGTAAGATTCTCACATAAAAGCATTAATTATGGCATGGAATAGGAGTAAATTTTGAATTACATGTAGATAATTATTGATCTAGTAAAAACTGCAAAGGGGATGGGTTTACTTGAAGGTTGGTGCAGCCATATAATGAGAATCAACGCAAATTCTGAAAATAGTGAGAACAAGTCTGAATTCTGCCATTATAGCAAGAATCAACCTCTAAACCTAGTTACCTATGGTACCACCCTATGGAAGTCGATTTGCTTCCCCTTTAATTTTTTCTCGATGCTGGATTTCATCACCATCTGTGCTGGAATGAAGAATACAACGAGATTTCTCTCAACTTTTTGTTTCATCAATTTCAAAATTCCAGCAAACTCAACACCAAAACCCCCCTGAGAAACGCTTGTTTTAATGTATATATTGAGTCCTTTGTGTTGTTTTACATATTCTCGTGTTCTCCCCAGTTGCGCTAAAGGTAGCCGTGGATAGCATAGAGAAGATGCTGGAATTAAATCCTTGCATTTTAGAGTGCGGTTATAGTTGAACTCTTCATGTGGTGCTGGCTTGCTTGGACCAATTCTCCACTTACCCAGTGAAGCAAAGATATTCATATGCTTAATTATTATAAACTTTGTTTGGTGGGGATATTACGATTGATCGTCAATTCATTTCTGATAGAGTTTATTGACGACAACCAAGATCTAGCTATATTACTTCAATCTAGATTGATCGATGGTTATGACAGATTTGGAATGACGGATGTTGCGGATTGCTTATATGGTGGATTGAAAATCTTCCCATTTATTTTAATTGATGAAAAATTTTATTTTGGGATGATTTATTTTCTGCACTTTTTCCGTATTAGTTATTTCTATTTTTGTACTTATTATTTTAGGCATAGTGTATAATATTTTCTCATTTGTGTGAGAAAATTATGTTATGTTGTATTTTTTTTATTGCATCAACTATATGAAGGTGTATATTAACACCTTTTTGATTATTATTTAGTTTAATGCTAAATGAAATATTATTCGCCATTTTTTTTAAGATTGTCTGATTCTGGAATGAATTGATATCCCGTCATCCCAGATAGAGAAGGGCCCAAGCCTTGGGTGAGAATCTCTAATTCCCAGCCGCTCAAGGTTTTCTTCTCTGGATTCAATTCCGTCCTCTCCGATCCCTCTCGACATTCACTCCACTCAACTAATCGATCGCTCAGTTTTTGTCTGCAAGTTATTGTTTTGCGTATGTCTTCTCTGGTCATGTCTCACCATGCCAATGCCATACCGCCTTGACTGCAATCCACGCCAATTGCAGCACCGATGCTGTTCATTTTTGCAGCGCTGATGCTGTTTATTTTTGCAGCGCTGACGCTGTTCATTTTTGCAGTGCCGACGCTGTTCATTTTTGCAGCTCCAGTATCTCACCGACAACGAAAACCTTCATCGCTCCCGAACTAGCCTGCATGCCGATCATGGCATCGGAGTCGATCAAAGCACTAGCACCTCTGTTGAGCCCAAGCTACACTAGAAGAACCCCAACACGCGACAACCCTCCCGATCGCGCTCAATGCACGAGTGAGACGCGAGTCGAATTGTGCGGGACTTTCGCTTCTCCACGTTTCCTGCGCCTAGCGTATGTTCAAGAGCCCCTCCTATGCCCTAATAATTGGATATTTGCTACTAGGGGCTTGTATTTCAGTAGACAATGCAGTTAAATCTTATTACACCATAACGTTTATCTCTGGGTGTTCAAAATTCTTTGGATTAGGTACGAATATTAATGAATCTTTTCATTATTCAGCGCAAAATAATTGTTATTAGTTAAATATTGTGAGAATCTGTAATCCTGTAATCCTATTTCTGATTTATTAAAAACAGATTTGAGTTTTAATCTGATTTAGTAATTTTTCAATTACCTTCGATCCCATTTATTTAAAATTTTGAAAGAATTAGTTCTTGCAGGCTTAAATAATTTCTTGCTTATCACAAAATTATATTCTAAAATATCTGCATTAATTTATGAAAATTTTACTATACAAATTTGCTGCTTTAAACATGCATTTTTATTCATCTGATCCGCATCAATATTATAATAATTAAACATATTGTAATAATTGTAATAATTTGGATCCATTTTGTATCTGATTTTGACCAAGATTACACCCAGGTTCTCATTATCTTCCAAAGACCCAAATAAACATAATATGACTTAAACATGAGTAGACATTCCTATACCATAAACATGTCCAAATAAAATACAACAAAATAAAATAAACAAAGTCTAGATATTGTAATAAAGATAGCTATGTACAATGTGAGAATAAGTTGCTGATATGTGCCTTGGAGTGAAGATCATTGTGATTCCTTCGACTATCGGGACAATGCTCTGCATCACAATTCCTCACGCTTTGTGGATGGCATTGTGTGTTGTTTAGTATTTCTTGCATAATTAGTTTTTGCATTTTGATGCATTTTTACATCTTTCATTAATGTTTTGACACATGGAAGATTTTTTGGTTCTTATTTTTTGGGTTATTATTCAAACTTTTAATCTCCCTATGTTTCTACATCTTTGCTTTATTGATATTAGCGTTCATTTTTTTGAACCTTCTGACCACTCATTAGTATCTTCTTTTGAATATCTTTTGGGTTCAACTTGAAATCACAAATATCTCAGTTTCAAGCTTCATTTTATTTTTGTTTTTCTTTATGTATTCTTACAGCTTAAAAATCTCTCTGCAATGGAAGTCAATATTGTTCGCCCATTCATGGTGAGAGCATTGCAGGCTTTCTATAAACTTGATAGTCCAGAAATGATTCAACAACCCGAAGCAACTGTTAACAGAAGACCACGAGTTATAGATCGTGGTCCAAGGGTTAGTTTACAGATAAGGCCTTTTAGTTTATATTATGTTTCCATGCTGCTTTCTGATTACTGTCATTTTAATTTTATCAGTATTTGATCACTTTGTCATTTGGGCAAGCAATAGCTTTCTATGACTGCATTTGATTTGGTCGTTGATCAATTCTTTTCTAATAAAAATACCTATGGTAGCTGATAAAGATAAATTCAACTATGATACTTTAGGATAATATTTTGGTTTTGCCATTTGTTTAATATTTTCCTTCATAGCCTAAAACTGCTATTGTACTTTTTTTACACGTGAACCTTTGTTGAGATATACTTTTAAAAAGATTGTATTTCAAATGTCAGGTCTGGTTATTGTTTGAGAATATTTGTCCCGGTTCCCATCTTGAACTATTACAGTACGTACCCATATGGATGTAAATGAATCAAGCTGAGCTTGGTCTGTTCCTATTCACTCTCATTTTAGTTTATGATGTTCGGCTTGGCTCCAGCTCGACTCGTGCTTTTAGTGATGTTCAACTTGACTCCTTTAAGAAAAGGCAGACTCTTGAGCTCGTTTTAAGCTTGGCTCATTAAGCAATTTTAACGGGTTTATGATTTTCTTCATCCTAGCTTTGTCATTGAGTCTATATTCCATGGTGTAATTGGGTCCTTTATCGAGTTTAATATCGAGCGTACAATCAAGTAGTTTAAATAAGTCCAGATTTAGCTTAGTGTTGTTCCAATGTGTTTTTCAACCTTTTCTTTGCAATATCGTGGTTCATTTTTAAAAAAAAAAATCAGTATGTCATAAGGCTTATTTTGTTGTTTCTCTCAACATTTGTCTTTCATCTTAGTTTCAATGTAAAGTGCGGCCATCTTATATAAAGGGGTTGCATGCTATTACCATACCCAGTTAATGATTAAATGAAATTGGAGTTCGAGAGTAAACGTAGATTCTGGTTAAGGAATTGATATCCTGACAAAGTAAAGAGTATGGGTGACCTCTTAGGTGAGAATCTTTTAATGTTGTAGTCATCCATTTTGTGGAAAAAAGAAGAAAAAAACTCTACATTCTCCTTAAGTCGAGGATCCCCAGCTTTGACTCCTTTGCCTTGACCATATTGATTCAAGGCCATCTCTACAACTCTACCAGACATCATTGTCCATCACCCACAGCACCACACACTTTCCCCGACTCCTGCATCTCCCTTATGCATGTTACCATGGTGTTCAAACATGACAAGGCCCCTCCATCGAGTCCTCGCATTCCTTAGACGCGCACAACCGCAACCCTGATTGCTTCCGTGCTTGTATCGATTCGATGCTGATCCTTGTGGGCGTACTCGAATGAATTAACTTCATGAATGTTCATCATTAGCATTCCCTTGAGCCTGTTTGGGTTATGTTGCCCAGAGCTCAAGTCAACAAGCAGAGGCTGGAATAACTTTGGCCGGCAATTGACTAAGGCTCGTTGGATATTTGGATGATTGTAATACTTCCTCTGATTCAACTTATCTTTGCTCATTGAACCAATTATGATGCTCTAAATGAACCCCAGAGATTTCTATTCGCGGTTTGAATGAGCATCTTTTCAATCTTTGTATTAACAGTTCACAAACAATAATGTTACCTGAACATCAGTATGTTTTAGTTTGCTTGTTTACTATTTAAGCTTTAAAATTGTGTTCAAGCTTGTTTTTAAACTTGATGAGCAAACTGATTGTTGAGCTGCTTACCTAAAAACATTTACCTTCTTTATTTAGTTGACGAACAACTGGCCTGTTGTATTACAGTGACACTTGAAGTGGTGTAGCTAATTCCCTTGGTCAAATTGGTGCCAAAGAATTATATTGCTTGTTTGATGAAGTTTTCATATCTATGGAAGTTTTGAAAGCTATCAAAAGCTTACAATTTCAATTTAAGCTGCAAATTGTTAAGATCATTTGCATTCTTTGGCATATTTGATCAAGTCGTGTGAATCAACATCCATTTTGTTATTTAATGATGAATGTGGATGTATATTTTTGCTTTGTACATAGCTCATGTTTTGCCAAGTTATATTAATGCTAATGCACTATTGTGAATTTACTCTTTAAAGTGTGTGCACTCTCTCTCTCTCTCTCTCTCTCTCTCTGCGTGTGCGTTTTTTATTGCTATTAATAAGGTAGTTATGATTATTCTCATATTTTTTACATTTTCCTTAAATTTTATTTTGTCTATTTTTTTAAAAAAAGTTCTTAGCTTATCTCAAAGCTAAACTTTGGACTTAAAAATCATCTAGACCCATCTCCTCACTTGTTCATTTTATGTTTTCAGCGAGATTTAAGACCCCGCTGAGTTCGTCATTTGCTTTTAAATATCCAGCAAGGCTGTAATGTTTATCAGAGAGAATTGATGTTTAATGCCATGAGGTAACTTCTTATTAAATTTTGTTCTGCGACAGTTCTATGATTATTCAGAGTTTTGCATTTTTTTTGAATGGGTATGATGATGCTCTTCTAGTTGGCTATCTATTTACTTTTGTATGTAAAGACCGTTGTAAAAATCTCGTCTTCTCACTGCTTGTTTGTGGTAGTTTTTATTCAAACCTGGAGTTTTCCAATTGCCCAAGAAACTGCAAGCTAGAACTTCATCGTATTTAGTGATGTTCTTTCACTTCTTGGGTCATGTTACACCGGGCCATGAACTGGGGTGGAAATTTAATAAGCGGCAAATTTATGAGTGTGTTAGGATATCCTACAGCTGAATTGCTTTGGAAACCATACATCTTGCTGGATTTTATTCTTGTGAAACCTTCAACTTTGACATGTTCTCCAACCTTTTTGACTTAAGTGATGATAGTTCTGAGGGTATGCCTATGCACCATAAATTTGATGTTAATGTTGAATTCTGAAGTGTCGACAGAGAAAATTATCCAAGGGTTCTTAAGGTTCTAACTTGGTTTAGTAAAAGGCTAGCCTGTTCTTCTCTTTTTTTTTTTCTTAAAAAAAAAAAAATTTAAATTATAAGCTGCAAGTGATGGATTTTGATGCTGAAACCATGTTGATAATTGATGCTTTATAATGTGGTTCGTCTCAAATTTAGTTCAGGGAAGGCAGAAGAGATGTTAAGCACTTATTTCTTTTTGTATTGCCTTATAAATTTAAGGAGTTTTTACACACAAGACATGAAATTTACACGAAATTACGCATTTCACCATCAATTCATAAATATTACCACTATCACTCCATATTCATTTAAATTTTACACATTTCACATATTTCACATATTTCATATACTTTATAATATTATATGTAAATTAAAATGTATAAATTCATTAATATTTAAATTCTAATATATTTTTTTATTTTTTATTTTAAACACATCAATTTTCTTACTTCAATTAAAAATTATAGTAATGTGGATTTAAATTTGGCACCTTAATTGAAAATTTTAAATAGGATAAATAAATTAAAATACATAAATTCATAAATATTTAAATTATTATTTATATAAATTAATTTATTTATAGTATTTAATTAATATATTAATAATATAGTTAAAATCAAGGCCAATTTAGAAATGTAGAGTTCACTATCAAAAAATATGGTGTGAAATATGTGAAATGCATAAAATTTAAATGAATATGGTGTGATAGTGGTAATATTTATGAATTTATGGTGAAATGCGTAATTTCGTATAGATTTCATGTCCTATATGTAAAAATCCCTAAATTTAATTATATAACATGAGCTCGTTTCTATTTTGACATTTAAATTTTATGGAGATCCAGTTGCATGCGGTGGATTTGAATCATTGAAAGCCTATTAGAACTTGAACTGAGTATTTGCCAAAGCCACCAGTCTTAATATTTTATGCTTCAAAGCTTATAAATTTGGCATCTCGAAATTTTGTTGGTGAAAATATGCGGCTGTGATCATCTTACAAACAAATAATCTTTAATTCTGCTGTATTTCATCTGAAACATATGTTTGATGCTGCTCTTGGTGTGACAGGAATTAAAGAACAGGTGCTGTAGATTATGCTTGGTTGTGGAGAGGCCATTCAGTAATGGATCAAAGAATATTTATTGGTACCAGCCGAATTTTTTTTTTGTTTTTCCTGAATTACTTACCAATTAGTTATGCATATTGTTATGAACATCATAATGTTCTGAGTTCGTCTCATCTTTATGATATGTACTTTATGGTTGCGCTATGCTAATTATTTATTATATAGGGTTAGTTAGTTCTCTTGTTTGAGATAATGCGTAAATAGATTTATTGGTATTTATAAAGGAATTCAAAGAATGATATTTTCTCTAATTAATAGACTAATTTGATTAATTTAAAAGCTACATCAACATTTTAGATATACATAGTGTTCAGTTTGATCTCTATTGGGTATCTTTATTAATACCGAAGAATTTATTTGCACGTTATCTCAAATTAGAAAATTAATTTGATTAATTTAAAAACTAGAGGGACCTAATTGTGAGGGATCTAATTGCTATTAACCCAATTATGTATATTATCTCATACCTTTTGTGGTTTTAGTTTATGATATTCTTCTTCAATATGTTTTTTAATTCAAAACGTGGACAAAAGCACAGGCCTTTAGTTCATGTAACATTAGTACTTCGTAAATTGTTGCTTTTATATTTGCATAAAGCATCATATTTCCTAAGTTTTGCTTCTTATCCATAGGGGTTGCAACAAGCCTAAGAAAATAAGTTGAGTATAAGCATTGTTTGGTTTACTCACTTGAATTTTGGTAGAACTCTAATTGGGCGCGGGGATCAAAATACTACTAGTTTAAAATTAATAATAATAATAATAAATATTTTTTTTAATTATTTTACATAAATTTTAATATAAAAAAATATTATTTTACTTCACATACTCAATAATTTTTAATAAAAATATTAATTTTATTTCACATCTTAAGATTAAAATATTTGAATCGAATATTTTGATTTAAGATGTGAAATAAAGTTAATATTTTTATTAAAAATTATTGAATATGTGAAGTAAAGTAATATTTTTTTATATTAAAATTTGTGTGAAATGATTAAAAAAAATTATTTATTATTATTATTATTTTTTAAATTAGTACTATTTTAGTCCTCATTTTAGTCCTGCTAAACAGGGCCAAGGATTGGCTTCTTTACTAGTTTTTTTCATAGATACAAAGATTTTGGATGAGATTTATTTTTTGTCCTATGCTATCTTATGCTACAAGCCTACAACACGCTGCTAGATTTTACCATCAAACTCACTCCAACATAGATCCCTTGTGGTGCTCTCGTTGCGACTCTTTTATAGTGGTCTTGTTCCTTTAGTAGTGTAATTGATAGCATAACGACACCAACGGTAACAATTTGGGTAGGAGCTCGAGTGACACTTTTATAAGCCATTGATATGAAGATGCCTATAATAAAAATACTATAAGATAGATTCATTCATTTTCTTAACAATTAGTGCATGGTTATCAATACTTGAAATTTTGAGAGGAAACATATTATTTGATGTCAACTGAATATCAACAATGATCTGACCACATTCTTTATTTTTAATCTTGCAAGTTACATTATCAAATAAAATACTATATCTACTAGCAAACAACTGTCCAACACTTAGAAGATTAATGTGCTAACTTTGGAACAAAGAAAATATTATTGAGATGCCTTTACCTTGGGCACTCTTAATAACAAGTGTATCTTTTTCTTCGATTGTTCATCTACATGTTTTAGTGTAAATACTAACTTTGACACATCTACTACTTTCAAACGTCTACACATGCAATATGAATCTTATTTTTAATATATCAATCAATTTTATTTTTCTTTCTACACATATTAAAATATAATCGTAAAATTTATGATAATATCAAATTAATCTTATTAGTGTAGGCCCTATAAAAAAGATAATTAAAATTTAAGTTATTTGAGATCGGTATGTTGGGAATGCCATTTACATAATATCTAATAGAATAAAGAATCTAGAAGTATATAAAAATTACATAAAAACATCATTCCATAGATAATAAAATTTTGTGTTAGTTTTTTGAAAACCATTTGAATATATTAAAATCAGATTTTAGAACGCTCCTGATTTAAATATACAATTTTATATTTTTAATTTTTTATATTCAACAGTAAAAAGTATAGAATTTACTATTTCGTTAACTTAATAAAATATTACGATTTTTTTTTGTAAATATTTACACGTATATGCATACCATCTTGTTGAACTGATTTTGAATTAATAATATGTATATTTTATATAATTATAAATAAATAAATAAATATTGATATTTAAGTAAACTTATTTTAAATCGAGTAATTTCCATCACCACTAAACTGATCGATCCCGATTAACACGTGGGATCGGTTCGGCTGTTCCCAATGAGGCGCCTCCAAAGACCGCCGGCGTCCGTCGATGTCGATGGCCGAAGTCTGAAGGAGCGAGGGTAGGGATTAACGGAATCGCCGGGGAAGCACAAGAGCGTCGGATCCGCGCCGACGGGCTCAAAGGAATCTATTGAAGTATCTGGTAAGATGCTGAGCAGGGGAGTTTGGGGATTACCGGGAATCGCCTGGAGAGCACGAGGGACTCGGATCTTCGCCGAAGGAGCTCAATGGGACCTTTTGAAGGATTTGACCACCGTGAAGTACCCGTCGGCGGAGGATCTCCATCGGTTAGTTCTATTTAACTTCCTATCGTCTTCTTTTTGCGTTGGTTCTCCGTTGGGAGGTTCTCGGTAGGGTTTTGCAGCTTTTGCCGAGGATGAGGATGAGAGCTCTGTAGGAGGAGAGACGAGGCATCGATTTGACCTGTAGGCGGATTCCATCGAGATCTTGCCGGAGAGCGGTTAACCGAGGACTAGGGTTCTTCGATCGGCGGGCAAGGGGCTCTTGCAGCTAGGCAAGATGAAAAAAAAAAAAATCAAATAAAAATCTAAATTTTTATTTTGAGTTTTTTTTTTAGGGAATTCGATTTTGATTTTAACACTCTCAGTCAGAGTTTTAACATAAAAAAAAACACTCTCCCAGAGTACAATGAAATTAAGCCTTTATTTAACTAAAATTAAATAAATTAAATTAATCTTATTAAATAAAATAGCGTAACCATTAACACCTTACTCCAAATCCTAGAAACTTAATACTAAATTTTAAAAATTAAATCATAAATATTAAGCATCAATTTAATTGAAATTCATTTTAATTATAATATTTTATGTTATATTGAATATAAAATAAAATTGACTGATTTTATTAAAAAATATATAAAATATGATATAAAGTAATTTTTTTTTATATAAAATTTATATATTAAAAATAAAAAAATAAATTTTATGTTATTTTAATTGTTTTAAAAATTATTATAGCTAATCTAAGTTTTAACCAAACAAAACCTTGCACGAAGTGTCGGCCAACATGGGCGATAGCTATTTCCCGGCGCTCTTGGTCTGAAAATGGAGGGGACCTTAATGGCAAGTGAGTAAAACAACTTCAATTATTCTGACCAAATGTATGCAGTACAAGGTTGTACTTTGATGCGATGATAATTCCCAAAGTCATAAACTCCATCCAATGCCTCTCTGGTGCTGGCTGTCCGAAATAGTATAGTAAAAATAATAGATTGTCTGCCATCCCGATTTGGATAAAGCTGATCATATTGACGCTTATTTTGTTGAATCTCCTCCATAAGATCGTATCGTACTTGAAACCAACCTTCTTCGCCATACCCGATTAGTGCGGCTATCGCAAGTAATATGACGCTGCATGACCACAAGTAATTGCTCAATATAGGTATCACGGATGGGTGGAATTGGAGAGTGATCATGGGTCGACTGAGTATTGCGAACCCCCGACCCCCTCCCACGTTCTCTCCTTCGAGACGTTGCATTCGTTTGAGTGGCCTTAGATCCTGAAGTGATTATATCTGTAAAAGAAGGTATGCGACGTTTGCTTTGCTCATCTTTGCTTGTAGGTCGACCTTTATGTTCTGTTTTGTACGAAGGTGCTCGAACTGTGCTTTGAGATGGATCCGCCATACCGGTCTATCATATGATCTCGCATTTGTGGATCCATCCCATCTAATATCTCAACAACTTGAGATGTCCTGTTGGCTCGTGCTCTGTCGTCATGGTACTCATGTACGTGCATAGACAACCTCCTCCAATGAGCATTGATATTCTGTATCGGCATTGGAATGCATATCATGCTTGCATGACAATCCGTATATTATTTTGATTGAACAGTTACATGTGCCGGCTAGTTCGTGACATGTTTCCTCAGCACATTTCAGCTCAGCATAAATAAACTTCATTGCCTCTAATGAAATTCGACACCTTACTTGACAAAAATTGTTGTCATGTAAATGTGTATGACGTGAAATGTTGAGAGATCTCTCGAACGACTTTTGAATTTTTCTGAACTGATTTATTAACATCTTGTGTATTTTTTCAAAAGATGTTTCCAGGGATGACATGGTATCTCCCAAATACATCTTAAGCCTCGCATGTGCGCCTTCCGTTCTGTAATAGAAAAATGCATTCTACTTGAATTGCTCCTGAGGTGCATACATGTATCAATCCATGCTGAAACAAATCGTTCCTTGTAAGAGTGTAGTCATGTCTCCCAAAGGTAATTTAGGATACCCTGGAATTGTATATTCTCCTCGCACATGACTTCTCACTTCTTGCTTCTCACTTCTGATGGTAAGACCATTGTCTCGATGAATTAATGAGCGAGTGCTATGACGCATTAAACCGGTTCCACTCTAGACCAAGCATAGGCCTGTATTTTTTCATTACGCACTGGTTTATGTGCCAAATACAAAGGATGTGATGTGTCATGAGAAAACATATTTCAGTGGCATTAATAAGCGTCATATCCCGATCTGAAACAAACACCGATAGCAACGATGCCCCCTTTTCAAGCATCCACTTTTTTAAGGTACCTAATGCCCATGTTAATTGCTCTTCCCTCTCATTACTAAGATATGCGAACATAAGCGAGTAAGTTCGCATTGTAGATGTGATACCCACAGCCTCCAATAGTGGTGACCGATACTCATTGGTCTTATATGTGGCATCAATGATTTAACACGGATGGAAAGTTGACAGAAAGCGCCAGACTTTTTGGATGAACCCAAAGAATATCCGTGATTTCGTTGCTGTCTGAATTTGTACAGTAATCATGGAGGTAGTAATTAATTAATTAAATTTAATGAATACAAAAATTATAATAATCAAATTAAATAAAACAATAATCAATTCAAGAGAGTGTTCTAAAGAATAATAAATAAATAAAGTAAAAAAAAGATATTAGAACATAATTAATTAATTAAATTTAATAAATAAGAAAATAATTATTTTAAATTAATGAATAAGAAAAAATAATAATTAAAGTAAATAAAAAAGTAATTAACTAAAGAGAGTGATCTAAAGAATATTAAATAAATAAAGTATAATTTTTTTTATAAAATAAATAATTAATTAAATTTAATGAATAAGAAAAATATAATAGCCAGAGGAAGGATGTGTGACAAAGTATCTTACAACTTATAACCCATAGCCAGAACTTATTGGATGTTGGTCTCATTGGTCAACAAAAGTATATTTGATCCTGCTATTTTAATCACATCAATATCTTGTAAAAGCAGATTTGATTCTTCAGTAAGTTGTCAATAAATGCAGATTTGATTTTGCTAGTCTAATCACATCAGTATTATGAAAAAAAAATTGATTCTTCAATGAGTAGAAAATAATTTAATTAATTAAATTTAATGAATAAGAAAAATATAATAATAAAATTAAATAAAAAAAGTAATTAATTCAAGAGAGTGTTTTAAAGAATACTAAATAAATAAAGTAAAAAAAATATTAGAAAATAATTAATTAATTAAATTTAATAAATAAGAAAATTAATTATTTAAAATTAATGAATAAGAAAAACATAATAATCAAATTAAATAAAAAAAGTAATTAACTAAAGAGAGTGATCTAAAGAATATTAAATAAATAAAGTAGAAAAAAAGATATTAGAAAGAAAATAATTAATTTAATATAATTTAATGGAATAAGAAATAAGGTATTAATTAATTTGATGAATAAGAAAAATATAATATTAAATTAAATAAAAAGTAATTAATTAAAGAGAGTGATCTAAAAAATATTAAATAAATAAAGTAGAAAAAATATTAAAAAATAATTAATTAATTAAATTTAATGAATAAGAAAATATATTAAAATAAATTAAATAAACAAGTAATTATTAAAAAGAATGAGGGTAAAATTGTAATTTTTAGAGGGGAGGGGGGTGGGGCCCGGGGTGCTGTCGGGGGTAATAGCAATTTGCAACTTAAATTCTGGCTACAAATTTAAACCTTAAATTTGAAATCAAAATTATGGTATTCTAATTCAATAAGAAAAAGCTTATTTTAGTATCTTGAGGTCTCAAATTTTAATGATATTATAATTTTTAAAATAAGGTAAAAAAATTGTAAATATTCACAAGAATAATAATAAAAATTAAACTTGAATTCTAATAAATTATTTTATATGTAATTTGATCTAATGAAATAGTTTAATTAAGGGTAGTTAAAATATCAAACTTGTTAAACGATATGTTAATTTGAAAGAATTAGAAGGTTTGATATATTTAAAAACTAAAAAATAAATATGAATATAGAAAAATTTATACGATTGAAATGAAATTATTTCAAATATTAATTATAAATTAAGATTAAACATATATGATTAATAATGTTAAAATTTTTTAATGTATTAATTTTGAATAATTTTTTGCGAAACTTCAATTTTTTTTTGACAGTGGAACTTCAAATTTTGAGGCTTAGCTGTTTTCATTTTTTATACACGAAAGGATAAGAATGAGATGCGTATATCTAAAAGAAAGTTGGTGTTGCACCAATTGAGGGTAAACTAGAGTAAGTCTGGCTTAGATTGTTTGACATAGAAATCGTAGGCCGATTGAAGCTCCAATTAGAAAAGTCGAACTATTATATAATAATAAATATGGAGACTGATCGACGCTTGTCTTCTCTGAACACGTTTTTTGTGCAGTGGTCAATTCTCAAACCTAAAGAATTTGTCTTTAATTCGATTCTCATTACGAAAAATGCATTATAATTACTAATTTTTGGAAAGTTATAACAATTAACGAGCTTTAGCGAGGTTTTTTTTTTTTTAAATTGTTTCTTCTCGCATTGAAAGTCACCTCTAATATGGTAGCCATCGCGGTGGAACCGCTATAATCATTGAGGCAGTATATGGAAATTTCCATCTTAAACATGCGAGCATGCCACGTGAGATCATCTTTGCCTTAGTATTTGGGAATTTTAGTTTTTTTGAACCCATGTCATTCTACTAGAATTCAACGGTGAGTGGATAATTTGCATCAATAAGTTTCATCCTGCTAGCATTCGTAGCAAGTTGTCATGGACCTCATAGGCCACTGTAATTACTTTGTGATGATAGAGTAGTGATGTTGCTGGTAAGGGGTGACCACCATCATCAATGGTGCAATTGGAACGCGTGAAAGATGGCTAGCATCATAGGTGTTTGGGTTGGAGCAACCTAGGCGATATTTTCTGACAATTTTGGTCAATGCATTTTGGACGTTTGTATTGACCTAATATCTCTTCGAGTCTTTCCTCGCTGTTGGTATTTTTCAATGAGAAAAAGAGAGGAAACTGAAACTAATTGCTGCAGATTGAAGGGAAAATCAGAACACTTTTATTAACATGAAGCATTACAATTTAAAGCTTTGACAAAAAATCAAACTCCTAAAAAATAGCATGATAAACTGAATAACTAAATCCTAAAAATGAGGAACAAACTTGCTCAATCAAATTTTGACAAATTCAGCAGTCCTAAGCATGTATTCCAACACTCGCAAACAAGGAAAGTAGAAAAGAAAGAATGAAGCATCTTGGTAAGTATAGAATGACAAACTCTTCATTATTTCGAGAGAATGTTACTAGTGGTACGTAACGTCATTTGCATGTTGCTGTTTAAAAGAGTGTCGTCCAACCAAGCAAGTCTCACTACAAACACAAAAATGACTTCATCTTATTAAAGGATCCTTGGATTATCAATCAATAAACTTCTCTCGAAACGTGTTTGTTCAATGTTGTGGAGGTTGGAGGAGAATTGAGATGGGGGGTGGGAAAATGAAAGCCCAAAGGGGATTTGAAAAGTCTCTGTTGTAAAAAGGTAGATTGCCAAGTGCAAGGTGAATCTAGGATTGGACTATTTGGATTTGAGATCTACCTTCTATTGAAGGGGATGTTGCTGTATTTGAAGACTCAATATAATTACTATAGTTTGGACGATTCTCACATCTAATAGTTGTAAAGATAGTAACATGGGAGCTAGTCTACGTGAATAACTTATGTAAAGAAATTGAGCTCTAACTGAGTGGAAGTAGTGTGAAAGTAAACGCTATCATCAAATGATGGTGTTGCTGTCCATTGAAAATGACTGATAGCTTACTTAATGATGTGTACACTTCCATTGATTGATTAGTCCATGGGTGGGGTAGTCAACTGATGCTAATAGACGATTGATACAGAGGTAGTCTTTAGTATGTATTGCTTTATGTGCATCCTAGGGACGCATATAAGGCTTAGACGCAATGCATGATTCTCAGGGTTAATAATTATGATAACTTGTGACTGAAGATGCGGGGAGTAATCATCGAATGATGTCCTAAGAAAACAAAATCAATGGAGCAAAGAGGGATCCTAGCAAGGTTCAAGGTTCTAAGTCCTGAGAGGTGAGAGGGGAATATAAATAAATTGTTCTACATCGAAAATAGAGAGGAGTTATTTAGCTATATAAGTAAATTTTATGATCTTATATATATAAATGTGTCTTTTGGGTAAAATTATATGACTAAATGATGAGAAACTTTATAGTTAAATATACTTGAGATAGAGTAGTACTTGGATGGGTGATATCCTGTAAAATACTTAAGTCACATAATTTTCTGAAACTAACACGGACAATACCTCTACATTTGGATCACTGAATGTTGCAATATAGTACTAGAAGCACCTCCAATAAATATGATGTGGTTTGTGGATGAACTATGCGAAAGCTAGTGGAGCCCGTGACACCCTGTGGCCCAAAAGGGCTGGTATTCTCGGTGATGCTTAAAGAGAATGAATTCACTGGAACAAAAGAGTGGTCCTGACAGGCTATTAGGCCCAATGATAAGTGGTGAGAATGACATATAAATGAATTGTATCACATTGAAAAAATGAATGAGAATTCCTAAGCTAAGTAAATAGCATGATCCCAATTTTGTGGAAGCACCTTTTGGGATAAATCATGAGATCAATGATGGAAATCTCTGTAGTTTAACTTGCTCTGGAATGAGTGATTTCCTAGGAAGTTACACAGCACTTGATCTAGTCAAATGCTATTGGAAAGAAAATAGGGATCGTTCCCTTTCTAAGACCAGCTCTGAGATCCACTAATATAAATGAAGACCTCCGAACTATTACCAATCGAACCTAGGTTTTTGTCACTTGAATTAGATTTGGCTATTTTTTAGGTCTAGAAGTCGGTTATACCCTTTTTTGCTTGATTCTTCGATAGAGAATAGCTATTCTAATGATTTTTTTTTAAAAGCAGTTTTTAGGACTAAAATGCTCCTTTGGATCCATTCTTTCTCCCTGTCAACCTTCCTGTCCCTCACAATTGAACCTAA
>KZ451908.1:3449917-3463501 GCA_002786265.1 Apostasia shenzhenica | reverse complement strand
ATTCCAACATAATAACTAACTTTATATCACATCCCTCACATATTCCAACATAATAACTAACTTTATATCACATCCCTCACATATTTCAATATAATAACTAACTTTATTTCACATCATTCATAATTTTTAATAAAAAAATATTTCTATTCAAATTTAATTTTAACCTTCTTAAATTTAACCTTACAAACAAACGCACCCTATAAATCCTACACCTTATACTTTAACACCATACTTTAAATGCTATTTGTTTCATAAATTAGCTACATATAAAATTAATTTTAAATTCAATCTAGTGAAATGAAAGCTTTTTTTATGAACTTGTGAATCATACGTAATATGATAAGATTCATAAAAATATATCAATAATTTAATTCATAAAATTTTTCAAAAATATCATGTGAAATATGAATTTTGTAAAATTTTAGTGTGATATATATAATATTTTATTTTTGACAGTGAAATATATAAATTTTATAATTAAGATATTCTCTATGTAAATCACTCTTGATCTTTTTTTTTTTACATTTTTTATTTTTCAACTATTTTTTGTTTAAGATTTTTAAATTTTTTTATGTTGAAACCTACCGAATTCTCGGCTGAACCTCGGTTTCCATTTAATAGAAACCGGTTTGGTCTGAACTGATTAGAATTGGTTTGATCTGATTGGTTTCAGTTTGGATTCGTTCCAATATTAGTTACGAACTGTTCCATTAATCGGCCTAGGTTGGGAATGTGTTTGTAATTTATTACTATTGTTATTTTTTTATTACAGGTGAGGAGAGAGAGGATAAATGAGAGGATGAGATGCTTGCAAGACCTTGTTCCTGGATGCTACAAGGTAGTAATTAATTCTTAATTACTTGATTGTAGCAAAGATTAACAGTTAATCATGCAAATAATCTCATCAAATCCTTATTGTAAATATTGATGCAAAAATATATCAAAATAGAATGAAATAAGACGATAATTTTTATGTGAAAACTCGAGTATCCGGGGGAAAAACCGTGATGCCGTCTAAGTGATTTAAATCCACTAATAGAATCTCTTCTTTTACAAAGCTTGAGGGTCTCTAAATGGAGATCGAATAAGAGAATAAGTACAAGAGAGAAAGAGAGAGTGACCTCTCCAGAGAAAGAATCTGAGAGCTTCTTTTTCTCCTTCTTATTTATAGCTTGGAGACATAATAGGTACAGTCTGTCACATCTGATACATATTCTTGCAAAAGATGATTAGGCAGTAGACTTGTTGTAATTGGATCCACGCTTCCTCATCAGGACCGTCCACATGGAAGTCCACACAGAGTCCACGTAGGTAAAACCTCCAAGTCGAACAAGAAAGGTATCAGCCCGAACAGCAGACGTCGAAAAGGTAGCATCCCGAAGAACAAAGGCCCGACGTGACATCTGACTGTTTGGAATCGTACTGCTCTGGTGGAAGATGCGGTTTTCCCGCCGACAGATCGCCACCACTGACACGCCGTACAGCAGGAATCACGTACTAGCTGTCTGCAGGTATTAATTGGGCCGTCACTAGGGCCATAGATTATTCGGCCGGAAGTGACTAGACATAACAGGCCCGGAGTATATATACTTCCTGTACACAGCCTTCAAAGGGGCTGAAGATCCAAAAAAAAAACTTTTTGAATACTCTGTAACCCAAACAAAGACATTTCTAGTGACATTTCAAGCCTCCTCGAAAAGGAGCCGTGGTTTTTCCGCCAGTCGGTTTTCCACGTAAAAATTCGTTGATTGTTTCCCGTCTTAACAAGACTCTTATGCCGTCTTAAATGCTGAGTTGACATAGTAATACGAAGGGTACGATTTGGTGATATCTCCTTGAAGAGCTGTTAGACGAGAGCTGTTCGACTAAAAGTGTTAACGAAGGTTCTAATAGTAAATAATACTTAATTCTTCCTCTTTTTCAACAGACAATGGGCATGGCCAGAATGCTTGATGAGATCATCAATTATGTTCAATCTCTGCAGAACCAGATTGAGGTGACTGGATTTGTGAATTTTATAAATTTATTATATAGATATTTAGGTAAAGATCTTGAAATTTTATATGAATTACATGTTTACCTTTCTATTCTGTAATTTTATAGATAATTCCTAATTTACAAATTAAATCCTATAGTTCTTGTTGAATTAAATACTGATTCATTAGGGAAAAACTAATGTTTTAAGATATAAATGTAATTTTTGCACTGGTGGGTAAATTAATATTTTTACATATAATATTAATTTTAGCTCTCTCACTGTAACAATAAAAAATAATTGGGTCTATTTGTTTGTAAGATTAAATTTAATAAGGTTAAAATTAAATTTAGATAGAGATATTTTTTCAGTAAAAGTTGTGAATGATGTGAAATAGAGTTAGTTATTATGTTGGGGTGTGTGAGGGGTGTGATATAAAATTAGTTATTATATTGAGATATGTGAGGGATGTGATATAAGTTAGTTATTATTTTAGTAATGTGTGTAAGATGTGAAATAAAGTTAATTTTTATTATTAAATTTTATGTGTGATGTGATATGTCAGGTTAAAATTAAACCAGGTTAATTTTAAACCGGCAAACAATTGGGTAATTTACATAAATCTTAGGGCCAGCAACAACTTTTTTTTTATTTCATATTAATTAAAAGTGCCAGTATTAAACTTATGTTTATATTTTGGAGTTTAATTTTGTTATAATGCTTGTTGCAGTTTCTTTCAATGAAGCTTTCAGCTGCAACCTCCTATGGGTTCAACCTGGATTTGGAGGACAATTCAGCAGTAAAAAATGTAATTATTAATTAAGGAATTTCATAAATTATTATTATTATTATCATAGTATGAGTATTGAAGAATTGAAATTAATCTGCCTGTGATAAGTTCGATGTATAGTCTTGTCTCACCGACTTTGGAACGTGTTAGAAATCATGAGAAGCAACGCCTAGTGGAGTTTGAACGTTGTATAAACTCGAAAAAAAATAGTATTCAATTTGAGTTTGTCTGAGTCGACTTAAATTTATTTTATTTTGAGTTGTGTTGTAATTGATTTTCACTAAGTTTTTAATCTTATTGAATTAATGATATCTATTACAAAATAGTACTAATTTGTGATGCTTGTGGACAAAGAGGGTAGGGAGTGATTGTCGGGTGATGTCCCAAGAGAAGGAATCATTGGAGCAAAGTTCGGCTCTTAGCAGGATTCTAAGCTAATAAATAGTGGTGAGAATGACACTTAAATGAATCGTCACACATCAGAAAAGGAGACACGATCTTAAGCTATATAAGTATATAATGTGATCCTAAATGGTAGAAACGTCTTTTTGAGAAAAATTGTGAGACCAGTGATAGAAAATTCTGTAGTTAAGTCTTCTTAGACTAGAGTAATACTGGAATGAGCAATCTTCTAAGAATTTGCTCAAATCACACAGTTCTTTAAAATTAAAACGGACAATACTACTACATTTGAATCATGGATGTTATAATTGAACATCTATATCTTGTTCTCTTTTTACATATTGAGAAACACATAGGTTTTATGTTATTTAGAAGAATTCTTATACATTTGTTGGCCATGCTGAGCAAAATGTTCATTAATGCAAAAGAATCACTGGATGTGATCATAAAAGTAGGTTATAATGAGGGAGACAATTTCTTAGGAAATAGTAGGGAAGCACTCGATAGAATTTTCAATGATTAAGTGATCTTTTCGCTAGTTTTTAGGAAGAGAGGAGATCTCTGTTTATTGTTAAAGGTGACACTGATGTCAAAGAGATCATCGTGATATATTATAATTCTCAATGACCTATAACTAAAATTATATAAATTTGATTATTGAAGTAATTCATGTACTTTGAGCACCTCTCCCACCTCTCTTTCTCTCTTAACATCCATGTCTCGTATGTGACCAAATGTTTCATATTTCATTTCCCCCTTATCCCAAAGATATTGCACGTGCAGATGAGATCATCATACCCCTTTAAGCACGTGATAAGTGGGTCTACATATGAATTACATGTATAAATAAAAAGAGCGATTATCCTTTTAACAGTAGGTTTTTTTTTTTGAAATAGGGCTGAAAACGATCCGAATTTAAGTCAAGCCAAGTATAACTCAAATTCAACTCATCTCAATTTGATTCAAGTTCAAGACAACTCGTTTGAACTTCGAGCTGACTCAAGTCGTAATTAAGTCAACGTTAAATTAAGTTGAGTCGATCTGATCTGATTATAATTCGTGGTTTAACTCAATAAACTTGAGCCGAACTCAACTCGCGCTAAAAATTTGTTAACATATGTCAATTTTCGCGCCCAACTCGCAACCATATTTGAAAGTCGGCAGAGATTATTCTTTCATGCGAATCATGCCTATCATTAATGCGTGCAAGCCATCTTGTCATGTGATTATTATTGCTCATAATTGAATATAGTCAGAGAGAGAAATTCCAAGGTTTAATAGCAAGTTTTATTAAAAAAAATTAATAATTTTAACATTTAAACAATTTTTTATGAATTTCAATAGTTTTGATACGTCGATTGCTATAATTTTTTTATTATTGATGAGTTATAAATTTTAAGTATTAAAAGACTTCATCTTAAAAATATAAAAATTTCGTCTGAAAAGACAACCATTGAGTTTTAAATCAGCCATATAACTGAAATTGAAATGAAATTAATAAAATTAATGAGCTTTGGCAAAATTTAAATTTATGAGAAATTTCATTAGCCAAAACTAATTAAAAACATCGGAAAAGTTCTTCATCCATTTGATAGAAAATTATTAGCATACAGAGGGTGAATATTTCCTCCATTCGGAAATACTTTTATTTACTGAATAAAGGTTTTAATCAATAAATAAAATTTTTTGGGTCTTTTTTTGGCACTTTTTTGAGTGGCATATATATATATATATATATATATATATATATATATATATATATATATATATATATATATATATATATATATATATATATATATATATAATGGGGATAATTATCTACATGCCACATAATTTAGTTTTATTTATGCCTTATCCATCCATTCTTAGTTAATTATGCTATGCACACTCAAAATATTATAAAATCTTACATAAACATATTTTAACTTATTTTTATTATAATAAGTAATCATAATTTTTCAATAACTTAACTATAGTTAGATTACAAAAAATCTGGGCCGTTCATCATATTATTTTAAGGATATTTAAATATATTTTGAGTGAAAATCCTAAAACCTTAATGTTTAGATGGCGGCAAAGGAAGGGAGACATCCGCGAAGTGAATTGATTTTAGGATAAATCAGCGCTTTAGTGTAGTATTGAGAAAGAGAAAAATATAATTTTAATGATTTACTAACAGAATATTTTTTTTCAAATAGATTTTGATTAAGTTTTAACTAAATATATTTTGAGTGAAAATACTAAAACCTTAATGTTAAGATGACGGCAAATGAAGGAGACATCCACAACGTGAATTGATTTTAGGACAAATCAGCGCTTTAGTATAGTATTGAGGAAGAAAAAAATATAATTTTAATGATTTACTAACAGAATATTTGTTTTCAAATAGATTTTGATTAAGTTTTAACTCAAATATGTGTATGTAAGATTTTGTAATGTTTTGAGTGTGCATAGCGTAATTAAGTAAGAATGGATAAACAAGACATAAATAAAACTAAATTGTGTAGCATGTAAGTAATTATCTCTATATAATATTATGCCATCTTTGACGTTTGGAACATGCATGCTGTCTACTATTTTACATCTCATCCTAATTTTGTATTTTAAAATACTGTGGTGATTAATGCATCAATTACTGTACTTAATTATTACGGCCTACGATGTATAATATTATCGTAAAGTTCCATTAGCTTACCTAGTATTTAAGTTTCACTATATCCGTCCTGCTAATATTTTTGTTTAACGACTAAACATTTCGAAAAGAATATTACTACTGAATTATTAGGTCACATATAACTTATATGGAGATACATTTTAATTTGTTTCTGTCACATTATTCGTAATTTTATACGCAATAAATATGTAAATTTGCAAATAAGAGAATACAGTTCGAGAGCCAAGTGACTACTAAACTTTGATCAAAAGCTTTCTATAATTAAAATTAATTTATTTTACATTTTGTATAAAATTTTAAATAAATAATTTTATTTCACGCTTTTGACATCTCAAAATAGAATTAACTTATTAGAATTTATTTATAAATTTCTAAATAAAAATAACGCATTAAAGATTATTTTTCATCATATTTAAAAATAATTATTTTCGCTATTATCTTGAGCGCGCTAAACTACATTGAGATGACAGGGTAGGTATAGGCCTCTCGTCATGATTCAGGTCAAATTTAAGTTGTGTCGAGTTGGCTCGTTTTCAAATTAGCGACCTGAACCCATAGTACATATGGGGCCTCTATGCGTATCAAATCAAGTACATGCAATCAAGCTTAGATTTAACCAAAGTGTAACTCGAGTTAACATACAAACAAATTTGACCGAATGCAAACCCTGCTTAACTCAAATAATGTATATCAATCAACCCAATTCGACCGATTTATAACACACAGTACACTTCAAGTGCATGAATACCCATTTCAAAATCTGACCAATAAAACTATATAATATGTGTGCCCATTTTTATTTTTTTGATAAAATTTGTGCCCATTTCAATATGGTAAGTAGCAATACATGTTTTATGAGCCAGGGTTTAAGTTTTCAGCTAAAAATTCTATTGAGAGTAGCAGCTAGCCTGACTCCAGCTTGAGCTAACCTCAAATCCACTATGGGTAATCTGCTGTAAAAATATTCATCTGCAAAAAACAATTTAATGAAATTCATGATCAGTATATTATTATTATTATTATTATTATTATTATTATTTAGATTGATCAGTATATTTATTTGATACCTAACATGCATGAAATTAAATGATATATCACAGACCTTCTAGCACTGAACCCTCTGTCACATTTTTGTATGCCCAATCACATGCTGCACTTATGCTTTCAGATGCATATCTGCAAAAACATTATAGTAACAATAAATTAAAAAAAAGCCCATAAAAAACACAATAAATTAAAAAACTGTATAAAAAACCATAAATTAAAAAAAAGGTTGCTAATCAATCGAGAATTATTCAATATGTATATAAACTTATACGTATGTATTTCTATATATATGAGTGAAAATACAAAATTATGCTTATATTTTTAAATGTGTAAAACGTATTATTATAAAAAACTCAAATTAGTCCTTGAATTTTAAGAATTATTAGCATCCAAGCCCTTTTAGTCGAAATAATTATAATTTTTCATCACGGGTCAAACAATCTAAATTTAAAATTTCTTTTCTTTTACTATTTTAATTACTTATAAAAATTGTAGCAAGTGATTAAGGAAAAGTATCACGAGAAATCATTAATAATGAACAATTTTTTAAAACAAGGGGATGAGATTCTAAAAATTAAGATCAAAATAATGTGTTCACAATCATCAAATCTTGTATATATTGCTTCATTTAATACATGAATATTATATATTTAAGTATTTTGTTAATGCATTGAATTAAATGGCAAGTATGTAAATATGAAGAAAGATTTGATATTATATAGCATCTGAAATAATAAATTTTTTCCAAAGTTAGAGATTTTATACATATCAGGACATGTAATCTGGTTCCCACTGCAACTTTGCCATTTTGAAATTTGGTCTGACCATTCCCCCTGTAATCAATTAATTTAATTAAAATTAAATTAATATAACAGTAAAATTGTATATTATAACTAAAAAAAAATGGCAAAGCTAGCATTTGGAATGACTTAAAAAAAAATTACGGTGATATTTTTATTGAGTGCATCCGTGTAATCATCTACATTAGAGTCGTAGAAATCTTCTTCGACAGTCTCGATTATGCCGCCGTCCCATACCTATATGTTCAACAAAGGTTAGATACTTAAATAATGAGATATTTGAATAAATCTATCAATTATAACTTTACAATTATGAATTTATCAATTAATAAGATTTATTACTTTTATTAAAAGAACCATATTTTGCATGCACTTTAAATTAATTTCTTATTTAAAGCAAAATTATCTTCCAACTTTGGCCTCCTCTGACTTCCTGGATGTTAATCCATAGAGTTCAGATTTAAATTATTAAAAAAGGATAAATTGTATCCAGGTCCTTCGTCGAAGGAGAGTACTGTAAATTGATTTCAACTTTTAAAAAATTTCTATTTTAATCTCTCAGAATGTAAAAGCAATATAATTCTTTGCCTTCCTTTCAGAATCCAATCTTTTCTATTGGCTTTTTCTTATAGAAAATAAAAATTTAATGATTTTTTTGATTAATTTCAAATGTTTACATTATTTAAAAGAATTTTATATCTCTCTATTCTCACATTTCTTTAAAAATTCAATCTCTCATTGCTTGCTTTCTGCACTTGAAAATTTTAAAATTAAAAAAATAAAAAATTAACAATTTTGAATGATCTTACATTTAACGGTGAAAAATTAACAATTAAATTTTAATTAGGACAAAACAAGACTTTTAAAAAGTTGCGATCAATTTGCAATTCTCTTTCAATCTTTGGAGCCCAAATGCAATTCACGGTCATATTCCGTCATTTCATTATGATTTTTGAATCGGCACGCAGCACAATACGCAATGCAAAAAAATGTGACATCGTTGTCATATATGATCACAAAAATTCCGCATCTAGTGCCCTTGTATGATCTACACATTGTTTATACTAAACCCGGTCTAAGTAAAACAGTGAAACAACATATATTACTTTTACGCAAAATAGTAAACCTATGCATCACAAAGCATAGAGTTTCTCGAGTCGAATTTCAAAGTAACATAGTACTTAAACATGGCATAAAAATTAAAATACAGATTATAAATCAAACTCACATGATGTAGAACTGTCTTTTTTGTGTACCAATGCACATCAATAGTGTTACCTCCTTTATCTGTAGTGTGTCCTACATGAAGAGGCTAACAACATTGCAAGGCACAGAGGCATTATTAGCTAACTGAATACTATCATGTTATATTAGAAATTGTGATCAAATAACTGTATATATACCTGATGAACATCACCCACAAAATGAGATAAAAACAGAAGTGCTTGTGTGAGGTTATCTGAAACCAAGGTTGCAAAGTTCAATGAGAAATATATAGCTTGGTATGCAAGTTGCATTATATCGAAATTAAGAAGCATGTGTAAGCCTTATCTCTCGAATATGACAAACAAATTAAACACGAACTTTTTGGCATTACATTTTATGTCAAAAGAAGAGTTTCTGTAAGTAAGAAGCTGGCTGGTGTAGTTGAAGATTGCTCCTGAAACACATCTTCCTTGAACCCCGCTCTCATCCTTGCAGTCTCCTGCTCATCATACGAAAAGGGTCTGTTATTGAATTTTCAATGAATTGAAATTGACTAGGAATTATTCGCGACTCTAAGTCAACTAGCTCGGATTGCAAACAATTAACCACAAGTCAATTACTTTTAGGCATGTTGCATAGGAGTACTGGCAATATATGATTCGATCGACCAATAAGACTCAAACCCAACTCAAATATTTTGGTTTTAGGCGTGTTGGGTTCGTGCTATAAATTTTTTTCCTTATTTATTAAATGATTTGGATTCAGAATGTACATTTTTCGAATAGATTAGGATTTAATAAATGGGTCAGATTGATATGTTGGTCCAACAACACCGACCCATTTATCAATTTGCCCGAGTTCGGATGGACGGTAGACTAGTGTAAAAATAATCTAGTTAGATTCAAATCATTCATCAACTCATTGGGACTCAGAGCAAATTAAAAGGAGAGAAAAAGAGAGAGCCAGACACATACTACTGTAGTTGTAAGTACAACTATCATCTGGGACATTAACATAGTGGAGCTCTGAAGACCAAGGGAATATAAACTTGACATGATCAGCCCAAGAACAGAGACTGCTAAGGTTGTTCTTTGCATAATCTGGCAATAGATCATTAACTGCTACTGCTGTTGTTTCACTTAGTTTTTCCTGCAAAACAACCATTGATGCCTTTAATGCAAAAAGAAAGTACAACTTATACATTTAACTCGTTCTCTGAGTGGCTAAAAAGTTTATTCATTTGAACTCGATTTGACATAGCCTTTCTTGTTAAGATTACTTTTAGTTTTCAACATTAAATTAAAGGATACAAAACATACAATAGATTACATCAAGAATGTTACAAAAATCAATGAGGGAACATAATAGCACACTCTTTTCTCTACAAAAATCACCAAACATGTCTAAATGCGTTAAAAAGTCGACAGCTATTTGCATTCTATTGTATGTGTGATATCTTTCCAAAAAAGACTAGAACACTCAGTGACATAAAACTCTCAAGAATGATATCTTGTTGCAGCTAATAACGACATGATTTTGTTTGAGCCATCTAAACTTGTAACCTAAATTTTTTTGCGCACTTAATTGCTGATTTTTACAGTTTCGATTATTTCGATGTTTCGACAATTTCAGTAAAATGCATGTCATGAATCATGATATTTGATTTTTGACTTAAAATTTCAACCAGCAAGTTTTGGATTAATCTTGACCACTGAAACTGATGAGTTTTGGCGAAACTTAAAACCATGCTTCTAATAAGGTTAAAAGCTACAAATCTATAAGGAATTCAAATAAAGTTTTCAAAGAAAAATCAAAATGTTGATGGTAGAAGAATGAAGTGAGAATGGGATACCTGGGCTATTTGGCAAACGATGTAGTGACCATCCACTCCCCATCCATGGCAAGCTGCTGGGAAGAAGAAGACTAGAACTAGAAGCAGAGCTCTCATCTGCTTCATCGAAAGAGAGAAAGAGAGAGAGAGAGGCCTGGATGCCGCTGTGGAGGCGTTACATTAGACTGGTTTCTTTATAAAGGCTGGCATCTTATTTAATTAATATATTACTAAGATAATCTTTTATATTTAGAATTACATAAAAATTAATTATTTAATAGAGTGTAATAAAATTAATAAAATGATACCGCTAATTTTATTTAATTAATTAAGATGTTATTAAAATTTTAAGTTACGAATAATTCACGAATCTGATTGGTAAATTTTATAATTTAAAAATATATGCTTTAATTGCTAGAAAACATACATTTGTTTGCTATTCAAAAATTCTATCAATAGTTTCATGCGTCATAAATAATTATTTAATGCCTTTAATTTCTCATTACTTGTTTCCTAATTTTGAGGCTTAATTTACTTAAAAAGAAAATTGAGGGGCTTTTCCGTCATTTTCATTTGATTGTTTGCAATAAAGGTAAATAAATGACTTTAGAATCTTAAAGGTTAGAAAAAGGAATAGATAGTTTAAAAAAAATTATAATTACTTTTAAAAAAATATATTATATAAAATAAAGTAAATTAATTATATTAAAAATTATTATAAATGTTAAAAAATAATTATTTAATTTAAAATTTAATTTGAATAAAATATTAAATAATTTTTAAATTTTTAAATAATATAAAATTTTAGACATAATTTTCTAATTTTTTTTTTCAAACAGGACCTAGATTTCTCATGTTAAATGAGATGCATACTATTATTTTTTAAATTCATATCAGGCTCATATTATTATTTAGTATAAATTACTAAATTGTTTATAGATTATACTATATAATCATTTATTTTGATAATTTTTTTTTGTAACGTGCAAATTTTACATAAAAATTTGAGATAATAATTTATCAATTCTACACTTGTTCTTATTATTTATTTCTCATTACATGATCATAAATCATAATTTTATTATTTTATATTTTTTTACTATACTTTAATTTAAATGTAATAGAAAATGTAAAATAAAGTAAAAACGAAGATAAAAATAATTTGGGGCTGTTCAAACTGAAAACATAGAATTTCAGTTTTATAAATAGATAAGTTAATTTTTAAATGTTTTTAGTAAATTGCCTTTTAAGAATTTATTTGTTCTGATGTGACCACAATTAATAATCTATTAATTATTAATAAATATTTTAATTTAAATTTAAGGTTTATCTATGCAGGATGACCTTCACGTTTGGGTGACAAATGACTGATGTTCCCTTTCATTATTGATATTTGATTTTTTTTAATAATAGACTCTCTGCTAGAAATTTAATCTGCATGAAAAATAAAATAAAATATTCTTACCTCATCGTCTTCCGAATAAAAAATTATTTGAATCAGACAGCAAGCCCCGTTACCTATGAAGTGCCCAATCAGCATGTATCACATATATGCGCAAGTCGGCAAGTCCCATTTAAATATTATGTATAAATATTATGAGGTTTTTACATACAGGACATGAAATTTATACGAAATTACGTATTTCACCATCAATTCGTAAATATTACCACTATCACACCATATTCATTTAAATTTTACGCATTTCACACATATTTCACATACTTCTTATAATATTATATGTAATTAAACGTATTAAATTCTTAATTTTAAATTTCTAATATTATTTTTATTTTTTTACTGTAAAACACATCAATTTTCTGCTACTTCAAACTAAAAATTATAGTCATGTTGGATTTAATTCAGGGGCACCCTAATTGGAAATTTTAAATTAGAAATATAATTAAATACATAAATTCATAAATATTTTAATTCGTTATTTTATAAATTAATTTATTATAGTATTTAATTAATTATATTAATAATATAAGTTAAGAATCAAGGCCAATTAGAAATGTGAAGTTCACCATCAAAAGAATTTAGTGTGGTGAAATAGTAAAATGCCGTAAATTTTAATATAACTTATGGTACGTGATAGTGGTAATATTCTATGAAATTGATGGCTGAAAATACGTTAATTTTGTGTGAAATTTCCTCATCGTCCTGTATGTAAAACCCTTATATTTATATATAATATAAATAATAATATATTTGTATGTGAACATTACATCCCAAGTAAAATTAATATACAAAATAAATTTGACAAAAAAATATGAAAAATAATTGCGAAACCAACGAAAAACGATACAAGCAGCCTTTTCTACTCCATTGCAAGTGGGGCCAACGCGCAACAACGAGTGGTCCGCCTGATTGGTGATGCTACGGATGATTAGGACCGCCCATGATACCCGCACATTATACAAGTTCCGTTTTTAAGCGATTACTTAATAACTGGCCAAACATATGAGTTGCATTTTATTTAATTTTTAATTCATTTATATTTATAATTTTATATCCTTATTTATTAAAAAAAATTAGGATATTATATCATTGATTTAAATAAATATTGAAAAGATCAATGTTTTAAATTTTTAATTCAAATAATAAATCATGTTTTTTTTAATTAAAAGAAAAAAAATTAATTAGTATGTGGATACATATAACTAATATTAAAAGTATTAGTCTAATTTTATAATAAGTTATTGTTAGATCATGATAAAAGTGTGACCATTGAAATGGCCTGTAACTGCATTTCGATTTAATTAATTAGTTTGGTGGTTCAAAACAAAAAAGCATTTGAGTTTGGTGATTTAGAATTTAATGAAACCAAATCAACCAAATTAAATTATAAACCAAAC
>KZ451908.1:3270282-3449907 GCA_002786265.1 Apostasia shenzhenica | reverse complement strand
CATATTTCATATACTTTATAATATTATATGTAAATTAAAATGCATAAATTCATTAATATTTAAATTCTAATATATATTTTTATTTTTTACTGTAAACACATCAATTTTATTACTTCAATTAAAAATTATAGTCACGTGGATTTAAATTCAGCACCCTAATTGGAAATTTTAAATAAGATAAATAAATTAAAATACATAAATTCATAAATATTTAAATTGTTATTTATATAAATTAATTTATTTATAGTATTTAATTAATATATTAATAATATAGTTAAGATCAAGGCCAATTTAGAAATGTGAAGTTCACCATCAAAGAATTTAGTGTGAAATATGTAAAATGCGTAAAATTTAAATGAATATGGTGTGATAGTGGTAATATTTATGAATTGATGGTGAAATACGTAATTTTATGTAAATTTCATGTCCTGTGTGTAAAAACCCCTATATTTATATTAAATAAATTTTACAAAAAATATGAAAAACTAATGCGAACTAACGAAAAAACGATACAAAGCAGCCTTTTCTCTCCATTGCAAGTGGGGCCTACGCGCAACACGCGGTCCGCTGATTGGGTGCCTCACGAGTGATTGGGCGCACTACTCGCACCAAATACAAGTTCGTTTAGATACTGAATGCCAAACAATATGAGTTGCATTTAATTTAATTTAATTCATTTATATTTAATTTTTATTCCACTTATTTATTAAAAAAATTAAATATTATATCATTGAGTTATAAATATTGAAAAAGATCCAATGTTTTAAATTTTTATTCAAATAATAATATTTTTTGATTAAAAATAAAAAATTTATTTAAGTTATGTGATACATAAAACTAATATTAAAAGGTATTAGTACTAATTTTATTAAATAAGTTATTGTTAGATCATGATAAAAGTGTTGACTTGGCAACTAGGCCTGTGCATTCGATTTAATTAATTAGTTTGGTGACCAAACCAAAAAAAAGATTGAGTTTGGTTTTAGATTTAATGAAACCAAATCAACCAAATTAGATTATAACCCAAACCAAACCAACCAAATAAATATAGATTTGGTTTGATTTGGTTCGGTTAAAATCATATTTTTTTTATCTCAAAAGTTTTCTTAATATTCTTATAATGATATTAAATATTGATATATTAATATGATCTAGATAATAGTTTTAAGAGTAATTTAGCATAATAAATAATTTAATTTAATAACTCAATTGCATCACCAAAATAAACTAACAAAAAATTTAGAAGAATTCAGAAGTAATTGCATACATCATGACATCAATATCACAGTATAATCAAAATTACATAATAAAATATTTCATCTGTTTATCAAAAATGATGAATATTTTTTTAAATTTTCAGATAGTTTCTGTTGTAAGAACTCATCCTAATTACCACACCTTAAAAAATACACTAAATAATTAGCATAAAAATATACTATAAAAACTTATAAATATACATATACACCATCACTTTAAATAGATTCAAAGTTAATACTGTAAAACTACTATAATACAACTGAACTGATCCAACCTTAAAATCATATTTATATGTGAGTTATTTAATAATCAATTAATTTGGTCGGTTTGGTTTCCAAACATGTGAACCGAACCCAAACCATTTAACCAAAATACGCAAAATATCAAACCATCACCAAACCGTTAGATTCTAAGCCAAACCATACCACTAAATTTAAACGGTTCGGTTCGATTTTTGATTTAAACCATTGTTTGCATACTCCTATTGCCAACTCATATTCAAGTCTCTTATACGAGTTATAATTGGGTCAAGTTATTTATAACCCGAAGCTATATATTATAGTCTTGTTGATTCCTTCTTGATACTACTGAATACTACATATAAGTCTTGTTGGAGCTTAATGCGAATTCTGGCGTTCAAGGAATTGGTTCTCGTTTCAACGTCTAATATAGTCTTATTTTATTGATGTCTTCTTATGTTGATGTCTGAAACTCAAACTTATGTTAGTGTATGTGGTGTTGACGTAGGTCAAGTCTTGACATCTTTTGATGCTGCTTTTTGTAGTATTGTACTTCGAATTTTTTGAAGATATCAATGTTATTAGACGCACTTGACATCTAATATTGTGATTTAAATTTCGGACATTAATACTTTTGCATTGATGATGGTAAAGTTATGATATTAAGGTTACGAGATATAAGGAATTTTGTCTATCAGACATCACAATTTGGTTAATTACTTGATTACACTAAGAAAGCGAATCATGAGTGACTAAATTTAGGATACTCGATTTGAATTCTTTAGTCTTTAGCCTCTTGATCAATTGTGCAAGATTTTTTTTTTTTGCATGACCTCTCAAAAACATGATCTTATTTATAAATAGCTTTAGATGAAATTGATTATTTTACATTTTTATGCACATTATATGTTTATTTTTGAGTTTATTAAAGAATAAATATGGATTTTTCTGTCTTAATCTCATCCTGTTGAAAGTTTGAGCCTTCATGCAACATTCATTAAATAGTTCACAATAAAATAACTCAACTATTCCTATTTTACATTCCTTCACGCATCAACTTTGCTTGCACACTGGCCAAATTTTAAAAATAACATTCGCTACGAGAAATATTATCTTTCAGTCCCTCTTTGAAAGCATTTTCAATTTAGTTCGCTAATATATATGGTTGGCAAACTTATAGAAATTAGGGTTTATATAAAATTTTGATGAATTAAATATTAGACTGATCAAATTAATAAATTAACATTTTTCTAAATTTTAAGAAGATAATTATATCGAGTAATAGCAATAATAAGTTTATTGATTCTATTGCTTCACTGTCATTATTAAATAAAAAATATCATTAAAATATACTAATTTATTATAATTTGATTAATATTGACATGCAAACTAGTTTAGGATTGAATCGAATAGGATGAGTTGCAGGTTCACGATTAGATAGAGAGGACTGTTAGAACCTTCTCTAACACCACTAGTTAAACAGCTCTAGTCGAACAGCTCTTCAAGGAGATATTACTAGATCGTACCCTCCATACTACTATGTCAATGAAGTATTTAAGGCAGCATGAGAGTCCATTGCCTAATCGTCCTTTGCAGAAATAAGTGTCAAAAGTGACAGACTGTATTTATTATGTCCCCTCCTCTCCTAGCTATAAATAAGGGGAGGACGAGAAACTCTCTCTTTCTCTCTCTCTATCTCTCTCTTATACTTATTCTCTTATTCTGTCTTCATTTAGAGACCGTTAAGCTTTGAGTCTCCCTCAAAAATTATAAAATAAACTAGTCGCACGTACCCAAAACTTATTGGGTCTGTAGATCAAAGATCCAATAGCAGGTCTCCCTCTGGCTCGTGTGAGCCCCACAACGTATTTGGCGTCTTACCATTGGATCTCGAAGACTTGAAGTACTAGACCCAATAATTTTTCCACAAACAATTTGCATGCCAATAAAAAAGAGGGAACGTGAGCCCCATGGCTATAAATCAATTAGGGCAAAAGTAGGGCTTTTTCTATTCATTGCAGGTCAGATTACAAGCTGAATAAAAAATTGTTGGAAATTTTACTCGATTTCGAATTGATTTAATTTTTCATGACATTTAACTCGTTTCAAATAAAATCGATTAAGTTATATACAAAACTTTTACTATATGTGAAGTGCTTAATGCGTGTAGCTGTGTATAGATATATAATATTATACGAAAAGCTTGCATTTGCTATGCATTGATGCATAATTTATAATCTTTTGCTCAAAATTTGTTATTTTTTAAATGTGTGGTTTACTGTTTAAGGTAAGATGAGAGGTGGGGGAGAATGAATGAAAATAAAAGTATGAGAATTTTTATGTAAAAGGTCCTCTATTATGGCTAGCAGCAGCTTGAAAAAATATTCAGTAACTAAAAGGTTGCATCAGATAAGCTTCGAATTAAACCTTTTGATTTGCCCCCGGCCGAGTAAATTCCCAATCTAACTATCATTATAGATAATATTTAGCAATTACGAAGACATAGGAGCTAGTTCACGTGAAGGCCTAGTGGAGTGAGTTGAGATCTAGCCTAGTAGAAGTAGTGAGAGAAAAGCCGCAACAATTGAAGAGATGTGCTAATGTCCATTGAAGGAGAAAATATTGGGTTCGAAAAACTCGCCACGTTAACTTTTCGTATACCAATTAAATAGCAATAGCTAGCAGAGGGCGGGCCCACTGCAGCTAGATAATCAATGTGCTTGTTATAGGCATAAATGTATTTGATAAAGGTATTTATTATAAATAAAAATGTGCTTGCTATAAGCATAAATATATAAAAATACATTTATGTATATAACAAATATATTTATGGGCATCAAGTTAAATATATTTATGCTTATAATTCTAATAATAAGTATATTTATCTATATTTATGCCTATAACAAGCACCTTTATGCCTATGACAAGCATCTTTATGCCTATAACAAGCAGATTTATGCTTATAACAAGCACATTGATTATAACGCCTAGCTGCAGTGGGCCCGCCCTCTGTCAACTGTTGTCATTTAATTAGTGTACGAAAAGTTGAATTGACGAGCTCTCCGAATCCAATATTTTCTCCCATTGAAGAGCTGATAGCTTTCATGATGCATCGACTGTGGATGGAGATGTTTGTGTTGATTTTATGTAGTTGGCCATCTAACCAATGACACTCAGAGGATGAGGATCTTCAGTCTTTGGTTTGCGTCACTTTTTGTGTGAATTCCTAAGAACATGTGTAGAACTCATAAGCATTCTCTAGTGCTTGTTATGATGCATATCGATTGAAATTAATTATAATATCGACTGAAATCAATGATACCTAATGCAAAATCAACCATTAATTGCTTCTCAAACAGGCAAAAAGCCGCAGCAAAACTCTACCCAAAGAATAATTAATCAAATCGATTGTCCAAACCAGGAAGAACCAAAACTTGACTCCACAAAAATTCAGTATTTTAAGTTACAAGCAATGCAAGTTTGAGGCGAAGTTTGTATCAATACTCAATCCTCCTTGCGTGATGATCAATCAAGATTAGGTATGATACTATAATAATAACGATTAAATGTGACATGAATATTAATTAAATATTGTTTCACAAGCTACAAAAAGTGGATATATAACTGAAGAATCAAAGTAACAGAGAGAAAGAAGAGAGATAGCTAGGGTGCCATGGCCTACCTGCTGTTCTTCCAAATCTTCCTCTTTTCCCTCATAAAAATAGCTCCTTTTTCTGATGCTTGGGGAAAAGAGGGCCATTTCATGGTCTGCAAGATAGCAGAGGTGATCTCCATTGAAGAAATTGAAGTCCTCTCTCTCTCTCTCTCTCTCTGTGCTTCATTGGTAATGGGTCTAATGTTTTGCAGAATTACTTATCTGAGAAGGCTTCACGTGCAGTATCAGATCTTCTGCCTTCTGAGGCAGGAGGAGATCTAGCATCAGTATGTTCGTGGGCTGATGAGGTTCGATTCCGGTACCGATGGTCGAGCCCGCTCCATTTTGTCAACACTCCAGGAGTCTGCAACTTCAAGTATTCAAGTAAGCCATTTTCATGTCGTATGCAGCTTTCAATCCAGTTTCTCACATCAATCTCTTCATGCGTTCCGTGGAGGAAAGAGAGATGAGCTCTTTCTTTTATTTGCTTCTATTGCTACTAACAGCTTTCAGAAAATTTGCTCTCTTAGAAGGTTTGAGATGTCTGAGATCTGTTGTAGATTTGAATTTCTTGAAGGGATAATTACCTACATGCCACACAATTTAATTTTATTTACGTCTTATCCATCCATTCTTAGTTAATTACGCTATGCACACTCAAAGCATTATAAAATCTTACATACACACATTTTAATTTATTTTTATTATAATGAGTAATCATAAGTTTTTAATAACTAATTATAGTTAGATTACAAAAAATCTGGGCCGTTCATCATATTATTTTAAGGATATTTAAATATATTTCAAGTGAAAATCTTAAAATCTTAATGTTTAGGTGACGGCAAAAAAAGGAGATATCCGCGATGTGAATTGATTTTAGGACGAATCAACGCTTTAGTGTGGTATTGAGGAAGAGAAAAAATATATACCATTAAAAGTAAAAATATAATTTTAATGATTTACTAATATAATATTTTTTTTTTCAAATAGATTTTGATTAAGTTTTAACTCAAATGTGTGTATGTAAGATTTTGTAATGTTTTGAGTGTACATAATATAATTAACTAAAAATGAATGAGTAATGCATAAATAAAACTAAATTATGTGACATGTAAGTAATTATCTCTTTCTTGAATTTGTTGAACAAAATGGGGGAGAGAGACATAGAATGGCATAAAAATAATGCCCTGCTTAAATTTGATAAAAAAATGAGGGTAAATTACATTTAATTTTATATAAGTAAGTATAGGTGTGGTTAAAATATTTATTAAATTTTAAATTCTAATGCAAGTAATCTTTTATTTTTAAAAATATATTTTTTTTAAGTACTTGAGTTAATTCAATTAAAATTTGAGCCAACTTAATATAAGTTAGTTTAAATTTTAATCAAATTGAGACGTGCAATCTTAAGCCACGTGGCTTAGCTTAAACTCGGATATTCTCATCTGCGTGGACAAAATAAAATCCACCAATAAGAAAAACTTTTTCATAAATATTATATAAAATTTTAAATATTTTTAATACATTAAATATTATACATTTCACACTTTATTATTTGAATTTTATTAAATAATAATATATATAATATTTAAAAATTATTTTATTAGCATTATAAAAATACTGTTAAAATGTCTGTCTTTTTTTTTTTTAATTATTCTATTAGCATTATAATTTTTTATTTTTTTAATTTGAAATTTGTCCGTGAAAAAAAACGAAATCTCGGAATAAACTCCTTCAACCACAAATATCTGTTCTCTTTAATTTTCTCTCTCATTTCTCTCGTCTATTTCCTTCTCGATGTCGGACCTGTCGCCCTTCCCTAGGTTGCAATCGCCGCCCCCGCGATGCTGGAGATGCTCGTCTCCCTTACTCTACCTTTCCTTCTCTTTCTCTATATTTATCTCTTTCCCTCACCAAACCCCGGCCAGATCCCTAGCCACTCAAGAGAGATCTCGGATGAGAAAGGCGGAAGAAGGGTTGCTACTTTTTAACTATTGTTTCAGAGAGGAAGCGATTTGACAAGAAAATATCTTCTAGATGAAAGGATGAACTGAGTAATCCCTTTAGTTAGATTTATCTTCTCGAAATTTGTGCCACTCCTCAAATATTGCTTCTTCGAGTACTTCGTAGAATTTGGTTTTCTAAACTCTATTTTGTTCAACGAAGTTTCACTTCATTAGAATTTTTTCTTAGTGAAAGGTCCAAATTCAATGCTCATGACACTTCCAAACTTTTACTTGAACCTTGAATGAGAAACTTCGATTGAGGAGTTCCTATCGAATCTCATTGTTGAATTTTCAATGCTTATGAAAACTTCAACAACGCCTTCTTCAATGGCAACTTTTTTTGAGAAGTTTTCATCTATGTCCTTCTTTGATTTCCTCCTAATCCTCATAAAAAGGAATGCTAGAGATGCATTCCAAGCCTGCTGTAGCTCTACAGACATTGTGTTTGACTCTATTTATTGGTTTCATCATTACGACCAACTATTTTTATTGGTGAGGATCTTCTTTGGTAATAGTCTTCTTTTTTCGCATGTACCTTATCTAGTGATACATGACTTTGATATTCTTTGACCTTGAGTGACAATTAAGGCAGTCACATTAAAAGGAATATTTGTCTTAATTGTGTTCTATCTCTTTGGCCCTGTTTGGCAATGAACTAAAAATCATGTTTAAAATTACTCATGATTAAAATCTTAAATTTATTTTAAAAAAACTTAAAAAATTATTTTATATTTCATCTCACACAAATTCCAACATTAAACAATCACTTTATTTCACATCCAACACAATTCTCAATAAATCAATCAACTTTATTTCACATCATACACAATTTTTAATATAACTAACTTACTTTATTTCACATCATACACATTTTTCAAAAATCACTAAAAATTCCAACCAAATCTTCTTTTTTTTCTTATTACCAAACAGAGTAGCCTCTTCATTCATAGCATAACCTTACTCTTCTTTTATTACAATTATTTCAGCCTCCCTTGTTGAAAGTGCTATGCACTTTAGTAGCAATGAATGTCACTTAATAGCTCTCATTCCAAGTGCAATTACACCAAGTTGACTTCCTTAGATGTAAATCTCTAATCATATCTTCATTTACATATCCCACAATCTTTAACTACCTTTCTCTAAAGTATAAAGGTAACTTTTATATGCATCGAAGATATCATAAAATCCATTTCATAGCTATCCAATGTTCCTTTTCGAGATTAAAAAAAATTCACTAAGCACTCCAACTGTATGAGCTATATTCGGCCTGGTACATAATATGACATACATCAAATTTCCTGTAACACCCAACTCTAAACCTTTTCCTGTTTGGCACGAGAACCAAAAAAGGATCAAAACAGGACTAAAATAGTATTAGTTTAAAAATAATAATAATAATAAATAAATTATTTTAATTATTCTACACAAATTTTAATATAAAAAATAATATTTTACTTCACATACTCAATAATTTTTAATAAAAATATAAATTTTATTTCACTTCTTAGATCAAAATACTCGATTTCAATATTTTGGTCTAGAATGTGAAATAAAGTTGATATTTTTATTTTAAATTATTGAGTATGTAAAGTAAAATAATATTTTTTTATTTAAATTTGTGTAGAATGATTTAAAAATTTTATTTATTATTATTATTGTTGTTTTTTAAATTAGTACCATTTTAGTCCTGTTTTGGTCCTCACTCCAAACATGGCCAGTAGCTGTTTGGTTGGAGGTTATGTTGGCCTTAGCCAAAATGACCTCCAACTTTTAAAAAATTAAAAGAAAATAAAATTTATTTTTTAGCATCAATATATAAACTTTTATTCTACGTAATTCTCAATACATTATTAACTTTATTTTATATCCTACATAATTTTTAATATAATTAATTTACTTTATTTCCCATTATACACGTCTTAAAAAGTTATAAATTTTTTTCCCATCATAACTAATATTTATTTTTATTTTTTAAATATGGTGGCCATTTTGATCATGGTTAAAATTACTTCCAACCAAACAGACCTCAAATGATTCTTTTTTGGTAACATAATAATTACTAACTAAAAAGAAATTATCTATTCTTTAAAATTCTCCATTGCAATTTTCCTTTTAAGCAATGATACCCTTAATTATAATTTTTATTAAATATATAAAAATCTTTCATTGTAATTTTTCCATCACATTTATTTCATCTAATATTTATTCCACCGACATAGGATAAGGGACTTGATTATAATTGTACCATATTTTATGACCTAATAAAAAGAAAAAAATAGTTTGTTAACCCCTAATCAAAATTTTTCATTTATATCGCAGTAACCCTCTAACATTGATTAACTTTCTAAATAAATTTGATTTATTATTTTTAATTCTTACAACTATATAAACCCATCTCCTCCTTTATTTAATGTTCTCTCATCTTTATAAGTGTTCATGAAGACGAGTTAGTAGGAGAAAGATCGCGTACCGAAATACTTCTCAGATAAGTGGTTATAATTTTATATCGAGCTTGTTTTGAAACTTGATATCTTTACACAAATTAATATATAAAAAATATTCATTGTCTATATGTGCTAATATATTTATATCTACTCTTATAATTTTCATATAATCTTCTGATGAGTTATTCTGATTTGAACAAATTTAAATTTGGATCATCGCAAAAATATAATCAACTTTAGAGGTTTATTATGTAAATATATTAAATATTAGTGTAAACTTAAAATTTTTATTTAAAATAAGATTTAATGTGATGAATTCATAATAAATGCATAATCTAATTCATGTCAGCAAATTGTTACGCTTAAAATAAAAAAATTGATATGAATAATTACAGATTAGTACCTATACTCTTATATAAACTATAAAATTTGCTGAATAGATTATTAAATAGAAGTAATAAATAATTGTTATTAATTATGATAATATTCATTTATGCAATCTTTGTGATAATAGACTATAATTGATATATTTGAATGTAATAATAGTAGAATTAAAATAGTTTTATTGGTCATATTATTTTGCAAAAGTTATAAATATTTCAATAATTTGAAATTTCATATACACCTTCGCCATATATGATAATATACACTCACACACACACACACATATATATATATATATATATATATATATATATATATATATATATGTAAATATATAGAAATAAAGTTAGTTGTCATTACACTCACACACACACACACACATATATATATATATATATATATATGTAAATATACTAAATGTTATATCAAACTAATCTTTTTTAAATAATACCCTTAAAACATGCCGTAAGGAATGTTGTGAGTAAAATTTTATATGAATATTTATATTTAAGTCCCTTACTTTTATAGTTTATCTTAAAATTCATCCTAATAATAAATGGACTAATGTATAAAATATTCATTTGGATATTAAATCTCTAATTATGATATGAATACATTAAAATGGCATCTGCATTTTTCATTATACTCTTTTTTATCTCCTTTGTACAAGTATCATTTGACACTTTGGAACAATATTTGAAATATCATTTTTAGTAGCTTTTTTGTAACTTTTATTATAATTTATGATATTCTATGTCAGAATCTTTATTTTTGAAAGTTAAAGGCTTTAGATCAATATTGTCAAAACCGGACCGAATCGGCCGGATGAAGCCAACCCAAAACTTGGACAACTTCTACTTTTCCCTAGTTGCGCTCCTATAAAAAATTAGCCGAGGCCAAGTGAGATTGAGGCCAAACTGCTTTAATAGTTAACACACACACATATATATAAATTTAGAGAATATTTCAATATTACTCGTTAATTACCAACTAGGAATAATGTTATGGAAACCAAATTCGAATTGAACTGGTCAAATTGGTGAACAGTACTTTATTAATTTAAATAGATAATATAAAAGTTATAAAAAAGAACGATAAACATTCAAAATAATAAATTTATTTATCATATTACTTAGTATTTATCATTAAAAAGATCGGATTGAACTGGCATAAATCGGATTGAACCGGTTAAACTGGGTGAACTGATTGAACGGGTTAAATGTCAGTTCAACTGAAAAATTTATTTTATTTTTTTTTGGTTAATGTTTGTAAGCAAGTCAATAAAATTTTTAGATAAAAATTTATGTTTATGAATTTTTTTTAAAGATAACTAAATTTTTTTATTTAAATATGAATCTATATTAATTAATTTTATGTTGAATATATATAATATATAGTCTTTAATTTTTGTTTGTCATATTAGAAATTATATATATGTTCGTTAATTTTTATTAGTAATATTGAATATATGTTAATTAATTTTTATTTGTCATATTGAATATTAATTATTTAATTATATTTACATAACAAATATTTAATATTTTTAATATTAAGTGTATATAATTATATCATTTTGTTATATTAATATCAGTAATTGAACCGATCGGTTCGACCGGTCCGACCATGAACCAATTGTTTGATATTATTATATTGTTTATTTTTATTTTGAAGGTAACTAGTTATTAGCTGTCACCAGCTAATCTTTTATTTGATGATCTCGAATTTTAAGAAAAAAAATTAAGGATATGATAGAACCGCACAGGACTCGGTGGCATGCCTTAGCCTTTTATTATCATAATTTTAAATTTGCTATTTGTATTACAACCTAATACATTTGTATTAAGGTCTCACTTGAAAGACCATGGACCCACTTGTGGCCATAATATAATTTTCTATATTTGTGCTTCAATTATATTCTTGCTTTATATATTCTGAGATTTTTACTCACTAATTAGAATCTCCCAAGCATTAAAAGAAATTCGAGTTTTAGTGTGGCACTTCCCACTATCAAAGAATGAGGGATTTTTGACATTACAACATTCTCTTCATTTATTGAAGGATTCTACTTGGTGGATAGTCGAAAATAACTCCCCAGAGGAGTGGCAACCGGCTTTGTATTATCCATGTTGAATTTTTGAACAATCTTCTTAATGTAAGACTCCAACAACAATCAAATCTTTTTCTTCTTCCACTTTTTTTGTATTTTTATGCCTAATATTTGCTTAGCAGGCCCCAAATCCATATTGTAGACTCTACTAAGTTTAATGGTCTTCACATAGACACTATAATTTGAGGCGTTTAGTAGTTATTCTATTCGTCCATGAATGAGTTAGCTTTTATACTACTTCTGAAGATGATGTAGTGAGAAGGCGAAGAGTCTTATGTGATTAAAATATGGTCAACTCTGATACTAGACTATTGCAGCATGGAAACAAGATGACCTAAGTATGCAATTATATGGTAAAACCTATGAATATAATGTAAGCTGTATGATTTTAATGCAATTAAATGGCTCTTCGAAATTGATGTCTTGTTTTGTTCAATGCCCTGATGAGTCAAACCATGTACTTCGATTGTGTATTCTCCTTCATCTTGTGCAACCACTTATTATTCAACATGTTTGATCTTTGGGGAACTTCATCATCTCATAGGCACTTATCTTATTTGGGAATCCATCTCATCCTATATAGTCTTTTGTCACTTTTCGATGTCTTCGCCTCTAGTACTTCTTTGGTGCTTTCATGTTCATTTACATCGACAAGAGTTATAAATTCATCAATATGGTATCTCATTCAAGGACATGTTCTCGATTCAAGACTTCTTTGTCGGGCATTATCGAAGACACATCTTCAAAGACTTTGTTGCTTTGTCTTGTTCCTTTTCTCCTTTTACACTTTATTGAACTTCAGCTTTGGGGTTGCTGGCTCTCCCATCAGTTAGAGTCGATACTTTGTCATCTTCAGTGATGATTGATGAGGGTTGTGCCTCCTTTCAAAAAGACCACATAAAGGCTTTAGATGATCTTTTCTCTTTTGGGTTTTATAATTTATACTCAAATTCTTCATTTTCATAGACAAGGAAGATACACTCCCATACTTTGACTTCCACATTAATGAAGGTTCGGCACTTTAACACTTGCAAGTGTTTTAGAGAAATATCTCTCTTTAGATCTTTTTTTAGATTTCTATGCTTAGTGGTATATTGGTTGATTGGATAATGCGGTACATAGTTGTCATAAGTGCATTAGCCCAAAACATGTTTTGCAACTTGGCATGCAACAATAATCTCTAGATTCTGTTTGACCAGTGCTTGGCTTATCCTTGCAGTGGTGTTGTTTTATGGTGAACTCTTCAGGTCAATCCTCTCATACCTAATGCATTGAGCTCGATAGTACTTTTCGAATTGTCCTATGTATTCCCCTTCTTTGTTGGTGAGCAATCATTTTAAAGACCTCCTTGTCCCCTTTCCAATGACAATTGGAGCTTCCTACACTTGTCAAAAATTTCATTCTTCAGGGGTTATGCTTATGTCCTTTTTGAGTAATCATCAATGAACTTCACAAAGTATGAATGTCCTACCAAATGACCTTTGACCCACTTTCCAAGCATAAGAGGACACCTTGTCAAGGGTTTCTTCCTCCTTTTTAAACATAGCTTTACAAGAGGTGCTATTGTCTACTTTCCTTCAAGACATACTATGTGTGGTCTAGATTACCTTCATAAGAGGTGCTCACTTATGCACCCTAGCCTCTGTTGTCACGCCTTCCTTTCGACTTGTTTTCTTACTACTACTGCCAGAGACTCATAGGAGATCTTGATCTTTTATCTTATAAGGCCTGTTTGTTTAATAATATTTAAAATTAATCTGGTTAACTTTAATCAAGCATAGCATATCACTCATAAAAATTAATATTGAAAATTAACTATATTTCATATCATACACATAATTCAAATTAAAAATTTAATTTTATTTCACATCTTACATACATATCAAAATAATAACTGACTTATATCACATCCACCACACATTCCAACATAATAACTGACTTTATTTCACATCATTCATAACTTTCAATAAAAAATATTTTCATCCAAATTTAACTTTAATTTGTTAAAATTAATCTTTGCAAATAAAAAGGCCCATAAAAGTAACACTTCACTTTTCTTACTATTACAAGGGTTCTCTTTGCAAGCTTCCTATTGTACTTACTGAAGGTATTGATATACCCTTCTTCATCCAACTTCCATCTATAGATGAAATCGAGATGAATATTGGGAACGTTTTGACAGCCTCACCTTGCAACCTAGAATGATTTTGAGCACAACGTCTTCATACATAATAATCTTTGACACACCGCCATTGCTTATTTTGACAACTTCGTAGTCACCTTGCGTATAATTCAAAAAAAAAAATTCGACTTGCCACATAGTAGAAAGCTCAAAAGTCTACAATGTATACCATATCTTGACTAGCCAATCACTCACATTTTTCATTGACATTCGATGTTGTGAGGAGCTGATCTTCAACAGTGGTTGCCGCGGTGCTTGAAGAAGATTGTGGTTTGTTTCTCTTCGTTCTTTTGGTCCCTCTTCAGTTTAGGCAATCCTTCCAACCCTAGCTTGTTGCAATAGTAACACTCGAATTCTTTAAAGTTGATTTTTCATAGGCTTTACCTCTCTCCTAGGACTTCTCTTGATTTTCACTTCTTTCTTTCCCTCCTCTTGGCAACTAGGGCCTTACTATGCGAAAGCCCATGTGACTTTCTTCGTGTTTCTTCTTTCTTAAGAGTATTTTTTTTAAAGGAACATGTCTCTTCTTTCAACAAACTAGCAACCACTTGATTCAGGTAGAGAACTCCATCCAATATCGAATTGCTGAGGGAGGCAATGAGAGTTTCTTAATTCTTTGACAAAAAACTTAGCACCAACTGGGCCTTGTAGTTCATCATTGAACTATGTCATTTTCGTCATTGTAAATGGGTTTACGATGAGTTGCATCTCGTTCAGATGCTTGAAAATAAGGGGGCCCAAAGCTTCATGTTGATGCTACAAACTTCTACTCATGTAGGCCTTCTAATTTCTTCCATATAGAGCTGACTGATGCATCCTTCAACATTAGATGGAAGATGTTACCATCTAGCCATATCTAGATGCATGTCATAATCTGGCCTCATGTTTGCTAGCTTATTCTCCAAAGCTTAGCAAAGAATCCTTCTATCGTAGAAAGCCCTAAATTCTTCACTTCGAAAGCTCATAGTCATTATCATCGACTTATTAGACATGGCTAAGTTCATTATTTTTAAGGAGTAGACAACCTAGGATCTAATACCACTTGTTATTGTTATGTGAGTTGACGAAACACAAACTAAAACCTTATCGAACAAACCGCATTGACAAAGAAAACAAACTTAAAAAAATTATAATTACATGATTGCCACAAAATAAAAAAATACCTATAATAGGATTTGGTTTGGATGAATCCCTATGACTTCGTTGGATTAAAACATGGAATATTCTGTTCTTTTTCTTTTTCTTCAATGACGATAATGACAGAACTATGATTGGATCACCAACTATTTCGAATAACTATTGTTGGACTTACCCTTTCAGTGATAATCTCCTTATTCTCACTGATTCCATTTCGATAGAGTTTCCTTACATTAGTAACAACTACACCATTCACCTTTTCTCATCCCATCTTATAAGTGAAGAAAGGAGCAATAGTTTCTCTCAGTGGAGTTCTTAAAATAACTTGGACATCACTATCCAATTTAGGTACTCATGTAGTAATTCGGTTAGTGGCTCACATGATCCTTACTTCACAATCATCTGGTTGATCCCTGTGACCACTTTGCATGGCCATTTGAGATTCTATGGCTTTCTAGAAGCACATATTCTATTTAATGAAGAAGCCTCCTTTTTAAATGGATGAATGAGCAATCACTTGAGTCAAAGAGCTTTGCACAAAGTTTTGTGCCACTTCTCAAAGAATGCTTTTTCGAGTTCTTCCTTGAATGTGGTTTGCCAAATCTCATTTTGATCAATGAAGTCTCACTTTATGTGAGTTCCTTCTCTGTGAAAGGTCCAAACACCTCTAAAATCTCCGTTTGTGTCTTCGTTCAAGATTTTCAAACCTTAAATTGAAACCTGGACCCAAAACTGTGATTGAGTTCATATCAAACCTCATGGTCGAGGCTTTTGTGCTCATCGAAACTTCAAAAAGGTTGTCTTCGATGAAGACTTTCTTTGTAAAGTTCTATTCGACAACCTCCTCGACTTCCTCTCCATCCTCATAAAGAGAAGCAACCAACGGGTTGTCCGATGGATGCTAACCATGAGGGCCTCCGATGGCATAGCAGCGAAAGTGATGGGAAAAGGAGTGAGAAGGCGAGAGGTAATTTTTGTATTTATTTGCATTTTAGAAATTTTTATAATTCTTTAAAATTTTGATATCTTAAACTTTAAAAATGGACAAATTAAAAAATTAATTCTAAATGTTGTATGGATCCAAAATGGTAAAAATATACGGACATATGTGTTGTAACATTTAAATCATAGATTCGTACGAATTCAAATGTCCATTTTTTGGACCAGTTTGTAATTAGGGCATAGGGACCTATTAGTAATTTATCCTATTTTTTATTGTAGATTTAAAAGAAGTTTATTTATTATCTATTTAGAAATTGCTTAACTTATTTGAGTGAGGCAACAGCTTAAACTTTTTGAGCTGCTTAATTAAAAGCTCATGCAAGTTAATTTCTTAGAGACGTATAAGTTATTTACAATCCAAAAATTTTATTAATTATTTATTTGATTGACCACTATATGGAATATTCAATTTCAGCTTTCGAAAAACATCGATTTAAATTTTGAGTTTGAGTTCTTACAGTGTGGGACATATGTATCTTATCTATATGACAAAATTTTGATATATGCAAACCATACATGATCAACGGTTCTTTATAGAACTTGTGCATTTATCTTATCTCTCTATTTGATCATATATTATTCATCAAAACTACATATTTATTCATTTTTTATTATTGAAAATTAACCATTCCTCTATCATTAACCTCCTTAATTTGTTGTCAATGAAGGGGATTGTCACAACTCCAAAGGAGAGACGGATGTGTGCGTTGTGGGAGCCATCAACAACTACACTGCACAGCTTCAAAGCTATGGAGGAGATTCATCTGGAAGTATTGATATGAACAGAACATCATCCTAACTCAATTGTGTATTTGAGATAATTTCATATTGTTCCAAAAAGAACTGTGATTTTTTCTTTTAATATTACGCTCAGATCCCTCAATTTCCCTAATCATAAAAGAAAGAACTGCGTTGTTGTGACGCCCGTGGCCGAAGAGGGCGGGGAGTGATCGCCGGGTGATGTCCTAAAAGAAAGGAATCACTGAGGCAAAGTGCGGCTCCTGGCAGGCTTCTAGGCCGAATAATCAGTGGTGAGAGGGGCATAGGAATGAATCGTCTCACATCGGAAAGGGAGGGAGATTCTGAGCTGTATAAGTAGATTATGTGATCTCAAATGGTAGAGGCGTCTTTTGGGGCAAAACCGTGAGGCTAGTGAAGGAAAATTCTAAAAGTTAAGCGTGCTTGGGCCGGAGTAGCACTGGGATGGGTGACCTTCTGGGAAGCACTCAAGCATGCAGTTTTCCTAAAGCCAAAGCGGACAATACCTCTATAACTGAGATCACGGGATGTTACAGTTGTACTCTCATTTCTTAAATATTATGCCAAGAAATCCCAATTAGCGATTGAGCTATTATACTTATGTGTATATGGGAGAGTCTAACTGAGGGTGGAAATGAGTAATTATAAATATGTTTAGGGCCTCCTGCATGCAACACTGAAGGCAAACAAATAATTAACGGAGATATCTGAAGTATGTAGTCTTGTGTCTCTGTTTATGTTCAATGCAAAAGCTTGAATAATCTTATCAGCTGAACTCTCTAATTTTTCACATGAATCGCAGATGATTTGTCAGAGAGCCTCATGTTCTTAGCCCATTTTGTGGGGGATGTTCACCAACCTCTGCATGCAGGATTCGCGGCAGACGAAGGTGGTAACACAATCACCATCCACTGGTATCGCAGAAAGTCGAATCTTCATCATGTTAGTGAATTTCATATGAATATGTTCTTGTTGAATGCTGAAAAATTTTCAAGTTATTGCAATAAAATTTTTTTAAGTTATTGACATGAACAACATTGTGATGCAAGGTGTGGGATGTCAACATTATAGAGACAGCAATGAAGGATTTCTACAGTGATGATCTTAATTCAATGATAGAAGCCATCCAAATGAATATTACTGTAAGACTGAGCTCGGAGCCATACTATTCTCATAATTTGGGAGTGAACAAAATATTCCTTCATCTTGAATAAACTTTAAACATATCTTCTACTGTGTCAATGAGGGGTGATAGAGATCAACGGCAACCAAAAAATCCAAACAGGAACTGAAGACTAGAAGTCAATATTTTTGATAGATCAGACAAAGGCTTTTATGAATTATTTTTGTCCTGTAAATTTTTCATTTTTTGATTTCAAGGTCTAAAACCATTGGTTTCCTGAACTGGATTGATAATTTAGAGCAGTGCAGATTAGATTTCAATGTGTTACTGCAAAAGTGAGATTATGATGTGATTTTTCCCAAAATTTATTGTTAGAACCTTCTCTAACACCCCTTGCCGAACAACAGCTCAAGTTGAACAGCAGCTCAAGTCGGACAGCTCAAGTTGAACAGCAGCTTAAGTCGGACAGCTCAAGTCGAACAGCAACTCAAATCGAACAGCTCAAGCTGAACAACAGCTCAAAGAAGATATCACTAGACCGTATTCTCCGTACTACTATGAGATATCACCAGATCGTATTCTCCGTACTACTATGTCAATTCAGCATTTTAAATAGCATGGGGATCCACTCCCTAATCGTTCTTTACAGGAATAGGTCGCAAACTATACCTATTATGTCCTCTCCTCTCTAGCCTATAAATAAGAGGAAGGAGGATGCTTTAAAAAACGGAGGTATTTCTCTCTGGCCGAGCTGCCTCTCTTTCTCTCTATTTCTCTTTCTTATACTCAAATGGACTCACTTTAGAGACCCTCAAGCTTTGTAAGAGATGAGATTCGATTAGTGGATTTAAATCGCTTGGACGACATCAAGGCTCTCTTTCTCTCTATTTCTCTTTCTTATACTCAAATGGTCTCACTTTAGAGACCCTCAAGCTTTGTAAGAGATGAGATTCGATTAGTGGATTTAAATCGCTTGGACGACATCAAGGTTTTTCCCCCGAACACTCGGGTTTCTACGTAAAAATTATCGTCTCATTTCATTCTGTTTTGGCATATTTTTTTCATCAACAGTGGTGCCCTCACGCAGGACTAATACCTCACTACGTAAGATTCCCTTCTCTAAAATTCTCACTATGTGAGATTCTCTTCTCTAAAACCCTCACCACGTGAGATCCCCTTCTCTAAAACCCTTTCTCAAGGTCCCAGCTCATGGTCAAGACAGCTTGGTGACGGGCAGTTAACGACAAATCCCTTCTCAAAGTCCCAGCTTACGACCATGGCAGCTCAGCGACTGAAAGTCAAGGGTGACCTCTTCTCTAAAATCCCTTCTCAAGGTCCCAGCTCATGGTCAAGACAGCTTGGTGACGGGCAGTAAAGGGCAATCCCCTTCTCGAAGTCCCAGCTTACGATCGTAACAGCTCGGCGACTGAAAGTCAAGAGTGACCTCTTCTCTAAAATCCCTTTTCAAGGTCCCAGCTCATGGTCACGACAGCTTGGTAACGGACAGTCAAGGGCAATCCCCTTCTCGAAGTCCCAACTTACGATCATAGCAGCTCGGCGACTGAGAGTCAAGGGTGACCTCTCCCCAAAAACCTCTCCTCTAATAGCTTCCACGAAGCAGTTCAACCTTGACGAGCTAAACGACCCTGCAGAGACTAATCTCTTCTCTAAAACCCCTCGTCAAACAGCTCACCTCTAACTGCTCTTCTCTAACAGCTTCCATAGAGCAGTTCAACCACGATGAGCTGACGACTCTGCATGGAGTAATCTCTTCCGTAAAACCCCTCGTCTAACAGCTCTTCTTTAATAGCTTTCACGAAGCAGCTCAACCATGATGAGCTGACGACCCTGCAGGGAGTAATTTCTTCCCTAAAACTCCTCGTCGAACAGCTCTTCTCTAACAGCTTCCGTGGAGCAGGTCAACCACGACGAGCTGACGACTTTGCAGAGAGTAATCTCTTCCCTAAAATCCCTCATCTAACAGCTCTTCTCTAACACCTTCCACGAAGTAGCTCAACAATCTCTTTCCTAAAACCCCTCGTCGAAATAGCTCTTCTCTAACAGCTTTCATGGAACAATTCAACTACGTCGAGCTGACAACTCCGCAGGGAGTAATCTCTTCTCTAACACCCCTCGTCGAACAGTTCTTCTCTAACAGCTTCCACAGAGCAGCCCAACCATGTCAAACTGATGACTCTGCAGGAAGGATTTTCATGGAGGTCCACTGAATCAGCATAATCGAAATTAGCATGTACATCAATGAACGTTATGTTTTGGAGGGAGACATATTAGAACCTTCTCTAACACCTCTTGCCGAACAGTAGCTCAAGTCGAACAACAGCTCAAGTCGGACAGCCCAAGCCGAACAGCAACTCAAATCAAGCAGCTCAAGCCGAACAACAACTCAAGTCGAACAGCTCAAGCCGAACAGCAGCTCAAAGAAGATATCACTAGATCGTACTCTCCGTACTACTATGAGATATCACCAAATCGTACTCTCCGTACTACTATGTCAACTCAGCATTTAAAACAGCATGGGGATCCACTCCCTAATCATCCTTTGCAGGAATAGGAGTCAGATGTGGCAAACTGTACCTATTATGTCCCCTCCTCTCCAGCCTATAAATAAGGGGAAAAAAGATGCTATAAAAAAGGAGGTCTCTCTCTCTGGTCGAGTTGCCCCTCTCTCTTGTACCCATTCGGTCTCACTTTAGAGACCCTCAAGCTTTGTAAGAGACGGGATTCAACTAGTGGATTTAAATTGCCTGGACGGCGTCATGGTTTTTCCCCCGGACACTCGGGTTTTCACGTAAAAATTATCATCACATTTCATTCTGTTTTAGCATATTTTTTGCATCAAAATTTATTTTTGATTTAGTCAGTGTGATTCCAAAAAAAATGACTTCTCTGTGATTCGAGTTATATCCATCGGCTTCTTTATTTTGTTTATTATATATTAAAAAAAAACAACTTGATTATGATTTTTACAGTATGAACAAATTAACTGATCTGGATCACCCCTAACTTCAAATTCTTGATTTAGTTTCTTGTTAACTACTGCAGGATTCATGGTCTGATGAAATTGATCAGTGGCAGACATGCAGAAGCCAATCAGTGGCATGTGCAGACAAGTAAGATTGAGGAACATGCCACATGTGAACATTATTTACTGAAAATCATCATATCAATGAGCTAATTAATTATCTAATACTGCAAATAATATTACAGATATGCGTCTGAGAGTATAAAGCAAGCTTGTGATTATGCATATAAAGATGTTGAGCAAGATTCAACTTTAGGAGGTAAATTAATATAAACACATGAAAGATATTGTTTGCAGTTATCACAGGAATGATTTCCTACTGTAAAAATTCATGTGAATTTCATGTTTATTTACTGTACTAAAATATTTAAATTGATGCTTCAATTATATGGCGAAAATAGATGGGACCATTAATTTGTAAATGTTATGTACAATCCTTCGAAAGGATAGAATGAGAAATGAGTATATCCGAAAGAAAGTTGGTGTTGCACCAATTGAGGATAAACTTAGAGAAAGTCGGCTTAGATGGTTTGGACATCTAAATCGTAGGCCGATTGAAGCTCCAATTAGAAAAATTGAGTTATTGGATTTTGCCCATGTACAAAGAGGAAGAGGGAGACCAAAGAAGACATGACAAGAAGCTATAAGGAGTGATCTTAGTTACTTAAACTTAGATAAGAATTTGGTAATTGATAGAGCGCAATGGAAATAAAGGATTCATGTAGCCGACCTCACCTAGTGGGATTAAGGCTTGGATGTTGTTATTGTTGTTGTTGTATGCACAATTCTTAAGTACACAACACAAAAAGTTGACCTATAAAATGAGGGTTGTGTTTTCTGTGAATTTAGGGCTAAAGGTATGTGAAAAAGGATGATCTACACTTGTCAACATGAATATTTTCATTTAACACTTTCTGAAGTAAATAATTAGTATTTCAAAAAAAAATTGTAAATAATTACTCGATAGAATTTACATATGTCAACCTCAAAGATATCTTAACATAGTTTTGGGAGTAAATTATAAAATTGATCATTTGAGTGGGCCTAAAATATAAGTATTCATCTAATTGAGTGATAAGAACTATGGAATGTAAAATATGTAGTTATTCCTATGAACTGTTGTGGTGAGCAATGGGCAATTATAAATCTTTGAGTTACATATAAAATATTGTGGACCTATTTGTTTAGCCAGATTAATTTTAATCAAATATATCACATCACACATAAAATTTAATATTAAAAATTAACTATATTTCATATCATACATATAATTCAAAATAAAAAATTAATTTTATTTCTCATCCTACACACATATCAAAATAATAATTTTTATCACATTCCTTACATATCCTAACATAATAATAAATTTTATATCACATCATTCACAACTTTTAATAGAAATATCTATATTCAAATTTAGCTTTATTCTTGTTAAAACTAACTTTTGCAAATAAACGAAGCCTATATTTTTTTATTAAATATTATAGATTTTACATTCATTTTTTTTAAATTACAAAACTTATAAAGAGTTTCATTTACAGATTAACATATTCTGTCTGCTGCTGTTATAATATTGTATCCAAGTTCAACCTTTGTTTTAGCCATGGTTAAAAAATTTGGATCCCGATCTTTAATTTAAATGAGATGAAAATTTGGTCATTCAAAACAACAATATCTACCATTAATTTGAATTAATGATGATCTAAAAGCCAACAAAAGGTAAAATGTATGTTACTATTTGACGTCGATCCACTTGGCATCCTTCGTTGCTAAGTTCATCGTCACCTACAGAGCACTTCATGTATCAATGAAATATTCTATTCCAATGAACGATCCTTATAAAGAGTAACCAGGGTTTGTATAGTGTAATTTGTAACTAGACCTCTTCGTGAGTTTTATAATTTTTAAGAATTGGATGTAAATCTACAATATTTATTAAATATGGTATTGTTTATGTAATTCTTCTTATTAAAAGAAAAAAAATGAGATAAATATGTAATTCTCATCAGTTCTCGGGATTTGTTGGAAATTCTTTCTATTTATTTATGTCTAACTAAATGCATGGTTTCTTTAATTTTCAGATGATTATTTTTATTCAAGGCTTCCTGTGTTGGAGAAGAGAATAGCACAAGCAGGAGTTAGATTGGCAGCTATACTGAATGTGATTTTTTGTGGGGATTCTGCTGTTAGCAAGTGAATGTTTTAGAGCTTAAAACTTTAGTTGGCATGATTTCTGAGAAGCAGATGATCATAATTACAAAGAACAACAACAGGAAATTTAGAAGTCATCATTCAGCTTTGTATCAAATTAGTGATTAGAGCAATGCAGTATTGTTTGTTTATGACTTAAAAAAATTTCATTCATCATTAATGTAGTTTCTTACCTTTGCCACTAAAGTCTTTCTTTATCATTGTCTTCAAAAAAATTTCATTCCTGAAAGTCGGCCGAAGCCTACATATTAAAAGCAAAAAGCATCATGTACGCAAAAAGCAATCCTTTAAAAGGATTGCACAAAAGTCTGTTGGGAGGGACATGGTGTTATCCCAACAGATATCAGAAACAAAAGATGAAGAAGCAATGTAGTGGGCAGCCTCATTGGCTTGCCTATACACATGTGAAATGTTACAATAAGGAAAGGAAAACGAAGCTCGTCCGTGCTGTTACTCTCCGGCCAATGTAAAGCGGACTGGAGTTGATCAATGATAAGCTTGGAGTCACCTTCGGGCCAAATTCCTTGTATTTTACCGATCCACGGTTTAGCAAGTTCGAGAGCTAATAGCGCAGCCTGAAGTTCAGCAAGTTGCACGGCTTGTGTAGATAAAGAGCGACCCTGAGCAGCAAGCATTTGGCCCTCAGAATTGCGAATCAAAGCTCCAATGGCAACAATAAAACTATTTCATTCATCAATGTAGTTTCTTACCTTTGTCATTGAAGTCTTTCTTTATCATTATCTTCAAGAAGGGGGTCCTCTCAAGCCAGTAATTATTGGCTTAAGATTCAAAAATAGACAGCAAGTACAAGTCCCACATGCTGCCCCTTCAAATAATTGGAGAAACATGGGCTTCATGGCTGTAAAATAGTTTGGCCAAAGGTCTTTGATTCTTTTGCTATTCATCAGTGTAGGATTCCAAGCCTTGAGCTCAAAACTGAAGTGTAAAGTTGAATTTTACTCCTTTTTCCATTGCTCATAATCAATTTATTTGAAATGAAATCGGTTACATTTAAAGTTACAAAGATTATGTGAAAGACTATGAGTGTTGGATTATTAGATCTTACTTATGTAAAAAGAGAAAAAGGAAGATAAAAAAAAACATGATAAGAAATTATAAAAAATAATCTTATATACTTGGAGCTAAATGAAGAGTGTATAGAAACAAAAAATTCATGTAGTCCACTCATCTAGCAGGATAAAGGCTTAGTTGTTAAAGTAGAATCAAATGAGTGAAAAAATCTGAATCCAGAACTCTACTTAACCTGAAGTCAACTCGAAGAAACTTGATTATAACGTAGATTTTTTTTTTAATAATAAGATTATAACTTTGTTTTGAATATGCATAAATGGGGCAATCATAGCAAAACTAAAAAATGAAAAATCGATAATATCCAATGCAGGACCATATTTTTGTTAGACAAGTAAAAAACTCGATGCACAAGCTATGTTTGAAAATAACTTGAAGTTTAAGCCGTCTCCCAGGCAGCTTAAATTTTAAAATGCTTTAACTATAAGCAGCATGAATTTCACAATTTCATATTACAAACAATGCAAGTTGAGGCAAAATTTGTACCAATAAATGCTACTTCTGTAAACACCATTCAAGCCCAACACTATAGAAGATAGGACCAACCAAATTAAGTTAAATAGTAATAAAGAAGTAATGTCATATGGAACTTGAAAATTGAATGTTTCACATGTCTGTAGGCAGTTTGTGCTTACAAAAAGTGTATATATGACTGAAGAAACCAAGTACAGAAAAAAAAAGATGAGAGATACGAGCAACCAATGAAGCACCGATACTTCGTGGAGCCTGACGTATCCGTATCGTATCCGTATCGGATACCGATACTCCCCGATACTCCACCGATACGTATCTGGCGTAGCGTATCAATTTTTATTTTTAATTTTTAAAAATCTGATACTCGCTCGATACTTGCCCGATACTTATCCGATACTTCTAATTAAAGAAAAAAATGTTAAAACAGTTGGTCTGGCCTACACGATAAAAATAAAAAATATATTATACATAAAACACAACTCACGTATAAAATCAAATAATAAGATTGAGAGATACACTGAACTCACACAATTGGGATTGCAAAATGCTTAATACACGCTAGTGTTTTGGCAATAGAAAAAGAATTTGGTATTCGCAAGCAACAATATTATCTAATTTTTCTATATCAACTATACTATATTTCCTTTTGTTAGACACCGATCACTTTTGTTTTTACTTTAATCAAACTCATATTATGAAAATGATAGAACTTTGGATTTAGTTAAGACTCAGAGAGAGGAGAGCATATATCTACTTTAACTAGATTAGTATATATGAGTTTATGTCACATTATCAATGTTATTTTCAATTATATATCGTTTGCATCGAGCTAATTAATTTAGGTTGGATTAAAATTAAAACTGAAACTAATTTACTGATGTATATTTAAACTCTCATCTCATTTCGATAATCTGTGATAGGTTGAAAGTAATTAAATAAATTTTAAATATTATTTTAATTTAAAATTTTTTAAACTCAATAGTTGTTGAAGGATATTTTTATTTTTTGTATTTCAATTGTCTATAATATTTTTTAGTGATATTAATAATGTTTAAAAAAATATAATTAATTTGAAAAAAAATGTAAAAGATATTTTTGAAAATTATGACAACAAAATGTATAAATTATTATAATTTACTATAGATTTATATCTTAAATATGAGAATATGACATATTATACATAAATATAACAGTCGTATCCTGACGTATCCGTATCCTACTTTTTTTAAGTTTGGCGTATCATCGTATCCGTATCGCCGTATCGTACTTGTGCTTCATAGCGAGCAACTGAGCAGGGGAGCCATGGCCTACCTCCTGTTCCTCCAAATCTTCCTCTTTTCCTTCATAAAAATAGCTCTTTTTTCTGATGCTTGAGGAGGGCCATTTCATGGTATGCAAGATAGCAGAGGTGATCTCGATGGAAGAAATTGATGCCTCTCTCTTTCCTTCTTTGCTCGTGGATTAGTATTTTGTAGAATTACTGTCTGAGAAAGCTTCCAGTGCATTATCTGGTCTTCTGCCTCCAGGCAGCAGGAGGAGATCTAGCATCAGTATGTTCAAGGGTTGATGAGGAGATCTAGCATCCAGGAGTCTGCAATTTTGAGTATTCAAGTAAGCTATGTTCTTGTTCTATCTAGCTTTCAATCCAGTTTCTCATATTAATCTTTCTTATTCTGTGGAGAAAAGAGGGATGAGGTCTTTATTTTATTTTTTTTATAGCTTAAATCCTTCAGAAATTTCTTATCTAGAAGATTTTAGATGTCTAGATATGTTCAATATTTCAAGATCTGGTAGAGAAAGTAGATATAATCAAGAATTTGTTGTGCTAATTAATAGGAGAGATTGACATAAATGTGATGATTGCATCATAGACATTTCACATGCTAAATGTGTGAATCTTCAAATTTATATGCACAAGACTGAAGTTAAAGAGTAATTTGAAGATGCATCAGTGTTAAATTCATGGCTTGAGTTGTACATGGAATATATTTCTACCTGCTAAAGGATTCATGTCATGATTGATTCGATAAGTTTTACGCTGGCTGTCGACTGCCTAACGCAACCCTCCGCATTTCTCATCCGGGACTTGGAACCCTGTAACGGCGCGTTAAAGAATGCAACACAAGGACTTCTCAGGAGGTCACTCATCCTAGTACTACTCTCGCCTAAGCACGCTTAACTGCGGAGTTCTAATGGGATTTGGTGCTTTAGTGCTGGTATTGTCGCACTCTAGTTAGATAAGAATTTGGTAACTGATAGAGCGCAATGAAAATAAAGGATTCATGCAGCCGACTCCACCTAGTGGGATTAAGGCTTGGTTGTTGTTGTTGTTGTTTATTTCTACCTGCTCAATTCAATTGATATATTTTCAAGTCTATATATATATTCTGTTACAGTTTTTGTTTTATGCCTAAAACACATTGGGTAATAAAATTGAAATGACAACATAAAAATTTATTATTTGGTTGGATTAATGAATACAGACCTATACTTACAGAAAACTATTGATTGTGGACTAAATTTTATATTATAAAGTATATTTTTATTTTATCAATTACAAATCATATTTTGTGAACCAAACTGAAATTTCAATTCACTTTTTCCAAAATTACTCTTTAGCTATGATCAATGCATTTGATTTAATATTATTTTCAATGTTATGTTATTTAGATGACTCGATATCTAATGTCATCTTTTTGATGATAATTCTACATATCATCAAATCAAATGATTATTTTCTCTAGATAATATGATATAACATCAAGATAACATTAAATTAAACACTACCTTAATTCAAGAGGAACTAAAAAAATAGTACAATATTACTAGTATGTGAAGTATAAATTTAAAAGAGGTAAATTGCATTCAGGTCCTTAAGATCAGGAGAGAATTGCAAATTGGTTCTAATTTTTTAAAAATCTCAATTTTGGTCCATCTTTTAGTATCTCACCTTTTTCGCTTTTATCATTTGTTGACTAGTTTAAACATTTTATATATTTTAAAAAATCATTAAATTTTTTTACTCTCGTCATTCTTTAAAAATTTAATAAAAATCTAAAATTTAATTTCCCTCATCTTTTACTATCTCTGCTCTAAAATTTTAAAACAAAAATTATAAATATAATATTCAGAATTATATTCTATAAAAAAGTAAATAATTGAGAGCTAACTTACAGTACAATGATAAAAATTTAACAATTATATTTTTTAATTGGAACGAAATGATAACACTTTTATAACCTCAGGAACCTAAATTAAGATTTTTAAAAAGTTAGAATCAATTATATGATCTTAAACCTCTTTTATTATAAATAAAGGGGATTGTCACGAATCCAAAATAGAGAAGGATACGTGCATTTTTAGTGAATCTTAAACCTCTTCATCATGTTAGTGAATCTTAAACCTCTTCATCATGTTAGTGAATCTTATATGAACATCTTGAACTTGAATGCTGAAATTTCAAGTTTTTAACATGAAGATCATAAGATATTGACATGAAAGTGTGGGATGTCAACATTATAGAGACAGCAATGAAGGATTTCTACAGTGATGTTCTTAATGCAATGATAGAAGCCATCAAAATGAATATTACTGTAAGCATATGAGCTAAGAAACACTTCATTCTTTCATCTGGGTGTGAACTGCAAACATTAAACAATGAGATCAAGGTTTTTGGTTTCATTTTTGCTTTTCTGTATGTGTTTCAGTTTTTTGGTCTCTTGAACTGAAATAATAATTTAGAGCAATGCATATTAGATTTCAATGGTAATAGCAAAAGTGAGATTACGATGTGTATTTTTCGCACACTTTGGCCCTGTTTGGCAATGGGCTAAAATTAGTCATGGCCAAAATCTTGAATTTATTTTAAAAAAAACTTAATTTTTTTTTTAATATTTCATCTCACACAAATTCCAACATTAAACAATCACTTTATTTCACATCCAATACAATTCTCAATAAATCAATCAACTTTACTTTACATCTTACACAATTTTTAATATAACCAACTTACTTTATTTCACATCATACACATTTTTAAAAAATAACTAAAAATTTCAACTAAATACTCTTTTTTTTCTTATTACCAAACAGAGCCTTTATTTTTTATTTTGTTGATGTGATTATCAAAAAAATAAAGACTGTGGTTTGAGATATATCTGTGAGGAGGTAAAGTAACACATACTAATTAAGAAAGATATTTTTTGCAGTTATCACAAGGGTGATTTCCTACCTTGAAAATTCAAGTGACTTACATGCTTATTTACTATACAATATTAAATGTAGTCTAAGAGCCGAGCTCAATTCGTCTCAATTCGATTCAAGTTTGAGCTGGTGGGCTCGAGCTAACTCAAGCTCTCCAAAAATTTATTTTATTTTATTTTTACAATTAGCTTTGTGAGGATTTGAAATTGGGCTAATTAACCATACCCACTAGATCACTTAATAGATATTTTTATTACAACTAATACATATTTATAAATAAATAACTAAATACATTATTTATATTTAAAAAATAAAAAATTGAACTAAGTCAGTTTAATCTTACTATGGCTTGTGTCTTGGCTCAATAAACTTGAGCTAAGCTTAACTTGAGCAAAATATTGATTCAAACATCGATTAACTATCGATTTTCGAGCCAAACCCTCACCCTTTCTTGTAGACACTTCAAATTTTAAGGAGAATATTGACGAAATATATCCTTAAGTGCACAAAACACAAAAAGTTGACAGTATAAAGCGAGGGCTAGTTGTGTTTATGTAAACTTAGGAGTAATGGTATGTCATTTTAAATCTATCTTTATGACTATGTATATTTTCTCTTAAAATAATAAATAATTACAATTCACTGAAGAGTACATTTATTACTCTCAAAGATTATATATTTTAGAGAGTGAATTGTAAACGTCCATTTGAGAGGGGTCCAAAATGTAAATTTTTTTTTTGGGAGTTAAATAAATTATAAGGACAAGTTTGGAAGATAACTTGTGTTTTTCCCTATTTATTTTGTCTAATAAAATGATTATTTTCAGTTTTGCATTAAAAGGAATAATACCATGTGGGAGGGAGGTCGCGGAACCAAGTCGAAGTTAATATACAAATGTGAATGCTTTACTTCAAAAATTTAAGCAAATGGGCATTACAACTAGATGAATATTCTTATGAAATTTCTTTTAATTCTAGATTCACTAATATTTTAGTTGATTTTCTTTCCAAAAAAAATATATATAATATCTTTTTCTATATAATTGCAGGAAAAATAGTCAATACATGGAAAGAGAAGATGTCACTTTATAATATACCTACTCCGATAACTTGTAAATGTGATATAACCTTCAAAAAAGAAAAATAAATATTGACTTTCTTGATAAATATAATCAGAATATAATATCGTCTTTGGTGGCGACTGCAAATATATAATATATCACACTGTTAAAACAGAAGAAGTTTATTGTATTTGAAGCTAATATGGAAAGACCAATAGAATTCAGGATTATAAGAAAAATTATTATTGACACTCACTATTATGAAGAGTGGAAAGGACTTTCACAAATAATTAAGACTGTTACATCCACCACAGAATTTTTTGGAAGAATTTTAAAATTTAAAATTATATCAATTTTTTGTTAAAACTCATGAACATTTGGTTTATTCGGCTTTTCAAATATAAAAAATATCTAGACAAAGAATAAGAGGAAAGCCTTTTACAAGAGATTTTTTTGGATATTTTTGGGATTATAACCAGAAGAGAAATCTTGTTTAATTACTATCAATTTATAAGGAGTGTCATAATTATAAATATATTTGTAATGATCGTATTATAGTATATGATAAAGAAAATCTAATAGAAATAGACTCTGAAAATAATAAATTAGATTTTTGTTGAAGACTTGTTAAAAGATATTCAAATTAAATTATCAGCATCCCCAAATAATATTTCATTGCAATTAGATTAAAAGATAAGGCGTGGTGAGTTGAAGATAGTGGAAGACAGGGCATAGTCAAAATTAGGTGGATATTATATCACTAGAGGATAATGGGCATCTTATGTCATGTTACCAGAGCACTAAGCGCGTAATAGGTATCTATTTTAATAAATAAGAATAGTAAAAGTATAGTGGAAGTATTGTAAAAATACTATAGATGTACTATAATATGCTTTTGTAAATTCTATAAATGGGTGACTCCCGGGTTCTGGAAGGACATCAATCTAAAAACATAAACTCTTTTTTTTTAATAAAATTCTTTTGTTCTAAGACTTTAGTTTTTATTTCATATTTGTTACGCATATGGAATGCAAACCAAAGCCTAGAACAAAGGTAATTATTAAATTAAGGAAGAAGAGTTTGTGTTTTCAGATAGATGTTCTTCCACAATACCATTTATATAATTTACAAAAGCATATTATAGTATATCTACAGTATTTTTACAATACTTCCACTATACTATTACTACAGCAATAGCAACAACCAAGCCATAATCCCACTAAGTGGGGTCAGCTACATAAATCATTTCTTTTCATTGCGCTCTATCAGTTACCAAATTTTTATCTAAGTTTAAGTAACTAAGATCACTCCTTATAGTTTTTTGTCATATCTTCTTTGGTCTCCCTCTTCCTCTTTGTACATGGGCAAAATTCAATAACTCAATTTTTTTAAATGGAGCTTCAATCGGCATACGATTTATATGTCCAAACCATCTAAGCCGACATTCTCTAACTTTATCCTCAATTGGTGCAATACCAACTTTCTTTCGGATATACTTATTTCTTATTCTATCCTTTTGTGTATATCCACACATCCACCTTAGCATCCTTATTTCTGTAATATTTATTTTATTTATATATTTTCTCTTTGCAGGCCAGCATTTAACACTATATATCATCGTTGGTCTTACTACAGTTTTATAAAATTTATCTTTGATTCTGGATGAGATTTTTCTATCGCACAAAATACCAGTATATTCAGTTTTTGATCTACTGAGATGAAAATCTTTAAATTCTAGAGCATTCCTCCAAAGGCCTAGTTTGGCTTTAACTCCCTCTTTAGTTTTTTCAATAAGGACAATATCATCTGCGCAGAGCATACACCAAGGCACTTCATCTTAGATATATCCAGTCATGACTTCCATAATCAAAGTAAAAAGATACAGACTTAAAGTCGAGCCTTGGTGTAATCCAACTGTAATAGAAAAATCCTTAGTAAAACCTCCTTGTGTTCGAACATAGTTAATAGCTCTTTCATACATGTCTTTAATAACTTGAATATAAGCAGTATAAATTCCTTTTTTTTCTAAAACTCTCCAAAGTACTTCTCTTGAGACGTCCACTATACTATTAATACTCTCATCTATTAAAATAGATACATATTATGTGCCTAGTGCTCTGGTAACATGACATAAGATGCCCATTATTCTCTTGTGATATGATATCCATCTAATTTCTACTATGCACTGTCTTCCACTATCTTCAACCCACCACCGCCTTATCTTTTAGTTTGATTGCAATGAAATAATAATCTAGGGATGCTGAGAATCCAATCTAAATATCTTTTAACAATTCTTCTATTTGTGGTCTTCAACAAAAATCTAATTCATTATTTCTCGAATTCTATCTCTGTTAGATTTTCTTCGTCATATACCATAATACGATCATTACAAATATATTTACAATTATGACACTCCTTATAAATTGATAGTAATTCAACAAGATTTCTAAGAGTATCTAAAAAATCCTCTTGTAGAAGGCTTTCCTTTTATTCTTTGTCTAATCATTTTTCATATTTGGAAAGCCGGATAAACCAGATATTCATGAGTTTTAGCAAAAGTTGATATAATTTTAAACTTCAGAATTCTTCCACATCCTAAGTTCTATTAGTCTTTCCATATTAACTTCAAATGCGATAAATTCTCTATTTTTCATTTAGTAGAGTGATTAGTCCCTTCGATAGATATTGTACAGTTTTGTCCTTATATATGTTATCAAGAATTCGAGTTTGAAAGTCCTTAGGTAATAATGTTATTACTTTATTTAAGCATTCTTTTCTTTTTGCTTTTTCTATATGAGGAGAGTTTATATTTTTGAATTTATATATGGTTTTCAATATAGGATATAGATCACAATATTATTTTGAGTGAAATTTTTTACACCATTGAAGAAGATATTTGGAGAATTCTTCTTCTTGTTGAAATTTCTTTACAATATTATGATAAGATATTTTCATATTATACATATAAGAGATTATTTCTCGAATAATGTATATCAACGAGAACTTATATTGTAATCCTTCAATTATCTTTCACAAATTATTTATCATATTATAGTCTTTGAAGACATAAAAATATCTGATTATAATTATCTGCAATAACCACCAAAGCTAATATTATGTTCTAATTATATTTATTATGAAAGTCAATATTTATTTTCTCTTCTTTGAAGATTATATCGTATTTATATGTTCTTGGAGAATGCATATTATAGAGTAGCATCTTTTCTTTCTATAGACTGGTCATTCTTTCTATAATTATATAAGAAAAGATATTCTATATATTTTCTCTGGAAAAAAAAATTAACTAAAATATTAGTGAATCTAAAATTAAAAAAAAATTACAAGAATATTTATCTAGTTGTAATAATCATCTTATTCTCAGATTATTATTATTATGTTTTTTATTTTCTATATAATGAAATAATCCTTTGTTATCGGTTATTATATGAATTTAAGTAGGTAACAACCAAAATTTAAAGTATTTAATATGCTTTAAAATAGCAATAAATTTCTTTTCGTTTGTGGAATAATTTATTTCTGGCTTTGTAAATTTTCTTGAAGTATATCCAACAACTTCTTTTATATCAGTTACTAATACTTTTGCCCAATAAAAATTATTAGCGATAGTATAATGTATTAATTTATTTTTGGTTTGGGATTATAATTTTAGTTATTTTATTAACTAATATTTTGAGATATTTAATTTCTCTTTTTTCATCTTTATTTAAATGGCTTTTTGTCAGTTTCACATTTAGATATCATCTTTTTTTCTCTTTTATTTTATTTATTGATGTTATTTATTTTTTTTTGTAAATGTTTAGTGTATTGACTAAGTCTAGATAGATATTTTTTTTCATAGTTTAATATTCTTAAAAAAAATTGTACTTATTTTAAAATTTAAAATATATCAAATTTTTTTTAAAATTTTAATAATTATATGTTTTTATAATGCTATTTTTTTATCAATAATTTTTTATAAATATTTAATTTTTTGTTTGCAGAATTTTATTTTATTTCTTTCTAGAATTATACCATATTTTATAAATAAATTTTTAACTATTCTAAATGTTGAAGATGTTCTTTTCAAAATTTAAAGAGAAGATAAGGAATTATCAATATATATTATAATAAATTTATCGTACGGAGAAAATATAGAGTTCATTCATTTCTTGAATATTTGCAACGCATTTTTTAATCAAAATAGTATTACTTTCCATTATAAATGGTCAAATAGTGTAAAAAAAAGCGGTTAATTTTTTCGATTTCTCATCTTTTAATTTAATTTGCTAAAATGCCGACTTAGCATTAAATTTATTAAATTATTTTTCCCTGCTAAAATTTTTTATTATATTTTTGGTACTAGTAATAAAGAATCTATCAAATTTTAATATTATTATTTAATTTTTAATAATTTATAATTATTCTTGTTTTTTCTTTTTTTTTCGGCATGATTTTTTAGTATAAACTTTGGTGAAAAATGAGTACTATGAGAGTTTTCTATTAACCTTAATTTTTTTAGTTCTAAAATTTATTTTCTAAATTCTTCTGTCTTATATTGAATATACTAAATGTTTTACTCTTATAACTTTTTATCATCTAATAGTTTCAATTCGTAAAATGTCGGGCTCCTATTAAAATGTATTAATAGATTATATGAGAATAATTCTTTTAGTGAATCTAGGTACTTATTTTTATAATTCTTTGTAAAACTTTTTATTTATAATTTGTTCTAAGAAGTTTAAGATAATTAAAGATTTTTAATATTTTTATAATTTTCTTGTCTATTGTAAATGTATGATCGATTTTATGTATAGCAATAGGTAGGTATTGATCTATTACATTCATTCCTATAATTATGTGACAAGTAAAATGTTTATATATAACCTTTTTCTGCTTGTACTTTTATGTTATATTTTTTATATATTTTGTTGTGTTTATAGTGCTTTTTATTCTTGTAAAAGAGAATTGTTTTTTTTAATTTTTGGAGAATTATTTTACCCAAAAGTGCTCATTAATTGTAGTTGTAGTAATACCTGCATCTATTAATGCATAAATATGAAAAAGGATTATAGCCTGAAAATTTTATTTTAATTCATATTTTATTTAAATGTTGACTAATTTCATGTAAGTTCATATGCAAATTTTGTAATTAGAAATATAAGTAAATCAAATAATTTATAGTTTTTTCTTATACTGATCATTATATTTTGTTCATTATTTTTTATAACAGCTTTTATTTCTCCTTCGTAGTATGACTTTATTATTCCTTTTACTATCATTATATCATTATTAAATGCCTATTCGTTTTTATCTTTTATGATACTATAGTAACTTATACTTATTTTAACACTAATTTCTGTTCTTATTTTGGTAAAACTATTTAGTTGTATCAAAATATTTTCAAAGGATATGATAGTTTGCATTTCTTTCTATTTTATAAAAATATATTTTTTTAAGATCATCTTGAGTTTTTTCATTAGTTAAAATATTTATTATATGTAAATTACATTTTCTTGATCTCTTGATATTTATGGGTTTTTTTAAAATACTTTAAGTTGTATTGATTCATAATTTATTTGTAAAAGAAAATATTTTTTTAGAATATTTTATCCTATTAACATATTAAATGTGCTTCTTTCATTATTATATATAACTTTAAATTCTAGGTTATGTAATACATCATTTATATCTATAATTATTATATTATCAACATTTGCTTTAAAAATTAATTCATGAATCTTTTTATCAAAAGTATAGTATCGTTTCTTCTCCGCTTTGAATATATTGTTTTCAATTAATTTAGATTTTATATGGGATAACGATGCTTTTGAATCTATCCGAGCTTTGAATGTTATTGTTATATGTCAACAGAGATTTTATACTTATTTCTACAAGACTTCTACTATGATATTACTATTTCTATTTATAAAAGTGCCTATTATGCTCTGGTGATATGACATCTACTCAATTTTTTATTATGCCTTGTCTTCTACTATCTTCAATCTTTTTGTTTATGCCCAACCTTCTCTCTCTCTCTCTCTATATATATATATATATATATATGAAAATTATATATCTAACACTGAAATTATTATATTATTTATTTAACCGCTAAAAAAAATATCTATAAGTTAATATCAGCTTTGATAAATGATTACAAGTTCACTCTAAAATTTATATCTATTATCTCTTAAAAGATATATTAATTAAATATTTTTAACTCAAATAATATAATTATAATTATCAGAAGGTAATAGATATTAGTATTTATTTTTGTAAATTAAAATGAATAATAATATAATAATAGTAATTTTGGGGGTGACATGCTCATCTCTTGGCACAATGCAAAAATGCTTTATAGTGGACATCTTGGTGCTATTTATTTTTTCAAAAATAAATTTGGTATTTTCACTACTTCTAAAAGGTGGAGGCTGGGTTGGGAGAAAAAGCGAGGATAAATTACCTTGGGAGTGTTTATTTGTAAGGTTAAATTTAAAAAGATTAAAACTAAATTTGGATAGGAATATTTTTTTATTGAAAGTTGTGAATGATGTGAAATACAGTTAGTTATTATATTGGGATATGTGAGGGATGTGATATAAAGTTAGTTATTACGTTGGAATATGTGAAGGATGTGATATAAGTTAGTTATTATTTTAGTAATATGTGTAGGATGTGAAATAAATTTAATTTTTAATATTAAATTTTATGTGTGATATGATATGCCTGGTTAAAATTAAACTAGATTAATTTTAAACTCTTAGACAAACGGGGCCCTTAAGTTAGATAATGGTGGGCAATCAAAGAGTTTAGGATTTTTGTGCGGAGACAATATCAAGATTATCATTAGAACAACATTGAACAAACAACAATAGAATGGTGGAAGTTTCGAGAAAGTCCAATTTGTGAGACTTTAGACTACTGTTATTGATTCTAATGATGAATCTAAGGTAGTTATGGCTTCTCCAAAGATGAGTAAAATTTTTAAGTTTTTCTCGAAGGTCGGGAAGGAGAAGTTGTGGTTGAAGAGCTATCTAAAGGCAATTGATACTATTTGTATTGCTTGTAATCTATTTTTTCATTTGAGGGCAATGTACATACAACTCAAGCATCATCATAACAAGAGCTTGATAGGTAATTGGATGATGGCACTAGAAGTCTTTGATTCTAAAAACTAAGCTGACATTTAACAAGATTATTACTATTGAAAAACTTAAGTTGTGCAGTGCCCGAAATTGATCTCCATTGTAATTAATGAGTAGACAATGTCGTGCTAAAAAAAGTCAAACCATGAAATGGTCAACCACAAAAGCGAGTAAAGAACTTGTATATCAAAAAATGTTCTCTAAGTGAGATTAAGTGAGATTTCGATGAGGTATAGAGCTAGATCTTCATTAACATTGAGTTAAGGATTATTGTAACATCTCGTGCCCTAAATGAAAAAATATCGTCTTCTTAATTTTTTAAAAATTGCTGAAATACTTTCCAAGTGGTCACATATTTCGATGCTGCTCCAGCTCACGTTACACAATTCTCTAAAATTTAAACTGGCAAAACATCGATATCTAAATCATAAGATGTATTTAAATAAATAAATAAATCACAGGATACTACAATTGTATCACTAGGCAGATGATACATAAGAAAAAAGTCATCTACAAAGATCAGAAGAGACTTCAAGTGTTTTCATAGAAAGAGCCTGATATAACAAACTACTATGAAGATTTGAAAGAATTAGAGCGGATATATAGTAATATATTTTTGCACGCTGTTGAAGATATTAAATGTTCTCTTAGTGTAGCAATGATTTTTTTTTTTCTCAATTTTAAGGTTTTCCATGTTGTTGACCTGTTTGACGGGTTGAACAACAAATCGAAGGATCTGTCTGATCGAAGAAACTGTCTGGTGGAGATGAAGTACATCAGGATGCCTCTTGATCTGGTCCAAGCATGCTGGGACATGAGACTTTATAGCTACTTAAGGGCAGCATCTCGGAAGATGATACTTTACAGTACATAGATCAGGTTGAAAAAATATATGACCATTCTGGGAGGCCATTTGCATGTACGTCATCCGTTAGACCATAAATTCATTGACTGTGAATCAATCATGGATGAGGCTGGGTGAATCCTCATGGCCGGGGTTGGACCCGGTCAAGAACCTGCAAAATCAGAGGGGTTAGTAATTTAAAATAAAAAGAGTTGGGGGCCAGCCAGGTGCCACGTGTACGGCCAGGATGCAACGCAGGATCCACGTGTTAACAATAGCCAAAGCAGCATTAAAAGAAAATTAAGCAAAGAGAAGGCCTTCCCTTCTTTCTCTTCTTGAAGGGAAGGTTGAAACAATAGCAGCAGAACGAAGTACGCAAGCTAGCGAGGTACCGTATGATAGAATCACTCTCGTTTTTTATATTTTAAACTATGGATCTTTTGAGATTGGTTAACTGAAGATTGAGAAGAAAAGAAAGAAAAAAATGAAGAAAAACTAAACTCATCAATGCAATGCAGAAGAATCATATTAATATTAGTTTCTATATTGTTTCACTGTAACTTCCATAATGTTTCCAAACATAGTATAAACACAAATTGTCTGAAAATACATGAAGACAGTATTTACTTGTAAGTATTTTCTTTCCGAATATGTGCCTCATTGTATTCTTGAGGAAGAGCTGAAAATTTTAATTTCGGATTAGATAGGTCCGAGCATACAGATTCTGTCCTCATACTCATCTGAAAATTATTAAAAGATGATGGGATAAATTCTCAATTTCATTAAGCAAAAAGAGAACCAAGAAAATGTTCTAAACATTTGAGATGTGAACATGTCTAGTAGTTGATCCAAAATTAATGGCACCTAAAACAAAAATAAATAAATAAATAAACAGTTCATCATAACATACATAAGTATCCATTAATGTAGTACTTAATCTCAATTAAAGCTTGAACTAACCCATTAACTCATCTAAAGGATGCAGACAGCTGCATAGGCTGAGTGGCGCAGGGAGTTGATCAATGCTAGAGATGGCAGCGGTTCAGTGCCTGAGAGGGAAAGGGAGGAACTGAAGATTTGCTCTTGCTCCTGGAAGTATGGCATATTGCGTTCTAACTAAATTGTAAACTGCAATTAGTGGTGCAAGTGGGGAGGAGAACTTGTAGGTGAAGATGGAATGTTCTTTAGATGTGAGATTTTAGGCTACACTTAGACATTTACTTCAATAGAATATAATAAGGTTTAAATAGAATTGTCATTCTATAGAAATGGAATTATCATTTCATAAAGAATGGAGTGACAATTTATTTATTTACTTGAATGGAATAGAATATGAAATAAGAAGTGAATAGAAAAAAAAGACTAAAATACCCACAAATATAACTTAATGAAATTTTATATTATTTATTATTATTATATTTTATTTTACACAAATAATTAGATGAATGTAACTTATATAAACATATATATATATATACACACAGTATACATATAATAATGTGTACATATATTATGCATATGCATACGTGCGTGTATGTGTGAACAAAGATAATTTTGAAATAATATTTTTAGTCTATAAGAAATAACTATTCTTTAGGTGGGGGGGAAGGAATGATTATTCCATAAAATATGAAATAGAGGTGTAATAGCTATTCCACCAAAATAAATATGAGTATAGTTATTCCATAAGGAATAAGGATAAAATAAAATAGTCATTCCATTCAAGTAAACACACCCTTAGAAGAAATTGTGATTCCAACTTTATCCAATTCTATTCAACTAGCCCCCTCGATAGAAACTGCAACGGAGGATGATGCCAATGGATGACACTAAATGAGATAAAAATGTGAACGGTACCAAGAAAAGCAATTTGTGGTGCTTGCCAGATTTGGGAAGCCCTGAAAATTTGAAAAATAATTCCCTAAATATGTAATTTAGTCATTTTTCAGGAGTATGCAAGTTTTCCCCAAGAAGGTACTATACTTTTACAGGCTTCCAATACAAATCACAGGCATCATTTTTTTGTCTACTTGGTGAAGGTTAGGTTTAAGCTTTGCAATATCTGTTGCAGTTGGAAAAGGTATGCTAAATAATCACAGTTAGCCTTAGAGATGTAAATAAACCAAGCTTTCAACTAGTTACTTGATACTGATCTTGATAATGGCTCATTCATGTTGTTCATCAATTTTAACAAACAAACATGAACATACTTTTCAAAGCTCGACTCTTAAATGAACGGGCTTGAATATATTAATGTTTGACTTGCTTATGTTCGTGAATAAAGCATACAAAACTCATTAATATGCTTGACTACTAGTTCTTTTAGTAATATAATGAAGTTTTAACAATATTACTAATTTAGTATCGCCGTCTACAAAGAACAAATTATTTAGTTGTTTAGCTATGGGTATTCTATTTTCTAATGGATGAAACATCCATAAATGAGATTGATTGTCAAACTTGATATTAACTCATTTGGGTAACTAAATAATTGGCTTGTCGTAAATAAAGAGCTTGTTTGCTAGTTCGCAAACAAGCTCGAATCCAACTCAGGCTCGTTCATTTGAAAATGAGCCAAGATTAAACATGGTAGTCAAAAGTTTGGCATGTTTATAAACTAGCTTGAACAATGAAATCTGGAACGAGCTTGAACATAACACGATCAAGCTTAGTTTGGCTCGGTTCATGTACAGCCCCAGTTTGCCTTGTCCACATAAATCAAATGGTGCAAAATGAAGGGTGTGCACATAGGTCAAAAGGTGCAAAATAAAGGGTAAGAACTGGTACACGATTGCATCTGAAAAGAAGCAGGTAAATAAGAGCCAAATTCTGTATTATTCTTCATTATGATTCATTAGTGGCCTTGATCAGTACCTTGCTGATGATATGGCTAAGGATTCCAATTGGACAGAAGAAAAGGCACAAGGCAATAGAATGCCGAGTCTCTACATTGTTCTTCAAACCATCATGATACACCTGTCTGAAAACATTGGAACTCATCAGATAATCGCTAGAATTTTAACTGTCTAGAAAAAGACTTTTTGTGAAACAAATGTGAACTCTTGTATGACAATCCATTCAACTTAAAACTGACTCAACATATGGATGTACAAAGGCATTTGATTTTGGAGTTTCTAGATTCATGCCACTTCAATCTTGTGTAATATATGAAATATATAAATATTTTTTCTTCTTATTTGAATTTTTTGTGCTATGATAGAGTATGGTTAATTACCACCAACTTTTCCATCAAACACCAACCCATGGCCATTAACCTTAAGAACAAGCAAGCTAGTGCCAATACGTAAAACGTTACAATTTCGTTGGCCTAATGTTGTTTCTTGGACTTCAGAGTAAATACTAATCTCTGCGTAGTCATTTATGAAATAATAATAATAATAATAACATACTAGAACTAAAAAAGTCTAAAACCTTGGCTTCTACGAAGGTGCATTTCGAGGTACAAATAATCATATAAATGTAAGTAATTATATAATTCGTCGCATTATCAATGCACATAATGCATATTTACTTTAAGAAATGAGGTTTGCAACTTAGCTTGAATCAGCAAACATCAACTGAAAAATGAACAAATTTGACCTAATTAAATCAAGCTTGATTTGAAATCAAAACTTTTAATTATGACCAAGGAAAACTTGCTCGAACTCAACTCAAAGCCAGCCCTACATTTTGAGATTGCATTTATGACGAATTATAGAGACTGAGGAAAAGAAAATAGATGCATCAATGGAAGTATCATGGAAGAAACCTTGCAGCATAAAGATCTACAGCTAGTAAGTGAATCCATGCAGAAGCCATGGTCATTTCATTTCCAAACATCTTTAACATGCTAGGCAACTGCAAGGCAGATAAACAAAGGAATTAGAGTAGGAGAATAATGTCTTATAGTATGTTTCAAAACATTTTTATCATATTGGTGAAGATTTTTGTTAGTAGTCTAACAGAAACCTTAACAGACGTTGGGCCCCTGCTGAGGCTAAACAAAGACATACTTTAAATGATTGAACTATTTTAACTTTTTGGGAGCTTAACTAAATTTAAAAAGTAACAAAAGCTTAATTAAACATCAAATTTGAAGCAGTTTGAAATTTGAAGTTGAGGCATAACTAAGACCAACCGCAGTTAATATTGTTACCAAGCAGAAAGTTAGTTATGAGATTGGCATAGAGTCAATCAGCTTCCATTGAAAACTAAAGTTGAGTTCTACCTCAGGAAGAAAATGCTTAGTAGCAAAAATCACGCCCAATGTATCTGGAGTCCATGAGAGAAGTAAAAGGTATGCATACAGTATACCAAGTGTGGCATAGGGTAAATGGTTCTCCATAACCTTTTTAGTCTGCAATCCCAGGAAACAAAAATTGAGCACATAATCTTTTTTTAAGCATAAGAATATAACACACAAAAAACGACACATTAAATATTCATATCTTGATACCTACGTATCTAATACGTACAAAAGTTTCAAATATAACAACAACGATACCATAGTTGACTAAATGATTGGAATATTCTATCCAAACTTCAATTTATTAAGCTAATTGTTGCATTTTTAACAATAAGTACACATAAGGTGATTAAAACGTCATTTTTATATGAACAATACAATTTGCATTAGAAAAACCAAAAAAAGACCCAAAAAAATATCATAAAGTGAACCCAAGCAAGTAGTACTGTTGTTTAGTGTTTAGAGTTTATATATATTATACATATACACAATAAGATTTACGTGTTCAGTGTGTTTTTCTTGATTGGGTGAGGTTTAGGACTTATTTTTACAGGCTTGAAGTACTCTGATCCTTTATATTAATAAAGAACATGAGAGACTATTATTTTTACATGAAAGAATATTGTTGATTCAAGGAAATAGGGAATTACAGAAATGCACTTTATTCTTTACCAGAGAAGCTCTAGGTGCAAAAACCATAAGCGCATAGAAGGGAAGTACTGAAACTGTTCCCCAAGTGAATGCAGTGCTGGCGATTTGTGAACATGTAAGCACTACAACAAGAACTAAGAATTATGGAAAATAATTTGGAATGCTCAAATATCACTTTAACTTTAGCTGACAAATGGCTATTTTCACAATTTTTAGATTTCATAGAATGAAGCATGAATAAACATAGAAAGAATAAAAAAAGGATCAAGAACAAAGCATTCATAAATAATACATCCAACGGAAACAATAGCAAAAAATATAAACAACTTAGGCTTCCAACAGGGATAAACCTATGCTGAGATAAAAGGGGTTATCCATGAATCCTCATTGTCTTCCAACAGGGATAAAAAAGAGCATACTTAATGCACAAGCCGGCCTTTAATTTAGGTTTATGGAGAGTTTCGACTTAGGCTAATTTTCGCCTCATAGCAAATACGTTGCTCCTTCTATTTGAGCCCATGGCATACAGAGAAATATGTGGCATACTTACCATAGTGGTGAGGCCCCTTTTCAGAAGAAAAATGCAGAAAGTATTTCAAAATATTAAGTATGCACTATGCACCAAGATGTAAATAAACAAGTAATTTGGAAATAATTGTGGAAAAGGAGCTTGCCTGGGTACCATAGAGTTTTAGGATCGAACCACACTACCATCACAGTTTCCAAGTAGGTTGGGGAAAATTGTGGTGTCCGAGGGTAAAATAAAAAATTTATTTTAAAAAAGGGAATAATTGTTCTGCTATGTAAATGGTTGGGTGCATAGTAAAAATAAGACCGATGAATACTTAATAACTAATTATATTATAAATTTTGATGAAAATTTGTTTTTCATACATCTTCACCAGTAAATATTTTGGTTCATAAGGAAGTATTTTGTTGAACATCAACCTCAAAGTCAATTTGATTAAAGAAATTCAAAGAATTTTTTATTTTTTATTTTTTGATAACATAAATTCAAAGCATTAATACTGATATAAAGAGGCACAGTCTCAAAAATACATGAGAGCACACTTTTTATGTGCCATATTTTTCCTATTATAAAGTCAAAAACAACATGCTTTGATCCACACGTCGTTGGCATTAATCCTATAAAATATAAGCATTCTTCTATTTTGTCAATCCAAGCCCATACTGATTACTCTTGTGTAATCAAGCATGTTCATAGGCAGCAATAGATATCATATTTGAGAAGAAGAAAAAAAACAGGTATCATATTTCATCAATATAAATTTCTAGTATCTAGCATTGCTGAACAATAAAATTTCCTGCCTACATGCCGTTAGGCTGACAAAGGTCTTTAATTTAAACTCAGTCAGAGTAGTTTAGGTTACCTCATGTATTGTTCTCTAGCAGAAGTCAAAAAAAAAGCTTTGCATTAGGTCTGGCAATTATGTTTGAACTCAAAGGCATTTCATATATGCTAGAAGTTTTGTCAAGTTAACTTGATTATATTGTGAGTCAAACTTCACTATTAGCAATCAACTTAGGGAGCGGAATGGGGCAAGTTTTGGCCATCCATCCTGTTAGTCACTACCCTGTCCCATACCCACCCTCAAACCCATGGCAGATTTTGAACATCACGAAAAATACCCGCCCTATTTTGTAGACCTCTACCCAATCTGACTTGTCCCCATATGTATTATACAATGCTGATTTAAATTAGTTTATAAATAGTGTAGGTGTGATAATTTTAATAGTTTTCACTAAAATGAAAAACAAAAAGAACTAATATCAAGTATACTGTAATTTAAAAGTTTGAAAATTAAAGCTTAAAGTTGAGATGAATATTACTTCGACGTCATTCTATATAATATATTAGTTATGAATATAACATTTAAGATTACATTTAAATGGTCAGGTGTGGCAAATAAAGGTAACAAAAAACCACTCTATAACATCCCGTAATTAGATGTAGAGGTATTATTCATTTGATTTTAAAGAGTCGTGTGACTTGAGTATTTTCTAGAAGGTCACCCATCTTAAGACTACTCAAGCACAAACACGCTTAACTATAGAGTTCCCATTATTAGCATCACAGTTTTACTCCAAAATACACCTCTACATCTTAAGATCATATTATTACTTATATATCTCAGAAACTCCCCTTCCTTAATAATGTAAAATGATTTATTCTTATGCTCCTTCCACAACTCACCAGTCTTAGAAGCTTATCAGGACTCGCTCCTTACACTAGTAATTCCCTTCACTAAAGACATTACTCATTGCCCTCTTCAGCCACGGGTCATTGCAAGCCCAACAACTGTCGCTTAGTTAGTTCTTCAACCATATCATGCTGTGAAAGGTTAGCTTTGATACTATATTATAACTTCCCATGACTCAAATGTAAAGGTATTGTTCATTTTGACTTTTAGAGAACCGTGAGATGAGTACTTTTTAGGAGATCACCTATCCCAGGACTATTTTAGCTTAAGTACATTTAACTACAAAGTACTTATCATTAGTCTCAAAGTTAAGATCGTGTTATTACTTACATAACTTAGAAATTTCTCTTTCTTTTAGATGTGGGACAATACATTTTTATACCCCTCTTACCACTTACTAGGTTTAGAAGGCTGTTAAGAGTCGCTTCTTACACCAGAAATTCCTTTCTCTTGGGACATCCCTCGACAATCACTCCTTGCTCCCTTCAATCACGGGTCGCCACACTCTCCACCCCTCCTAGGGTTTTCACACGTAATACCCAAGCCCACCTCGCAGGATCCCTATACCCATTTTATTAGGGGTGGGCCAAGAACAAGGAAGCATGAATGCCAATATATGTAACACTATTTCATGGTGTGTCGTTCCTCATGCCCCCTTTGTTTCTTCCTAAATGCTTCTATAACATTGAGCAAAAGTTATTCCAAATTACACTATCACATAAGTATTATTATCTAATTATTTAAGTTTCTTTTATTCTTTATTTCTACTCAATGAATTATGTTTATTTCTTGTTACATGTACTTTCTTAAATATGTAACTGTTATTTGTATTATTAAACATATAATTTATATTGGTATATTATTTACCACATCATTCTGCATGTCTAGTATTTTAGAAAATTAACATGTCATGTTATGTCATACATATTCACATATTCTTATGTTATGTCCATGCTTCCTAAGCCAAGGCAGGTTAACAAGTTTGAGATTAAATTGACATCCCTAAATCAACTTGAATATTCATATTTATAGTATTTTGCATGTGTAGTAGAAAGGGTGTTGTGAAAGATATCAGATTATATAAGCATCATACGTTGAATATTAATTTGATTCATAGAAAAGTACAATGCCCCCTTTATTTTAGGATATAAAGTCCATAACACAACTCAATAAACTCATTTACTCAAAAATTGAATTGAATTCAAATAACTTTCAATCATCTCGGATCAAAATTGACTCAGTATCTAATCTTTGATTTTGAATTTCCACTGCTACTTTTCATAAACGACAAGTGAATGCTCTCACTAATAAATTGAGTCAAACATGAAAAGGTAAGGGAAACAATGTTGCAAAAAGGCTAGAATCATAGAAGGTAGTGAGAGAATTACAAGAAGCTGATACGACCGACCCTTTTGGCCTCCTGGTAATTTTCCGCAATTGCCGTCGGACTACGGCTCTTGATCCACGCAGGAAGCTCCGCTGAACTCCTCCCATCTCACCATCCTTGGAAGCAACTCTTGGGCCAAGCATTACACCGTTGATTCTTCTGAAAACCAAGAAGGATCGCTGCTCTGCAGTTTGAGAAATACAACCCACTATTCTTCTGCTCGAAAGTGAGGCCTGATTTATGGGCTTCAACAAAGTCAAAATACTTATGCAGAGAATCTAAACCAAATCAAACTCATAACCAAACCCATGAAATCTAATCGGGAGCAGAATCAAAGATCAATGGAGCAGGGGATCCGCATGTACGTTGAAGGGTGTGACAGAAGGAAAACCTGAGGAGAATTCTGGGAGCAGCAGAGAAGAGACATCCTGGGAGAGGGAAGCAGTAGAACTCAGAGCAGGAGACCAGACAGATGGCAGCAATTTCCCCGATCCCCATTTTGCTATTTTAAAAAAGGATCGCATCTACCTTTGAAGCCGCCCCATTTCGCCAAAATCGCAGCTTTGCCTCTGTTAAATTGAAATCCATGACGACCATTGCCAGCTGCCTGAACGGAGATGCGTCTGGTTTTCTACACCCTTTTGCCAACAAGCAGCAGCAAAGATTATGGCGATGCTGGGAAAAAAAAAAAAAAAAAAACAGTGGAGGTGCTGGAGATCCGCTGCGAGAGATGGCAGAAATGATCAGGAAGAACAACCATTAAGAAGCAGACACATTGACAACGATTAAAAAAATACCCCTTAAAATTAGTGATCAAAAATCATTAAAAAATAAGTCACATATATAATAATAATACAACTAAAAAGAATTACCCTCTTACTCAAAATAAAATTATATATAATCTCCATTTTAAATGCATAATTCAAAACTAAATTTTATTATCAAATAAAAAATAAAATTATATACTTATATTTATGATTCTGAATTTTAAATGTATAATTGAAAATTAAATTTTCTCCGCAAATAAAAAATGACGTAGCAATTTATCTTATTTTAAGTAGAGAAAATTTTAATTTTTTATTAATATGAATGACTATATTTTATGATTATGCATTCAAAGTATAAGTGTAATATATAAATAAATTTTTGAAATTAAATGAATAAAAAGTATTTTTTTATAATAAAAAATATATATTCTTTAAAACAGCATATGTTGCCTGTTTGATATATATTTGTGCATATTGTAATATGAATAATTATATATTAAAATATGTGTCAAAGATCTTATCACACATTAATTTTTAGAAGAAATAAAAAGGAATTTGTCATATTTACATATTAAATGAAAAAAAGAAAAAAAAAAAGAGAATAAAAAATAAATAAAAAGAAAATGAAAAAAAAAAAGAAATAAAAGAACAAAAGATGCTACAGTATGCTAACATATTTACAAAATATCTAAACTTTTAACTATGATGAAGGCTTGAAGCAAATATTACATGCTACAGCTTCAAATTAATGAAATTAATTTCGTATTACTTGAAAATATAAATAAATAATGCATATAATTACAAGTTAAAAATTAACTTAGTTTAATTTTAACCTGGTATATCACATCACACATAAAATTTAATATTAAAAATTAACTTAATTTCACATCATACACACATTACTAAAATAATAACTAACTTATATTATATTTCTCACATATACCAACATAATAACTAATTTTATATCACTTTTTTCATATATCCCAATATAATAACTAATTTTATTTCACATCATTCACAATTTTTAATAAAAAAAATATCTCTATCCAAGTTTAATTTTAATCTTATTAAATTAAACATTACAAACAAACAGACCTAAGTGGTTTATATGAATCAAAAAATGTAAGCTCATATGAAAGACAAATTGAAAGTTTACCCTCATGTTCTTTGAGTATATTTCATACACAACAACAACAACCAAGCTTTAATCCTACTAGGTGAGGTTGGTTACACGAATCAATTATTTTTATTGCGCTTTATTAATTAATAAATCTTTATTTTAAGTCTAATGAATAAGATCGGTCATAATAATTTATTGTTACGTCTTCTTTAATTTTTCTTTTTCTCTTTATAGATAAGCAAAATTCAATGACTCAATTTTCTTAACTAGAGCTTTAACTGACCTACAATTTATATGTCCAAACTATCTAAGCTAACTTTTTCTAAGCTTATCCTCAATTGATATAACTCTAATTTTTTCATAAAAATGCTCACTTTTTATTCTTTTCTTTTGTGTATACTCACACGTCTATTTTAGCATTCTCATTTTTATAACACTTATTTTATTTATATGTTTCTTTTTTATAGGTCAGCATTCAGTATTATATATTATTGCTGATTTTATTATAGTTTTATAAATTTACACTAAAGTCTAGATAAAATTTTTCTATTACACAATGCACTAAAAATATTTCTCTATTTTACACATTCTGTTTGAATTCTGCTAATAACATCGTTATTTATTTCACCATCATTTTGCATAATTAATTTAAAGTATCTAAAGCTTTCATTCTTCTTAACAATCTGATCATCAATTATCATATCACTAATATAACTATTTTTTTCTTAACTAAATGTGTATTTCATATATTCAATTTTTGATTTACTAAAATAAAAACCTTTAGATTATAAAACATTCCTTCATAGCTTGAATTTTACTTTAGCTTCATCTTTAGTTTTATTAACAAGAACAATATCATCTGCAAAAAGCATACATCAAGACACCCCATCTTAAATATGTCTAGGAAGGATTTTATAACTAAAGTAAAAAGATACTCTTGAGTACATATCACATAAGAAAATTATTTTTGAATCATTTAATATGGATCCCTTGATCACTATAATCATTTTCTATAGATCCTATTGTAAACATCTTTTATCAATTTTACCCAAAATTTTCAAATTAACTCTTTTAATAAGTTTGAAAATTTTTATAATTTTTTTATTTAATCCAGACCAATTCTAATTCGGTTCAGATCTAGTTCAGAATGACCAGACTTTAGCTCACTTTGCTAGAATGAGTCCAATTTGATAGATCTGGTTGGACTGGAATCAATTAGAAGCGATCCAATCTGATTGTTTCCAACAGGGTTAGTTTCATATCGATTCCAATAGGAGCCAGCCTATTAGCAACTCCATCAACGATTCATTCATCTTCGTGAATATTTACAGTATGACAAGAAGAAATGAACAAAAAGGGAAAGAGAGGAAGAGAATAGAGCAAGTGAACGAGAGACATCCTAAGAGATAAATAAAAGAAGAGAAACTAGTAGTTTGGTCAATCAATAGAGATGATACAAATGAAATTATCCAAAAATACAGACCAATGTGAAAGGCTACCAAACCTAAGGAATCCATGTGTAATTTAGCCTAAAAAGTTAAATTTTTATTATTCATATGAAATTAAAATTGTATTTGTTGGCAAAATGTTCATACCAAAGTGTGTGATTAGTGAGCCCCTTATTCCTTTGTGGCCCATGCATAATAACTTAACCATGTGGAGACTGTTTGGTAGTCTGATTCAAGCTCAGCAGCAACAGCAAGCCAACTAGCAATAATGCCATCATAGCATGTTATATTAGAAATCTAAAACAGAGTTGGCATTTATAACTAAATAAAGTTAGAAAAAAAATATGATTTGACAATATCATAGTAAAAACATATATAAATACACATAATTGTATTGGCTAGAACATATAAGAATATATTTGATAAATCAATTTTTATAAATATTCCCAAAACATTCAGCAAAATATTCCAAATATTTGACTAAGATTTGGTAACATATAATTTTAGTATTCGACATTTTTGAAAGATTTACTTACATACCACAATACATTCCACTGATCCCTTTTATGTTTCGAGCGCTAATCGATGTTATCTTGATGTCATATTATATTATCTAAATATCATGACATTTAAATGTCATCTCGCCAAACCAAGCAATTTTTTTTTTTTGTTTCTAATTGACAATATAAAAGTCTAAACCCTACACCCTATGACAATGACATGTATGAATAGAGAGTTTCTCCTAGTCGAATGAGGAAGGAGCATGCCTAGAACTAAGAAATCCTGAGTTTAAATTCATATTGCAACAAATTTTAAAAAGAAAAAAATGACATGTCAGATGTATAACTATCTATAATATAATAATACAGCAGGCATAATTTAAAGATTAAGATAACAAAAAGAATTCTTTAAAAATAATAATTTGCAGTTCATAACAAAGAGAATGCAACCTATCTATCTACCTATCTATTTAATTGTCTGTGAGACAAGCAATGAAAATGTACAGCTCTGATAAGCATGCAAAGATTAAGATGAGAAAAGGTAATATAATAATACAGCTGACATAATTTCAAGATTAAGATAATAAAAAGAGCATTTTCAGTTCATAACAAAGAAAATGTAACCCAAAAGTAAAATTCTAAAGCATTAAATTTGAGTGAGAAAGGAGAAGAATAGAATCCTATCTAATTTAAACAACTTGATCGGTTTGTTCCCACGCTGACTTGCTTAAAGCAAAAGGCTAATCTTACAAATGTAAAAGAAATCATCTTCTACAGTTCTACTTGTTTCTCTACCTGCCATCTCTTTGAGAAGGACTGATGACGCGTTTGATGCTTCTGGATCATTTCAGGATGACTGCAAGGAGCTCACCACGGCAAAGAGCTTTTCATGGTCTAAAAAATTGAAGCTTGAAGACGCGATGAAGCCGATTGCAATTGCGAGTAAGACGATGAAGATTCCGATATTCACGCAGGTGGAGCGCCGTGTCACCCTACCTAGCAGCACCTTGCAGTACTTGTCTGCTTCCTTGATGGCCGCCTCATCGCTGCCATCAGCAGAGGCAGGCAAAGCTTTCTCATTCTGTGGAATACCAAAAAAAGGGAATAAGCTTGAAAATCTACATCAAACACACCAAACGAAAAATTTCAAAATTATATGCAAAAATCAAGACTGTTTTTGAAAATATAAATCAAAAAGAGTATTATTTCAAAATTGACATTAGTTTTCATTCTTTACCAATTCCCTAAGGCGCTTAAGACTCTCCCGCAAGTGATCAAAGGGTGAGAGAATAGCTGAGTGCTCTTTCCAGTCATCCGAAAGCTTATGAAGAACAGAAATGCTTGCATCGATGTTTTCCAAATAAACATTTTCCTGATTTCAAGCAATAGAATTTTAGATCATACAGAAAATATAATTAAATTAACTTTTTTAAAAAGCACTAGATAGAAGAAAGAATAACCCACCCATTGCTTGTAGCAGTCAGGATTTTGAGCCAAACACCAGATAAAAATATTGGCCGCTTCTTTGTTTAATTCAGCATTATCTGCAAAAAGTTCATCATATAAAAGTGACTAGGAATAAAAACAAGAAACTAACAGGTTTCCAGCATCAATGGCTCAAGACTTACTTTCCTGCATTGCCCTCAGTGTAAAGGGCAAGGTCTGTGAAGCAGCTTGTTTAGTAGCCTTGGACCCAGGAGAACCGGCAAGGGCCAGCTCCTTCAGAAAAGGATATACTGCTTCAAATCTCTCTGTAGCCTGCACGTAATAAAGGCTTCATTAAAATGCCTTGACCCATTGCTTCAAAATCAGGTATTTTAAAAGATTTTTGGTCGGCTTAATGAACCTTCACTCTAGCAGAGGGAGTTGGAAAAGTTGCACGCAGCAATAAATCAAGTGTTGGTGGAGGCACGAGGCGCTCCCCTTTTCTGACAGCGCCATTTAGTAGTACAGGACGAGCTTTTGGCCCAGACAAAATACTGCAGTGAATTGACCTAAGTTTAGCAATAGAGTAGTGACAACTAGGGCTGGTATCAACTCGAGTTTGTGTGCATTTAGCCTGACTTAAAATCAAAGTTACAGTTTCCAGCCCTAACGACAATAAAAAAATTGTCATTAAACAGATATCCAAGACAAACCATTCAAGTAGCTGTAAAGCGAGGCCCCTGGTCTGTGGGTTGCCGCTCTTTCCGCTGATTAGAGGCAATAGATAATGGGACCAAGCATGCATCCCAACAACCAACTCCCCTTGAGAAGCCTGCGCAAGAAGTTTCCATTTTATGAATATTCATACTCATACATCGTAAATACACTCTTTCAGATGTATTGCACTAACAATTGCTGCCATACCTGAGAAATAGCCCACACAAGAATAGGGATCTTGTCTTGTCCTTGATATTTCGGGTTTTCTTGTAATTTTGGTAGAAGATTAATAAGTACATCAGGTTTCCGGCGAAGAGTCATTGCCAGGACAACAAATATAGCAACCTGCAAATGGTAGGTTCATATAGCCTAATGAGATAACATGAAGCTTGCATGCGAAGTCGTAATGCACTCTTTGAAAGTCATGTGAATTGACTTACAATTACAATTTAAAAAGAAGAGATCCATGATCTAACGCAACAAAAATTTCCAAGGCACAATTTGCTTCAAGAATCCTTCACTTCATTACAAGTGTAGTAAATACTAGTAGAACATAAAATGATGCCTAAGACTTTCAAAAAAAAAAAAAAGATGATGCCTTAGAGAAATTTGTCTTCTATCAACAGTAACTAATATAAATAGATGACTCACAGCCTACAAAATTGCATGTGACTCACAGCCATACAAGCTTGAATTGGAAGTCCAATCCGATATTTAAACATCTACTATATCACTATATCAATTGTAACAATCAGCAAAAACTTTTAACACTTTCAACAACGATAATAAAACCAACAACAAAGCTTTAATCCCAAATTACATGGAGTCGGCTACATGTATTCCTCTTTTCCATTCAGCTTTTTGTAAAGTCATGCTCCGTAAGAGTGCAATAGGTTCAAGATCGCTAACCCCATTCCAAGTTACTTTTGGTTTATTCCTTCCTCTCATTAATACTATGATTTGAATCTTCTCAAAGTTTTATACTGGTGCCTCCATGGGGTTATCAATATAACATGTCCATTCACTGTAGTATTTATTTACCAAAAAATGGGCTATTCTTCCTAAAAAAGACAACAGTGAACGCCGACAATAGTCCACATAACACGCAGATATATCACATTAATATGCCAAGATATCACACAAAAAAGAAGAGATTCTAAAAATGAAGATAACTTTCATTAACAAATGAGAAAGTAAATAAACCATCAAATAATAAGAAGCAGCAACGCAATGGCCAGTCAGAAGTAACAAGTACAAGCACATGTTACCAAGATATGGTTCAAAACTGAAATAATCAGCTGCCATTAATACAACTTATGTAACTAAACAAAGTTCACATATCAATCAGCAATAATGTCCCACAGCTCCTTTTTTCACCACCATCTCTCCCATGACATAGCACTAAAGCGGAGATCTAAAGAAGATTGTTTGTCATAAGATCATGACCATGGATTTAATCATAAAAGCACTTGTATTTGTGAGATGACAATTGGTAATTAAATTTAAATAGCTTAATTAAATCATACAAAATGACGATGAAATAGACGATGATGTTATCAGCAAAATCCAAACAAGATAGATAAAGTGGAGGAATGCATTAGTATATAGTGCGATAGAAAACTTATACTTAGACTTAAAGGTTAATTTTATAAAATAATAATAAGATTAACAATGTTATATAATGTTGAATGCTAACTTACAAAGCAGAAATATATAAATAAAATAAATGTTACAGAAATGAAAATACTTAGGCCGATAAGTGAGTATAAATGAAAGAACAAAAAAAAAATAAGTATATGAGCAAAAAGGCTGGGGTAACCTCAATTGACGACAAGCTCAGAGAGAGCCGGCTTAGATTATTTAGACATATAAATCATAAGTCTAGTAAGGATAATTGAGTTATTAAATCTTGTTCATGTAAAAAGAGGAAGTGAAAAACCGAATAAGGCATGACAAAAAACAATTAGAAAGAATCTTATATACTTAAAGATAAAAATATTACACCGAGGATCTTAAGGTCGAACTCCAATTTACGTTCGTCCAATCTAGACCTTTTAATTCGGAACAATCAAGGTGGGATAAAAGATTGGAGGTGGTTGTTGTTGTTATTGTCTCCTTAAATCAACTAAAAATACTAACCTCTCCAATTTATTGAAACAGATTCACGATTATTAGCACAGAATTGAATCAGTAATAAAACACAACATAAAATAACCATCATATATTGTTCTTCACAATTTTGTTGGATGCTAACCAGCAAAACTAAAATATGAGTACTTGGCTTGCCATCCAGAAGAAATAAAAGATAAGGAGTTAGTAATTGATTTTCCAAAGATAACAAGAGGCAAATTAATTTAGGAATGTGTATTTGCTCAACTATGTTGATTAGAAAGGTTGACAAATTGGCCTCAATGTGTTGGCACTGAATCAACCAAAGCTAACTAAAGGTATAGTTCAAACAACTATGCCCTTTTCTGTATGGTTATCATGCATAGCATTCATGCCCTTTCCTTCAAAAAGTAGGTCTAGAACATCCTTGTTAACTTTAAAATGCTCATTTAGGTGCTGGGTTTAGGTCCATAATTCAAAATTCATAATAAAAATTACCTGAGACTTCGAAGGTGATTGTTGCGTGGACTTTTTTGAGCCTTTTGTAGCTGCTTGCTGACTTGTAAGATCAGAAAGAATACTATCTAGACACCAACAAACAAAGTAACCAACAGCTTCAGGAGATTTCTGAGCAATCCAATCAACAGAGGTCTTATAAACTTGTTCCGAAATATGGCAAATAGGAACCTGTTTCAACATAAAAGGAACTCAAGTTTATTAGCATTCAACTTAAAGACAGCCTGACTTAAATCAAGTACAAGACAAGAGGCTGAATTCATCAATCTTATACTTGATGGACGTAAATCACATACACGTGCAATCTCATAATTGTAAATCTTCAGTTCAACAAAACTTTCTATCTAAAGTTGGAGATAAGTGTAAGTTTCCAGCCATGCAGCATATTGAAATAGCATATACTTTTCTATTCCAGGTTGTCATTAAGTTTACTCTATATTTTCATATTCACACCGTCTTTAAGCATGACATAGGGCATAAAAGGGGCATATATTAAGTATGTGCCTATATATGCAAGCATACGAGTATATAATTCTAAATTTTTTTTAAAGTAAATAGAGGATATATTAAGCACTTAAAACATAGTAGTGACGCAACAGCAAAGCACAACAAAGATTGTTGAGCAATAATAACACAATCAACACCTCAAGAAATTAAGAAAATTGCTGCTTTTAAATTGAATGTAAACTGAATTAACTAAATTTATTGACTCTGTGGAAAATAATCCATCCGAAGAACAATCAGCATTCATTAAAAAGACAAGACCATATACATATAGCAGATCACACTGTTTCAAACAGATTGTACAGACAATACATCAGAGAACCATGAAAAGTTAAACAAGACAAGAACAAAGAATGATAATAACACAAAAACAAGAGAGCACATAAACAATGACTAACATTGAGGATTATTTAAGAAAACAGTGTGCCCTCTAACCATCAGCGGCAACAATAAAAACAACAAGAAGATTTAATCCTAAACTAGTTGTAGTCAGCTAACTCTGACAGACGTGAAATGCAACATAAAAGAATAGAGTATAGCACTGCTCCATCCAATCTCAATGACCTTGCTTCATCTGTAATTCTCGACAAGGCTACATAATATTGCTGAATGATTAACTCAAGTAAACTGCTAGAATCGAGCATTGTATATTTAAATATCATCCGCCAAATAAGAAACAACTGCAAATGAAGATCTAAATCACAAGCAAAGCAACATATTTTTAGATTGCATGTCGTCAGCAGGAATTTATAACCACATATTCCATCCAGATCCACCAAGAAGTTGGGAAAATCAAACTACAACCCCACAATCAACATTAAAGGATCCCAATGCTGATGAAAATACTGATTATTAGTTTAAAGCTGCACTATGGGGGAAACTCAAAATCAAAAACAGAATAGCAAAGGTTTTGTGGTGGGGAGACAACTATATCCATACATAATGGAAATATAGAAGATTTAAGCACCTCCAGGTATCAAAAAAAGACGCATGGAAATATTTCAACGTCACCACACCAAATTTGATAACCCCTAGTATTAAACACAATGATCGAAATTCTCCCCAGCAATATACCTTTCGAAAGTTGAAACAAACAGTCCACCAAGATATCTCCAAAATTGGATAGACAAAAGTTACAGCTGAACTCACTTCGATGATTTTGGAAATAGGAGATTCCTTGAACATCTTTGACCATGGGAATTGCGACGCGCTGACAGCTGAAAATGCTCGGCCGAAGTAATCCGCGAACCTCATCAACTGGATATCCTGCTGCGATTCATAAGATACCTGAAGATACGAACAATATCACAATATTAAATTTAGGGGAAAAATTAAACCATTCAATCGAAGTATCCAGTTTCAACGACATCGCTTGGATTTAACCCCAAATTTCCAAGCAATAACGTAAAAGACACAGATCAAGATCTCACCGATACTTCGGCGATGAATGTTGCGAGATCCCCTGCATCAATCTTGGATGCAGCCTCCTGCACCGTGACCTTGGGCTTTTTAGGCTTCTTCTGCTTGACCTTCTTTACTCCCTCAGCACCGTTCTCCGTCCCCACAGCCCCGGCCCCCTCTGCCCCACTATCATCCTCATCCTCGTCGGACGCGACTGCGGCGGGGGCAGGCCTCGATCCGGTAGCCGCAACAGCAGAGGCCGCGGCCGATTCGATGGCGCTGCGTCGCTCCTGAGCCTTCTGCTCAACGGATGCAAAGACGTTGGAACGCTCAATCTGGGGAACACCATTGGGGCGAAGATCGCCAGACGTGGCTACCACCTGATTCTGGCGGCGGTGGCGCTTGGGATAGGTCACCTTCTGCCATCCATGATTGGATGCGGTGGTGGCATCCCCGCCGGAATGTCCGTCGGCGGCGTCGCTGCCGGCGAGATTCGGGTCACCAATTGGGTCCATGGCCGCGTTTTCAACGGGTATGGGATGAGACTAAGGAAATTGAGGATGAGCGAGAAAATCGAGGAAAAAGTTGGGTATTTATATACGCGGCCGGCTCTAGAGAGAGAGAGAGAGGTGTGTTCAGCGTTCTACCCAATTTCTGACGATGGTGAAATACCCCGCAGGGCCTCCTACTTACACGGTTCTTAAAATCAAATTGGATCTTGAATCCGTTTAAAGTCACGGATTCATGAACCAAATCCTCACTATCGTTCAATTGAGTGATTATATCATAAAATAAATAATGGGATAATACATATATATGTATATATAATTAAATTTTAATTATTTTATATATTTCATATTTAAATCTTTAATATTATAATCATTAAAATTATATCAAATTTATAACTATTATTATATATATTACAAATTTATAATATAATTTATATATGTATGTCTTTATTTGTTAATTGTTTGAAATATATAATTTCAGAATATTGATTATGTAAATCATCTAATCTAATATCCAAAGGTATAAATCGGATTTCTATATTATTAGTTTCAGAGAAATGTCATAGTAGTCTCCAGGTGAAGGTTAAAGTTTTTACTTTCTTTTAACATAGAAATATTTTTTAGTTTATAAAATATCATTAGATTTTGGTCTAAATTTTTTATTTTTTAGGCTTATAGAGAAATTAGAGAATATTTTAAAATTTATTACTTGACATAAAAGATTAGATTGTATTATGTCCAAAAGAAATTGTTCTGTTGTTATTAGCCTATTATCTGAAATTATTAATGTCACCATCTAGTCCTACTTTAGTTTTTATTATGATTTGTATACATTCTAACTGGAGATATTTTAATTTATAGCTATTTTTAACCTTTTTTAATATTTCTTTAATTTTATCTTTGTGATGACTTATAACCTAGTTATTATTGTTGGTTCTTCAGAGCTATCTAAATTACCTTTAAAGTATTCTATAAAATACATTACTTTTTTTTGTTAATTGTAAACTAAATTTTTCTTTATATATATCTTTATCTTTGGTATTATTTTTGAGTTTAATTATTTTTTAATATAGATTGTTATCAAATATAAATTGCTCATTATGTTCATTTCTTATTGTATTAATTATTCTATCTATATTTTTTTTCATCATTATCTTCTTTTTTTAACATTAATATATAGTTTATATGCTCTTCTTCATAATCATCTTCAGATTTTGAAGTTGTTAGAGAATCTGAGTTAGTGATATCAGATTCACTTTTTGTTTCTATTGTTAGATTACTTATATCTTCAATAGAGGATATTTCATAATCAATATCTGATAAACTAGATAAATCTTTTCCTGATAGAATATCATAATGATCTTTTATCATTCTAAATTGTTGTTCTTCTAATATTTTTATATATTTTTATAATTATTAGTATAATGACCTTCTTCGCCGCATTTAAAACATTTACAGGATTTCTTTTTAAAATCCTTGTCTTTTAAAATATTTTTTGTGTTTATAAATTTGCTTAGGTTTATATCGTATATTAAATTTCGTTTAGTCCAAGATAGGATAAACATAACTAGCATGTGATATCAATACTAGTCGGAACGACTAGTAATTATAAATTAGATATTCAAATGTCATCAAAGACATTTAATATAATAAATAGTCTTTGAAAAATAATAGAAGGGTTACAGTATAACTCTTCCCTGATATATATACTACGTGAAACAATATCACACCTATATAATATAGAATTCTCTATTCATAATATTACTCAAAAGCTTTAAAAGGAAGAAGAATTCTCCAAATATCTTCTTCAATGCTGTGAAGAATATCAACCTGAAGAATACAATCATATTTATCCTATATTAAAAGTTATATATAAGTTCAAAAAAATAAACTCTTCTCATATAGAAAGAGCCAAAAGGAAAGAATGGTTTAATAAGGTTATGACAATATTACCAAAGGATCTTCAAACAAGAATTCTTGATGATATATATAAAGATAAAGCTCTCTCGTACTTATTAAAAGAACCACTAATAACACTCCTGGATGGAAGATAGAGAATGTTAGTTGTTTTCGAACCAGACATGGAAAAATCGATCGAACTCAGAATAGTAAGACGGATAATCATTGATGTTTTTCATTATGATGAATGGAAGGTATTTTCCCACATAATCAAAACTATTATATCAGCTACTAAAATATTCGAAAGAATATTAGAACTTGAAATTATATCAATATTTGTAGAACCACATGAATATTTGGTATATCCGGCTTTTCGAATATAAAAAATGTCCAGACAGAGAATCAAAATACAACTTTCTACAAAGGATTTTTCTGGATATTCATGGGACGATGAATAACAAAAAAATCTTCAAGAACTACTATTATTTCACCAAGGTCGCCACACTCACAGATATCTTAATAATGGACGTATTATGGTCTTTGATGAAGATAACCTAACAACAATTGACAATGAAAATAATGATACTGAACTGAAATTTTTTTGAAAATCTCAAATAGACAAATTACTACAAGATATTTTGATACCAATCTATACTTCTCCAGAACTAGATTGGACCTAGACATACAAGTAGTGGTGAGTCATCCCAAATCATCATCAGTAATAGCCAACTCAGCCAAGTCATATTAGCAATAACCAGCACAGGACAACTGTAGCCATGATAATACTGTAACTGTAACTGTGCGGATACTGTAGCCATGATAATACTGTATGTACTATAGCAATGCGGATACCAAATCTATGACAATACTGTACTCCATTATTATTCTTGTATGTTTTCTATCTATAAAAGATGACCTCCAGCTTGTGGAAAGGCATCTGAGAAAAACTACGCATTATCCATCTCCGTTTCTCGTCTTTCTGGTCCTCCGTCTCCTCCTTCCGCCTCCGTCCCGATCTGGTATCAGAGCCAAGTTTATATCTAGTCTGTAAGTATGTACTAACTATCTGATAATAATATTATCTTTTCAAATATCTTATTAGTCTGTCATGTGTAATTTTATTATGATTACATAACATAACACTAAGATAACAATGAACCAAATACCCTTTTAATAACTTGTGATTCTGTTTGGTATTCTGGGTATTCTGTTCTGAATTTTGTAATTTTGTTTTGAATTTTCTGAATGACTGAAAACAGTAGTATAATTGAAAAAACTAAAAAATTTCTCTTAAATAATATCAAAAATGAATTCGATATTAAAACTAAATATCTTAAAGAAATAAGTGGTACGAACGTAGCAAATAATTTTAAACTAATTATAGAAATAATAAATAAAATTTATGATAATTTATACATTTAAAATAATAATAATATGACTGAAGTAAAAAATATATATAAAAATTTGGTTAGTAAGATAAAAAATCAACCAAATATAAGGAGAGTATCGATGATAACAAGGAAAAATATTATCATTGGATGAATGTTCCTTTAAATAAAAAAGAAGTTACTTAAATTCATAAAAAAATTAAATATATAAATATTATAAATAAAATAAATATATTAGAAGATTTTGAAAAACAATACAACCTATTTTTAATTAATAAATAAATTATAGAAGAAAAAAATTAAAAAATATATGAATGAACCTATAACAGAAAAACTAATAGTCATACAAAAAATATATAAAGATAAAGAAGAAAATTTTTAATTATATGATTATAAACCTGATTATGAACTATATTCTGAAACAAATAATAGTAATGAAAAAAGCGATAATATAGAGATAAATAAAGAAATTTATATGAAGGTAGGAGAATCCAGTGTTGAAAAAAAACAATCTCATGACGTACTACATCATAACATGTCACGTTAATATTTTAATGAATACAGAGATCAACATTATCAACTTAAAGAAAATGTCCCATTTGATGACATTTACACAAATGAAAAGATTATTTTAAAGTCAAACATTCTAAAAATGATCCTTACATATTTAATATAGATAAAATTCCTATTCTAGAATGAAAATAATATATCTCACAATGAATACAATTAGTAAGAAGATTTAAAAATATATATACCTATATGACAACCCAACAATTATTAGAAATGATAACCTCAAAATTTGAAGATTTTGCTTCAATGGTTTTAAAATTCTTAGAAAACTTCCCTCAATTCTAAAAAATAAAAGAAGAAAAAAATAAGAATGATGTTATAATTTTATTAGGAAAATTTTTGTTTGAATTATTTGCTGGTGGATCTCTAGATAATAGCGAAGATATTAAACGAGTAGAAACAATCCTATCACGAATGCAGATAGGAAATATATGCTTCATTAAAGAATTTTCACAAAAGTATGTGGAATATGTTTGGAAATTACTGGTTTCACAATATGATCATTGGGCTCAGATATATTTTAATAAATTACCTACTCCTTGAGATGAAAAATGTAAGAAAGAATATACTAAGTTCATTGACAAAGCCTTAACCGAAGATATCCAATATTTAAAATTTGACACTTTGGCATTAAGAGTCAAATGTGCTATGAACTTATTTATGAATTTTTATAAAGAACAAAAACTACATAAATCTTTTTACAAACATAAAAATAAAGTAAAACATATTAAATATTGTATAAATATACTTTTCACTTATAAATTTGGTATTCTTCCTCCACGCAGTAAGCATGTTAGATATAGACCTAAATATAAATGAAAAAAGTAATACATTTTATAGAATACTTTAAAGGTAATTCAGATAGCTTTGATACCAGATTGGGACGGAGGCGGAAGGAGGAGACGGAGGCGGAAGGGGGAGACGGAGGACCAGAAGGACAAGGAACGGAGATGGATAATACGTAGTTTTTCTCAGTTGCCCTTCCACAAGCCGGGAGTCATCTTTTATAGATAGAAAGCATACAGGAATAATAATGGAATACAGTATTATCATGGTTATAGTATCCGCACTACTACAGTATGTACAGTATTATCATGGCTACAGTATCCGCACTGCTGCAGTTACAGTATTATCATGGCTACAGTTGTCCTGTGCTGGTTATTGCTGATATGACTTAGCAGAATTGGCTATTACTGATAATGATTTGAGATGAATAATTTAGACACAGACCTACCCTTTGGGATGAAAACTATAAGAAAGAATATACTAAGTTCATTGAGAAAGCCTTAACCGAAGATATCTAATATTTAAAATTTGACACTTTGGCATTAACAGTCAAATGTGCTATGAACTTGTTTATGAATTCTGTAAAAAATAAAAACTACGTAAATCTTTCTATAAATATAAAAATAAAGCAAAACATACTAAATGTTATATGAATATACTTCCCACCTATAAATTTGGTATTCTTCCTCCACGTAGTAAGCATGTTAGATACAGACCTAAATATAAAAAATATCAACGTAAATACTATTGGAAACCAAAATATAATAGTACTATGGCCACTCTACAATATGTTAAAAATATATTAAAGCATTCTTTCCTCTTGGCTCTTTCCATATGAGGAGAGTTTATTTTTTTAACTTATAATAACTTCTAATATAGGATAAATATGATTGTATTCTTCAAGTTGATATTCTTCACTGCGTTGAAAAAGATATTTGAAGAATTCTTCTTCCTTTTGAAGCTTGATAGTAATATTATAAATAGAGAATTCCATATTATATTGGTGTGATACTATTTCACGTAATATATATATAAGAGAATGGTTATCTTAAAATTCGATCAAAATATTTAAATCTTTAAATAATGGAATAATATATATATATATATAATTAAAATTTAATTATTTTATATATTTAATATTTAAATCTTTAATATATAGTCATTAAAATTATATCAAATTTATAACTATTATTATATATATTACAAATTTATAAAATAATTTATATATGAGCTATAATTTTTAGTTAATATACAATATTAAAATTCTATCAAAATATCTATATATATATATATATATAATATTAAAAATTTAGATATCAAATATATATATAATAGTTAGATTTTATTTGTCCCAAAATTATATCATAAGTTAAAATCATAAAATAATAACATTTTATGTTTTATGTATAATAATGTCACGTTTCGAGATTTTCACATTAAAAAAAATTATTTGAGTGATTATATCATAAGATAAATTATGAGATAATACATATATATCATTAAAATTTAATATTTTATATATTTAATACTTAAATTTTTAATATTATAATCATAAAAATTATATCAATTTATATATGAGTCATAATTTTTATATAATTTTTAAATTAATATATAATATTAAAGTTTTATCAATATATATATATAATATTAAAAAATTAGATATTAAATATATAAAATAGTTAGATTTTAATAATCCTAAAAACATAAAATAATAACATTTATATATTATGTTGTTATCTTTTTTATATTCCACAATACTTCTCTGTATGTAATAATTTTTTTTGCAATAATTGTAAACATAATAATGCCTGCACATGTGTAAATTATTTTAAAGTAGATGTTAATCATGCTAGCTGGAGAAACAATGCAACCAGTGGAGTCAAAATCTACTGGAACCTTAGTCGAAACAAAAATATAGTTCCTCATTTTAGTTCGAGCAAAAGTATTGTTAGAATTATATAAAAAAAGTACGATTTGAATTAATATAAAAATTAGTCCAATAAGAAGTCAAACTAAATCTATTTTACCAAGTGTTGAAATTTGAATTGTAGGACTGATAGAAACTGATCTGGTTCAGTCTGCTCGCCACCCTTGCCTTCAACTAGAGATTACAATATGACTTTTTAAATTAATTTGTATAACTTTTCTTTTCTCAAACTCTTTAGCACATAATGTATAGGAACTTAAAAGAATCTGAAACTTTTTTTTTCTATTTTGAAAATTATCATTTAAGTTTGAGTCTATTTTATGTGATCACATGTGAATAGTCTTTAAACGCTCGAACGCGCGCAGGTGAGGCGCGCGCGCAGAGCTGGGGGCGTACAGGCGGAGCTGAGGCTCGCGCAAGCGGAGTTGGGGGGCACGCGGGCATAGCTGGAGCGCGCGGAGGCGGAACTGTGGCGTTCGGGCGGGCTGGGGCGCGTGTTGGCGCGTGCTGGCGAAGAGTAGACACGTCTAACGGAGTTGCACGAGGGCGTCGAGCGGAGTCATAATGTGCACGTTGGCGTAGTCGGCGCAAGCGCGTCGTCAGCGATATGAGGCCACAATGATGCGACCACGTCGGACCGGAGTCGGCGAACTGGATGTAGGAACGCAGGCTAGCAGGCGGAGTGAATAAGTAGAGGTGAATGCTGGAGGTGCAAGATGAATGGAATCGAACCCGGAGTGAAGAGCTGGTGGAGTCTAGGGATTCTCACCCAAGGCCCAAGGCCTTCCCTATCCAGAATATCGATTTATTCCAGAATCAGATAATCCCAAGATAGAACACAAATCAAATTCATCCAGCATTAGGAAAAAATAAGAATAACAGGAGGCGTTTAAGCTGTCTTAATAGTCAATCGATCCAGATCGAAGCAGTGTGGCTAGATCTCGGCCGTCGACGATAAACTCTGCCAGAAATGAATCGTCTGTCGATCGTGGTGTCCCGACCAGTTGGAAATGAGTTCATGTCGAACTGAGGCAGTAATTATAATAAAAATCAACTGGATTCCCAATGTTCTAGTGTTATTCATAAAAATTCAGAAGCTACAATGGTGCTTAGATACAGTGATTTATTACACTTATCACAAAGTGGAAACTTATCTCACATCCTAATTACAAAGAGTTGTAAGAAGAAGATTAACTGTATGCGCATAAAGATCACCTCCTCTTCTTGTCTTCTCTATCCCTTTTCAAGAAGAACTGGAGCTGCAGGAATGCTGAACCACCACTCCCTTAATCTTCTGGTCCACCTCTCTGTGCTCGCTCTCCTTAAGGGAGAATACCTCGTGAAGACCTCCAGAAAAAGCATCAGAAGAATTAGCTTGCATGGTAGGAAAACCAGAGGAAGAGCAACCAGCATCAATATCATTATGGCTCTGTCAGTTGCCTGCACGTTATGAAATTTAACATCAACTCTTTTTTTTTTTTCCTCGGTATGCATTTGAATGCTTAACTATTTTACAAAACTGTTGACTGTGCAATGTGGGAACAAGTGTTTGGTTCTGTTTGGTAATAAGAAAAAAAAAGAAGGTTTGGTTGGAATTTATAGTGATTTTTGAAAAATGTGTATGATGTGAAAAAAAGTAAGTTTGTTATATTAAAAATTGTGTATGATGTGAAATAAAGTTGATTGATTTATTGAGAATTGTGTTGGATGTGAAATAAAGTGATTGTTTAATGTTGGAATTTGTGTGAGATAAGATATAAAATAATTTTTAAAATTTTTTTAAAATAAATTTAAGATTTTGATCATGGGTAATTTTAGCCATGATTTTTAGTCCATTGCCTGTTAGCCTAAGGTAATTAAGTAACAAGATATTCACAAAAACAATAAAGCCCTTGTTCGGATAGATGACTGGTTACAGTAGATTAGACCACATTAAATATGTAACCCAAAAAATAATTCAATCAGGTCTGTGGGTAACATGGGCTAACAATTACGATGGTAGGGTAGGCTAACAATGATTAGAGACATGATCATTACATATAACATGGACTCACATTGTACATGGGTCTAAATAGAGGCAAATGGAGAAGAGAAATCAGTGTAGAATTTGTATTTTGTTGTAACATTTGTATTTAACCTCTAGTTATCATTGCACAAAAATGACGAAACCAGTTCACGGTGTTACAGAGAGTGAAGGGAAGAAAAAGGATGATTTGGGGTATGCTTACTAGAGATATCTTGGCTAGTGCTTTCAAAGATTGGTGTTTTAACTAGAATCAACTGAAGAAAAATTCAATTAGTTTGGTTCATGACTTTGTGAAGTTATTGCATGTAAATAATGTGAATTTGTTGCTTTCACAGTCCAGATCAGGAAATTAGGTTCGAGCCATGATAAAAGATTGAGGTGTTGTTTACAAAGTCGGCAACCATAATGCAACCTAGAGGAGCGCAAGGAATGTTGACATGGCAGCAACAATCCAAAGAAGATTCTTTTAGGCAGGAAATAAAATTCAAAAACTATGCTTGGATCATAGTGTGGCCCTAATGATCATACACATAGCGAAACAATTGATAGACTGATGACATGCTAGTGAACTCTTCAGGGACGAATTTGGTGCAATGAAGTCCTTCGAACAAGGATTTGGTGGCGAGCCTATCAAAAATAGGGTTGAAGCGACAAACTCCTGTGCCCACTTAAACAGGGTTAAGGCAACTAACCCCTCTGCAACTCCCAGAGAAGCATTGAAATGGGGTTGGAGGAGGTCTTATTGATCTTTGGGGTTCTTGGACTTGGCTAGGTTTAACTTGATGTGATTGCCCTGCCTGGTTTGGATTGACTTGGTTCAGTTCATGGACATGTAGACGGCTGAGATAATTCGAAATTTTGTGGAAACACCAACATATCTTTTGTTTCATTTCACTTGGAATGAAATGTTCTTGAGACTACATTGCCAGAGCAATGTCCACTATTGATTGTAGTGAATTAAGGTGATTTTCAATCTGAACTCAAGATCTCCAACTCAACTTAATAATTGTGCCTAGTACCATTTTTACATTGTAGAAAGGTGTATAAAGATGTGAACGTAAAAAGACCAAAACCTGAGAAGGAATGGCCAGTAGCAATGCTCTGAACTTCAATAAAACAATGTTACCATCCTGTACAAGCTCCTCGGCCTGAGAAATAGCAGTCTGAACAGCCAAGAGCTGCTCCATAGCATTCATTGGTGGGGGGGCTTTCACCTTTAACTCATCAATCGGTCTGCCTTGATTGCAAAATCTCGTAAGCAGCATAAAGATTGCCATAAAAATAAGTAATCCCACAAATACATAGTGTAGCCACCCCCTGCAAGGTCTGCGTGTTAGAGGATATACTTACATGAGAAAAACCATTAATTCAAACGAGTTTAAAACCATTGTCCAAATAGATACTGACATGAGACACAGATGGTTAGCAGAGACATAGCTAGTCGGGTATGTTGAATTTGCATTGATTGGAGATATAAGGTAAGTTTGATCCAACATAAATAAAAGCCTCAGTATACAATATATCCAAATGATGTTTATTAAAAAAAAAAGGAATAAGCACACAGAAATGACGAACCCATGAAATCTTGTGAAACTACATATTTGGACCCCAAATCTTCAAGTCGTGAAAATCTCTCAAATTTTTTAAGCACTACAAATATGCTCCTTCATGATGGCAGGTTATCACTGGTGCTCAACTCAGATTAACATGGGTTGATGCATGCACTTGTGAGGTACTATCTGTGCCTGTGGCAGGAACCAACAGCAAAGCGATGATTGCTTGTCGCTTATTGCAACAAGGTGACGCGCTGATGGAAACACAGGTGACGATAGGCAGAGGACGTCATCTAACTGAAATATATTGCATGAGACAGAGAATAACAAAGGGGAAGGCGGCTTGGTTGTGGGGATTTACCTACATGCCACAACTAAAGATAAAATTTATCCATGAAACATCCAAAACATCAAACTAACCCACATGGCATCCTAAAATTTCTAATGCAACAAAATGCCATCTCCCTCTAACTATGTTTATTGTTCTGCAGTCCTTCATTTCAAGCAGTCAAATGGAGAAGGGGCAGATGTAGGCACACAAGATTGGAATCACGATGATCAATTGACATAAATGATAGGCTTGGTACCTTCATTCAAGGGCAGAAGCAATAGATGGTTAGGCATCGTGCAAAGCACTCTATGGTCAGCTTAGAAGAGATGGCACCTCGATGTGCATGTGGTACTCTACGAGGCACGAGAAGAAAACAATGCCAAATGCTGCATAGATTAGTTGACAATTTATCTCAAAACATTTTGATTTTGCTAGTTCTCACATGTATTGGATGAACAAAAACCAATAATCAGCAAACGGTTTTGCTTTTGCTTACATGCAACAGAATCATTGCTACAACTTGCTAGTAACATCAAAACTATGCAATCCTCCTATGTCAACTGCTAATCCAACCATTAAGACTGACGCTAATGCTTATAGCATCATCGAGTAACCAGTCCACCTCCACTAGCAGCTTGACCTCTTTTAATTTGTTTTTTACCCAACCCATTATAACTGCTACAACACGAAACTAGCCCTCTGTCGCCTGTTCATTGTGATGTTGCACCTATCATTGACACCTATAATGTAAAATCAACACTTTTCATCCACTCATTGTGTGCCCTGGTGACAACTGCAGTGGGAAAAGAAAAACTCATCCACTCCTTGCAATTGTAATACTTTATACAAATTTGGATCACTATTAGGTCGATAGGTAAAACAAGTCTGACACTGATTCCACGACAGGACACTTCAAACTTTTCTCTATTCAACTATCCTCAAAAAGCCCTGAAGGAAATGGGACTACAACAACGTCAAATTGAGATAACAGAAATGACATTTTTGTTGTATTAAAATTTTCATGGTGGCATGGGGATAAATTTTAAGTTTTGTTCGTTTCGCATAAGAATTTTTAAATTCCGCTATGACATGTAAAATAGATCCCCTAAAAAACTTATAGCGTTCAAAACTTTGAAGATTTCACATTTGTTATTTGACTATAATTTGAAATGAATGTAAATAATTTTACCTAAATAAATATGAATCCTTGTTTTCCTCTTTCCCTTGAGCCATATCTCTTATTGGCTGGTTTTTTTCAAAAACTTCTATCTAATCCGATGTGAATGGCAGAGTTCAACACTGAAGATTTGGGGATTACAATTATGATTTGACAATATATGAAATATATGCAAGTAATTCTGCATACATTTCTTTTCTTCATGCAACTCTACGTAAAGAAATATTCTCCATGAGTATAAGTGATTCAAATTCAAATTATGAATTATTATTGGTCTAACTGGCCCTTAACAATGTAACATGGATCTACTCATAAATTCACCCTCTCTCCAATATAACCATTTGTAATGCATTTCACATTAGTGTAACCATTCAATAATCGTAACACCACTACCTCAGCTATATCAATCTTATAGATGTGGTTTTACTTGATTGCTCAATGTCCACTCTCATACAGCATTGCTGATCAAATATCAATTTTATAAATTCTCTTCAACCTGATAGGCATTTTTCAGCTGCACTCTATTTTATTCATCTTGCCTCAATTCTATGATTAACATCTTCCTCCATATTCTTATCAGTAGAGTGGACCAAGAAAATATAAAGTTTTAGTTCTTATAAGAGTATATGAAACTTCAAGTACGACGAAGAGTACACAATGCAACATTCTCGCCACAACCCATGCTCCTCAGAACAGAATTTATATAACAAACCATATCATGCTGCCACAGAGAATATGATTCCCATGTGACATTTTCATTGATTGTGAAGCTGCAAAATTACGTCTAGGGTCCCTAATGATCTCATAACTCTATGCATACATGCTAATGAACAATTATTTGTACATCATATTAGATATTTGCATTAAGGGATCATAAAAAATGTGTCAATAATGATGCTCATAAAAGAATGGTAGGCTCATAAGAGAGCAAAAATTTTCATATGGTGACTATGTGATGATTCAGTTTAGGCCTAAATTATTTCCTCGTAAAGTCTTTAAAAGTTACAAGCTTGAGGAGTAGATCCATTTAAAATTTTAAAGAAAATTTCAAATGCATGGTGGACTTACCATCAGATTTTGGAATCAACTTCAATGTTTCAGATCTAGCAGCGTGCAAAAAACTGACAACTATACCAATCAATCCTTTTGAGCATCCCTTCAATCCTTGAAAGTGGCCCACCTTTGAATATCCACCTATACAACCATTCACGTAAATGAGTGATCTGACCAACTCCTCGATGAATACATAGTCTCAACCCAAAATCAAGGATATGAGAAGTATTTGGTTAGGTGGAAAGGTTTACTTTCGTCAGAGGATTCATGAATCTCTAGAGACGAGCTTCAACGGCTTGGCCTTCATTTATTGAAGAGAAACAATGGCAGGATTAACCTTAGTATCTTACTCGACAATCTAGTTTTTCCCAATCAAGGAGAGTTGGTGGAGACACCAACGAATCAGGTTGTTGATTCATTGTATACAGGACCTACAACCAATGACCAAAGTCTGATAGCTTGGTGTCACTTTGGATGGAGAGATGATAAAAGCTAACTTAATTGATTACAAGTGATAGGTGTGAAGTGCGATGTCGAGCGATGTGGAACATAAAGAAGTGATGGGTAATGAATGGTGGCTTACAAAGCAGAAACATATAAACAAAATAAGTGTTGCAGAGAATGGGGATGCTTTAGAGCCTTGTTTGGCGCGAGAACCAAAATAGTATTAGTTTAAAAAAAGACTAATAATAATAAATAAATTTTTTTAATCATTCTACACATGTTCTAATATAAAAAAATATTATTTTACTTCACATACTCAATAATTTTTAATAAAAATATCAACTTTATTTCACATCCTAAACCAAAATACTTGATTCAAGTATTTTGGTTTAGGATGTGAAATAAAGTTGATATTTTTATTGAAAATTATTGAGTATGTAAAGTAAAATAATATTTTTTTATATTAAAATATGTGTAGAATGATTTAAAAATTTTATTTATCATTATTATTGTTGTTTTTTAAACTAGTACCAATTTGGTCCTCACGCTAAACAGGGCTAAGGTGGATGAATGGTTATGCACGAAAGTATATAATGAAAAATAAGTATATCCATAAGAAGGTTAAAGCAGCCTTAATTAAAGATATGCTTAAAGAGAGTAAACGTAGATGACTTAGACATATAAACCATAAACTGATAGAAGCTCAAGAGAGTATGGTTATTAGATCTTAACCATGTAAAAAGAAGAAGAGGAAGACCAAAAAGAGACATGACAAAAGACTATGAAGAACAATCTTATATACTTGAAGCTAGGGAGTTGCTATTTAATTAAAGTACAATAGAAACAAAGGATTTATGTGGCCGACCCCACCTAATGGGATAAAGGCTTTACTGTTGTTTGTGGGATTGATAATTTCTTGGTTGTTACATGCTAATTCTCATATTTTCCTAGTTTCCTTTTGTTTTATAGATGCCCTATTGTTGTTGACATCTGTAACCTCAGCACTTTTCATTTTCTGGGTGATAAGACATCTAGCAGCCGATATTGCACCTAATTCAGATGATGCTAAGACCCAATCTAAACAAGAGATGTCAGAGCTGAAATTTAGCTAGTCGCTAGTGATTCATGCAATGTTTAAGTGTTCAAATTGCCATCCACATTTCAAATTCATGATGTCAACTTCTTGGTAAGGCACTAGCGTATGGCGCTTGCTTAATAAAACGTTGGTTTGACAGAAATACATGGCCTATAAGAACTCAAATTTCATGATGCACATGAGAGCACCATTTATTTAGTCATAGACAAAATAATATTGTTGCTGTAAGATGTTCAAATACAAAATAATCCATCTTAGAGTTCTGCATTTTGAAATCAAAAGCATAGGCTTTACAGCATATAGCATCTAATTTCCCAGATGCAGTGACAGTCGCATTACCTTTAATAATCTCCCCCAAAAACGTAAATTGGAAGAAAGGAGAAAGATTAGTCCTAAATAATAAGAAAAAAAGAGGACTCAACCCAAAAAATGGCCATGGTGCCCATAAGAATTACAAATCGCGAGCAAATTTTGAGAAGATCTTTAAGTTGTATTTTCTAATTACGCAAAACAAATGATGCAGTTTGTATATCCAAGGACAGGGTATTTTAATGCAGAGCGAGACCTATCTTCTACATTTTGGGGGATTTCTAACATCTACGAATTATGAGGTAAAGATTTTCATGTAAAATATATCAAATAAAATTAATAACACAACTCATAGGGGTTCAAACAAGAACGAATAAAAAATATTATAGAAAATTTGATCAACCAGAAATACTAAACATTTAAGAGGTAATTTCATATGATAATGGGATCAGCAACAGATCAGAATAAGCAAACAACTAAGAAAAGATACGGATAAAGACTTTCACAAAACAGCCAATGAGTTTTTATTGCTTACAAGGACGTCAGCAATTATAAGAGATTTCACAAAATTCCAAAAGCCAAAGCCATACGAAATAGGCTCAATGTGTACATGTATATGTGTGTATATATGCACATGTAGATAGCAAACTATAAACAGGAACCAAAGCTTATGTTTTTTAATGCATTAATATGATTAAATTTTACATCTTCAACATCAATAAAATGAAAATTCTAACATATCAAATTCACATACAAGCAAACAATTTTTTTATGTAAGAGTGACACCAGGGCTTAACCAGATACAGTTCATTTAAAAGAAAGTATGAGATACTCAAACCTGAAAATAACATAGCTAAAGACAGAACAGAACAGCAATGACTTGAGAGGATCTTCCCATGCAGCCAAAAAAAGAACTTTATTCCCTATTTCTGTTACAGGGTATAGTAATTCCTGAAGCACAAAAGGAAGACAGTAATGAAGTAAATTATACTTTACGAAGAACACCAAGACAACAAGAAGATTAGCAATAGGTGTTTGAATGTCATGCTTCAAAAAATCATGAATAAATAAATAAAACATCAATCATCAATGGAACTTCTCAAAAATCTACTCATCAGTTACTGATGTAATAGCTATGCATGTGCCAAAATCAAATCATTCTTAAGTCAAAATCAACCGACAATCGTCATGCAACATCAAGTAGAAGACTACAACATCATCTAAGATGACACTTTCACTAGGCAAGTGAACAGCTTGAAGCACGCCATTTACCAAATGTACTTGGTGCCTTTTTTTTTTTGTTTGGCCAAAGCTATACTACAAAAACAAAAAAAGTACATCAGGCACAAAGGGGCAGTCCTTGTCAAGAATCACATAAAAATTTTGTGGTGGGAACATACCCCTTTCCCACTTGACGTCATCAAAGCAACAAAAAGAAACTATAAAATTGGCCGCTCTATTGGCAGCTTTATATACGAGTAACTTTGACTATTTTAAAGGCAAAAAAATATTAAAAAGGTCAGAGAGAAAGATGTCACTTATATCCCCTCTTGCTTCCCTGAGGATGCCTACTATCACCAAGGTTGAGTCTCCCTCAATCCATATCTTGTCCGCTTGTACTTGGTGCCTTTTAAGTTGAGAAAGAACTACCAAAATCACGTATAGGGTTTCTCCTTAACATTTAAATTATAACTTAGAAATAGCCATGGAGCACCACAAGAATCAACTCACAGCAAGATTACATTGTCACGTCACAAAGGTTGAGGATCATAGAAAAGTGTAAAATGAAACAACAGAAGCATGTTTAAAAATTTTAATTTTGGGACAATAAAAATGTTCTATGATCAAACTGGCCTCCTTTTTTCCCAAAGTATATCACTGAAAGTGTGGGAACACGAGTATCAAAGAAAAAAAGAAAGTGGGGAACACCACAGAATACAGTGCTGAGTAAGGTTTTTAAACTGCTTCCTTACCAACAGTTTTTTCCCAAAAAAATAAGGGTAACAAAATACAAAGACAAGTGAGAAAATGCAATACTACATGTTCAATTCCAGAACAAACATAAGAGAGCCAGTCACAACAGAAAAGCGGGTCTAAATGGGGGAAAAAATATTCACAAGAGCAGGGGTTTTGAGAAGCAAACATTTGCTATGGAGACAAACATATTCATCTTATTCGTAAACAATATATCATGTACCATCAGCAGAGTTATGCTGTAGCCATCTTGTGCTGTCACCAACAAAGAGCTTCCTGGAGAATGCCCATGTTTGGCCTTGATTTGAAGTTCAACTTAATTTCCTTCTAAAGTATGATTTGAAATAAAGTAGAAACATTCCTTTTTGGGAAAATTTAGTTTAAAGTTAAAACAAGTTTACTTTTTAGATCAAGGCCAAACTATAAAGTTCACATATCACGTATCTTAAAGGCCGCAAGGGAGACAACTTTGTTTATTTGTCAGGTGTTTAATCAAAATTTTATCAAACTGACATCAAATAATTTCACACACCGTTAACTAAGCATTCTTTCATTTAAGAGGCATATATCCTAATTTAAAAAAGAAAACAAAAGGGGATTGACTCACTACCTCACCAAACAAAGGCAGCATTTCACATAGTAGCAGGGGTCAATGCCATCCCACCCTCTCCCTCCAGCTATGTCAAATGCCATTGTACCTTTCCTACAGCGATCTTTTTTGGTTATATGTATAACATTCATGCCAATATACAATATCACGTCATGCTGAAAGCCACTAAACTGCATGCAACATAGATTAAAATGACTAACAATCTTTTGTTATATAAAGTCAATACAAACTAAGCACCATCCAATCATTAATATTGTTTGTTGTAGTATCATACTTCAAATACTCTAGGCTATCAGTTCCCTGCTTCATTTTACTGATGGAATGGCAATATCAAAGGTTTCATGCATTCAAGACATCAAAACTGAAAATTCAAACCAATAAAAAAAAACATAGGCTTACAGCAAAAAAATGGTATCAGACTTCATTTCTCTATTCAGGACAGATTGCAATGAAGGCGATAAATGGTGTGACTTCAGTACTAAATAAATGATTGGCAACAAAGTTTATAAAGCCAGAACCGAAGAGGTAATACTTTCATACTGTTATGTATAGTTAACTTCAGCAAAAACAAACAACAGAAAGACCATTCATACAAATATATTTCTCATCTTAGATTGAAAATGTCAAAATGAAAAAAAAAAAAAGAAACTCAAGTACACCTCAAATTCCTCACAGTTTTCTATCCAAAAAAAAAAAAAATCCCTCACAGTTTCAATAACCAAAAGCATAGCAAAAGTCAGATAAATTAGCAAGAGCTGCATGACAACAATGATGGAGCTGTGCACGAAACTCACCTTCATAACTGCCAAATTTGTGTCTATGCCATCAACTTTAACACCATCAACTGTAGCCTGTGCTTCTTCTACCATTTTGTAGTTCTGCCTAGATTCACGAACAACTTTTTCCAAGTTGGTCATCTCTCCCACCACTATGTCACCCACAAGAAGTTTGCCATCATTGCCACCTTGAGACACAACTCCTAAATTCGATAAAATTGCAAAAGCAGAAATAGAATACATTCCAGATCCTGATCTGGACTGATTAGACTGATCCAAACTCTTTGATGCAATCATCTCTGCGAGGATTTCCAATATCAGATCGCCTCCCGGAAGCTGGTCAATAAGGTTAAACATCAGAAGTGCCTCAAAGCGAACAGGAACAGAAGAGAACATTTCTTGAATAGCTTGCAACCGTAGAATGCCTAGTACAGCCTTCGAAAGTGCTTCTTCCTTGCCGGCAACTTCAAGCTGGAATTTTTTAATAAATCTGTGAGCATATAGAACTTCTTGCATAATGGCTAGCCAATAGTCACGGCGAGAATGGCCAGTTAATTCAGGAAACTCCATAATAACCGGTTCGGATCTACAAACAACATTTAATATCTCATAAAAAATTAAACACTACAGTTTTTTTTGCAAGCAAAACGACTTGCCCAAAAACATCCCCCTGAAACATTTAAAAGTGCAATAACAAAAAATTAGTCACAGAACTATGATGAATATTACTTACAAAGATATAGATTTATACATGACCGCCTTGTCAAAAAGGCGTGAACCCCATGGCCCAGTCAACTCAGGCTTAATAACTTGCTTTAGATCATCTGCAAGGTCATATACCTTTGGTTTATCATAAGTTACAACTTTTAATGCCTCAAAGTATAGAGCATGATCACTCAATGTCAATCTTCCTGCAGTTGAAAACTTTGATGAGACTCTCAATTAGAACATAAACTTCTGGCTGAGGCAAACAACCCAATACAAATCAAAAAGTTAATAGCCCTATTTGAGCAATCACTGAAGAAATATTTTTATACCCTATCTAAAAAATGCACCAAGACAGCAGAAGCAGAAACTCACCTGGCCACGTAGAAATTCCGACATGTTCAAGAACTGGCTGAGTGGTCAATGTTCCATCTACCTCAAGAATTCTTTCACCTCTTTTTGAACGGATACCCAAAAGAAGAGATGACTCAGTTTGAGACTTCATTTTTTTAATTGTTCTGGACAAAAGGATAATCTATCAATTCATAGAATAACCAGAAGATAGAGAAAATAAAAGATAAATTAATATTTTCCTGATAAATTTCATGGACTAAAACAAACGCCTTCAAAAATAGCAGTCCCTAGAACAAGGTATATTCCAAAAACAGATGCAAAAATCTCAAAGATTTTTTAACATAAAAGATATGGTTAAGTAGTGGTAACACGGATCAGCATTGACTTTGATGGCCAGGATGATATCATGTGCTGAATCAAAATTTAAATTCAAATTGATTAAGGCTAATTGGAAAATTTTATATTAGCTTTATCCAGATTTGATTTAAATTGATTTAATTTAAAGCAGATTTGAGAGATTTGAAGACTTGCAATATTTGAAGTTGATTTATTGTAATAGCATTAGTTTTATATTTATTTAGGTTTATTTGACATTTTTTTATATTCAATATTGATTATTGTATTTTAAAATTTTATTATGAGATCTCAATATATACAAGTCACCTTGCATTGTAATAGTTAGTTGCATTTGATAAATGAAATTATGTTTGAATTTTCTGAGTACCTAAATTCAAGTTAGAATCCTTAAATTACCTTAATTATCCACTTTTATTTCAAATTAGAAAAAAAATCTAATCTCTTTTTTTTCCTAACTATTACGCCTGCATCCTGTTTCTGCCGGAGGATTGATGTCACCTCCTGTGGCCCTCCTCCATTCCGACGTTGCACCGCCCATAGCACTTCTCACCACATTGTTTAGTTGCTCGTGCCATCGACCGACTGCCCATTGCTCGCTCGACCATCTCCTCGTTGGATCGGCTCGCTCACCCCACGTGCGTGCCACTCAAAGCCACATTTGTTCGCTCGTCGAGCTTGATGGCTTTCATCGTTGCTTCACTAGCATCATTTATCAAATTCACGCGAGCCTCTGCCGACGACCCGCCTCTCCTGCACGTCCCTGCAGTGTGCCTTCGTGTGAGTCCCACACCCTTGCGCTAGTCTCGCTCCTACGTGCGAGCTTCGCGCTCGCACTTGCGTGAGTCCCGCAACCCTCGCTCGCCACAATAGCGTTGCCCTCAGTCCTCGCTACAATAACCTAATTACGTTGCCCGTGGCCCTTGCTCACTACAGTCGCGCCGCCCACATCCCTCCCTTGTTGACACCATGCTGCCACAACCCTCCCCACAACAGACGCCCCGCGCACTCTTGCGCCTACAACGCCTCCACGCCCCGATGCTCCCCGCGTGCCCGTGCAATACCTTTGCCAAGGTCGTTTCGCTATCCTAATTATCGATCTGAGTCTTATTGGTATAATTCTCATCGAACTCAATTATTCACTGATTATTTAATCTCAATGAAATTATTTACTCTGCTCAAATATTCAATTTAACTCTAACTGTGTGACCATATAATTTACTCATATGAAAAAATTACTGTTGGACTTAATTGTGAGACATTTGTTCCAAAATTGACGTTCTAATTTAATTTGATAAATTCTTTTATCAAACAATCTTGTTTAATTTTAATTTTAAAAATATATTAATTTACAGGATTTATAAATATCATTTATCATATAATTCTAAGCTTAACTAATTAATTTTTGCTGATTATAAGTTAAAAATATTATTTTCATTTTCCATCCCGCATTATTAAGTGTTTTTGATAGCAAAACCTTTACACATTCATAGATGAATGTGGCCGAGGGGATGACATCGCCCAGTGAAAACCTAATAGTTATCATTTGCTCTCAAAAGTTATAGGAAACTTTCCAGAAGTAGGAAATTTGATGCTAGGAAGGATCATTGAATTAACGTATAAACTAAAATATTAAAGAAAAAATGCATTTAGCAAATTTCACAAATATATTCAAACAATAAATTGCAGGGTATATGAGCACCGAAGGTCTAAAATTTAAAGGGAGCAAGATCAGTCTAGATAGGATGACTACAGGGTCATATTTAAAATGACAACAAGATAAAACACAGAAATTAATGTATATAAACTAACAGGTAAGTATGGAAAATAGAAAATCAGATAGTAACACTAATGGCTCATTGCATAGTGCCAAACATATGAGCATATGCAAGAAATAAGGGAGCAGATAGAAAGGAACTATTCTCTTCACAAACTAAACTAGAAGAAAAAGTTTCACAAAGATTGAGTTTTAACCTGTCTAGTCCTCCAAGATACTTCTCATATACAGAGAATGAAAGACGGCGGCTGCTTGGATTTGCAAGCACATCAAAGATATTAGAACAGGTAATAACATCAGCTATAATTGGAATAGCAGGAGCTATACGAGTAAAAGCATCCAAACCAACGGTACTGTCCTTGTTCACCTATAAACAAGTTGAAAAAAAAAAGCCAAAAGTAGCAGCACTCAAATCAGCTAAGTGTGGTTTGGTAGTAGCCTTGATTGATACGGCAGATGGAAGAAAAAGGTCAATTTAATCTCCATGAGTAGGTATTAATTAGACGAATAAAATTCTTGCCTTGGGTGAGGGCGGGCTTGCTGAAGATGGAGCTTCCCAGGCTAACATCATATCAAATGTAAGACGTCGAAACTTCGGATCAGAAGGATGGCTGATGACTTGAGTCATTAGAGCCAAGGCCCTAAAACAACAATACTCTAAAAAATTTCGGGCATAATTTGAAGGCTTCTTTATAGCATTAGATGCTTCCGAGTCAAAGTTATGTTGAAGCTCATCCATGGAAACATCAAGAATTCTGCATTAAATAGAGATTTAGATATCAAAAATCACAGCACAAAGTTCACAACTCCAAGCTGCCAAATAATGAAGGGATAACATGGTCATAATGAAAGGGAATCCACTGGTATGTCGAATTACACATCCCCAAGAACAAATAAGAAAAATTGGCTCTCACTACACATGCCTACGAAAATCATCTAGCTACAAGGTTGACAAAATAACCACTATCTAATTGAAAACAGCAAATAATAGTTTTTCTGATACTTGTTATTCTTTCTGAAACTTGGGCAAATAATAGTTTTTCTTTCCCTCTAGGAAAACAATAATAACTTTTCTTTTGATAGTAGAGTACAATAAGAACTTACCCAAAATGGCTAAATACCTATAGTTCATAAGGATTATAGTACATATACAAAAGATAACAACTAAATATCAGTAAGAGAAAAAGATTATACTGTCCATCTTAAATCCCATCGCCAAAAAGAAACTAAAATACATTTCATGAGAAACAAGAACACAACATATCTGTGCACACCAAGATCACCACTAGCTACTTAGTTTATCTGCGGTAACAGCAGGAAATGCCTGATTTAGTAGCAAATTATCCGCATTAAACAAGTAAAGCAAGAGTAATGACGGAGAGAGCATTCGCCAATGGAACTCACTGCGAGCACCGCCCAACGATCACATTAGCCATGGGTGACAGCTCCGGAATCCACTTCCTCCGGCCGGAAGGGGATCGGCCCATCTCCTCAAACTCCTCGTCGAAAGTAGTCCGGCGGCTGAGCGCCCACTTGAAGGAGCCCTCCATGAACCCCTCTAGAATGTTCCTTGTTTTATCCATCATAGCCATCTCTCCCCTCCCAAACTACCCCCCAGGTCAACTGATATTCCGATTCTCTACCCAGAAAAAGAGCATTGATCAATACTTCGCTTTCTTGAATCTACAGAAACCAAAACCTAGACTTCATTCCGCGCTAGAATTTCCCAACTGCGGCCTTAAACACAGAAAGGAAAACCTTTTCCCTCCCCAATTCGGATTCTGACTTCTGCTCTAAGCTATCTACTTCTTAGTAGAACTCCTGCAAAAGGATACAATCGAAGAAGAGAGAAAGCGACAGACCGTGAGAAATGAGAAAGAGGTGAGGCAGTGGGACGGGGATTGGGATTGCGAGGAACCGCCATTTACTAAATGACGACGACGGACGAGAAAGAAAACAAAAGGCGAGAGAACAGCGGACGCTGTCGTGCTCGGGTCGGCGGCCCCTTCCGCCGAGAAGGTAGATTCATCTGCTCACCTCCCGGTGAGCGGAACTTATTTGCCAGGAGAAAATCTGCATGAAAGCATATAAAAAATTACTGATAAATTATACACAATGATAGATGGTAGTTTTCATAAGGTAATATTTACGATATTTGATATTTTTCAAACATAAGGTATACATACAAATATCTTTCTAAATATTATATCTATTTTGATATATGAGATGTAATATTCCAAAAAAAAAATTTGTATAAACTGTAATATATAAAAAATATGTTAATTTGATAAAAATAAAGTAGTATGCATGTAAATGCCCCAAAATACATATAAGATTATGACGTAAAATCATGAGTAATATAATTTAAATAATGTTAGGTAACAGATCAAGTAGAACTCTTGTCAACAATGCTTATTCAAGACAACCTAACAATCCTAATTGACCTAATTTTTGACCTGTTGATCTATTGACTCGACTTCAATAAACATATATTCAAAGCACTTTTACACTTTGTACTAAATTGGCTTACATTAAATGAATTTATACACGTAAGGTATATAAGCTTTTTAATTAATTATTTTTTGAATGAATTCTCTAGTTCAAATAATTGCATGCATTTTTCGTGATGCCTATGTTTGAAAAGAAAGGGAGTGATTGTCAGGTGATGTTCCAAGATTATTGATTAAATATTGTGAGATCTCATAATCCTGTTATCCTATTTCTGATTTGTTGAAAACCGAATCGAGCCCTAATCTGAATTGGTAATTTTTTAATTACCTTCGATCTAGTTTATTTAAAATTTTAAAAATAATTGATTTTACGGGTTTAGTTAATTTCTCAGTCATTTCTAAATCGATTTCTGGTATTTTAGCATTAATTTGTGAATATTTTGTTGGATATAATTTGTTGATCTCTAAATTGCATCATTATTCATCTGTCCCTCATCACCAACTATTTCACACTCCCGATTAGTTCATAGTTTTAGTTGAGATCAAATTCGTTGGCCTAACATTTAATTATTCATTGTAAAATTGTTGAGCTTCTGCGTTTCAACAATTTCTCCCGCTAAGAAGTCGGCACTTCCTGTTGGGAACTCAATCGCCACCTTCTTTCAAGTGACTTGAACTGCACATGTAACGCATTAATTGGTGCAAATCAAAATCAAATATATGTGAACATAAATGTAATGAAGTTCATCATAAAATAAGAGTAGTAGATGAAAACTAAGAATTTGTTATAATGATTAATTCAGAATTAAATGCGTTGTTGCCGGGTCTCAATTCCCGGATGAGAAATGCGGAGGGTTGCGTTAGGCAGTCGACAGCCAGCGTAAAACTTATCAAATCAATCATAAAATGAAATTACAGTTGGATTACACCAAAGCTCGACTTTAATTTTTCTTTTGATTATGAAATTCATGACTGGACATATTCAAGATGAGGTGCTTTGATGTATGCTCTTCGCAGATGATATTGTCTTTGTTGAGAAAACTATAGAGGGAGCTAAAGCGAAACTCGAGCTTTGAATGAATGCTCTAGAATCTAAAAGTTTTCATCTCAGTAGATAAAAAACTGAATATATGAAGTACACGTTTAGTTAAGAAAGAAATTCTTATATTGGAGATGTAACAATTGGTGATCAAATTGTCAAGAAGAGTGAGCGCTTTAGATACCTTAGATCAATCATACAAAATGATGGTGAAATAGATAATGATGTTATTAGCAGGATTCAAGTAGGACGGGTAAAATAGAGAAATGCTTCTGATATGTTATACGATAGAAAAATCTCATCCAAAATCAATGGTAAATTTTATAAAACTATAGTAAAATCAGCGATGATATATAGTGCTGAATACTGGCCGGCCTGCAAAAAGAAAACATACAAATAAAATAAATATTACAAAAATGAGGATGCTAAGGTGGATGTGTGAATATACACGAAAGGATAGGATGAGAAATGAGTATATCCGAAAAAAAGTTAGTGTTGCACCAATTGAGGATAAACTTAGAGAAAGTCGGCTTAGATAGTTTGGACATATAAATCATAGGCCGATTAAAGCTCCAGTTAAAAAAATTGAGTTATTAGATCTTACCCATATACAAAGAGAAAGAGGGAGACCAAAGAAGACATGACAAGAAACTATAATGAGTGATCTTAGTTACTTAGGCTTAGATAAGAATTTGATAATTGATAGAGCGAAATAGAAACAAAAGATTCATGTTGCTGACTCCACCTTGTGGGATTAAGGCTTGGTTGTTGTTGTTGTTATTGTTGATTAATTCGAAATTAGAAATTTTGTTTAGCCTCCAAAGGCGTCTAAGATCCAGTATTTGATCATGGTTGTTGTTAGGATTAGGATGTAAGGCAAATTTTAGGAGAATTTACATTTGTCTCCTCCAAAAATTTATTTATTAATCATATTACTTGCTAGCATGTGCATGTAAACTCACTTGCACATTATTTACATCTCACCACTAAAGTTGGCAAGAAAATCAATTGAAGGAGCAAAATGTAAATACTCGAAAGTGGGGGTGATGGATGGAAACTTCCCAATGTGTAAACAATGGAAATCTAAATCATGGATGTTCAACTTTTGTGCTTGTAGATGTACATGGTTCAACCTTTAAAATGAGTCCAACCATTATTTTGAATGTTATGTTATATTTAACATAGATTAGTATAAAATAAATAAATTTTATTTTACATTGAATATATTTTAATATTCAAAATTTTTTTTTACATAATATTTATATATATGTAATATTTTTTCTTTTAATTTACCCTCCAATAGAACCGGTGCTAGGAGAGTTAGACACAAAAAAAAAATTATTTTTTTTAAATTGAAAAAAAAAATGTCAGAACCCTAAAAAGTGCTCATCTGTTTGGTTGGAGCCCAGGCCATGACTAAAATAGCCTCCAATTATTTTATTAAAAATAATAATAATAAAAAAATTAAATATAATATGTTAAAAATTATATAGATATATATAAAATATTTTTTTATATTAAAATTTATGTATTTAGAATAAAAAAATAAAAAATTTATTTAATAAAATAGTTGGAGACTATTTTGGCCATAGTCATGGCCAAGATGGCCTCCAACCAAACAGCGCACAATTGCCCTATTTATTTACAAAGTTTAATTTTAAAAAAATTAAAATTAAATTTGAATGAAAATATTTTTATTATTAAAAATTATAAATAATACGAAATAAAATTAATTACTATGTTAGGATATATGTGGGATGCAATATAGATTAGTTATTATTTTAGTAAATGTATAAGACATGAAATAAAAATTAATTTTTTATTTTAAATTATGTGTATAATATAAAATATATTTATTTTTTAATATTAAATTTTATGGATAATGTGACATACTATATTAAAATTAATCAAATTAATTTTAAATTTAGTAAACAGATAGGGCCTAAATTTTATTTTATTTTATATTCTATATATTTTAATAAAAAAATTAATGTTATTTCATATTCTATATAACTCTCAACAATAAAATAAATTTATTTATCATATACAAATAACAAACATTCTCTCTTATGTTAAAAAGATGACTCTCAACCAAATACGGCAGAAATTGCTGCATTCAAAAGCGCCTGTTTGGTTTATACTCAAGTTGAGCATAATCATTTTTTAAATTTTTTTATAAATATATATATATATATATATATATGATGAAAAATAAAGTTAGTTAATTGTGAAAATATTAAATAAAATTAGTTGATTTATCGAAAATTATATAAATTACTTTATTTTTTTAAAAAAAATAATTATACCCAATTTGAGCATAAACTAAACAAGGCTTTAATCCTAAAAAAAAAATGTGCGACTTTCCGCAATATTAAATTGCAATTTAACCAGAAAACAATTCCATTGATTAATTCAATCATAATATAATTCGAACTTTATTACTAGAACCTCATAAAATAAAAAAATAATTAATATATATCACTCAATAACAAATATATATATATAATTAGTAAATTTATCAATAACAGTAAACTATAAAAAGTGAACAATTTAAAAGAAAACAAATCAATTGAAATTTTTATTTTTCTTTCAAAAAAAAAATTTATTTTGATTCAAGCCTGTTAAAATCTGTTAAACTTTTAGTTAAATTTAGCCAAATTATAGAAATCTAAAACTCATCAGTAAAGCCAATTATATTTCCTTGAATTGCCCTCAATCTGAAATAAAAATACAGCAAAAATAGCTTATCATCTTAATGTAACAAATTCAATTTGATATACAAAGAGCACCAACAAAACCCTACAAACTAAAAGATATCCTGTAGAAATGCTACAGAAATGAAAAACCTAATTGAATTCTCACTTAATTCGGAAAAAAAAAAAATGAATCCTAAACCACTAGCAAGAGATGAACCATGAAATCAGCACTCTTATCACCATCTTCTGCTCCGAATTCTCTCGTGTCATTCTCTCGTGTCGGATCTATTAGCGCAATATTTCTTGAATTTCGATCACCTGGCTTCTTTGCTCAGGAGGCAGAAGGTTAATTTGTTCAGGTGTCAGGCTCAACACCTGCTGCAGAACAGCCTTTTCCATCTCAGGTGACAGCTGAAAACACACAAGAAAGGAGTGGAGGTAATTTAGCGCACAGATTTTGCCAAAAATTTTAAGGTGAAAGGATAAAACATGGAAAAGGGAGAGAGCTGGCCTGCTAAGTAGTTGAGTTCAAGCGTGTTCGGTTCAGCTTGAATTGAATTTGAAGTTTCGATTTCAATCAGTTTGGTACAAGTCGGATTAGGAATTAATTAATTTCGAGCCATTTACTGCTGAACCAAAGATGATATACTTTAAAAGTTAATTTCATTGATGAATTATTGTATTAATGTGCGTATATGCAATATATCATTCTCAGTCCAACAAGAATATGATTGTACACATCCTTGAGGTTTAGGTTCATTACTGGCAGTTCCCAAAATTTGAATTCAATGCATATGGATTTCAAGATATTTTTATAATGAATTAAATAAGGTCTTTAAAGTTTACACCAGCATCACGTTTTGGTCCTTTAACCATTTTATTTTTGTTGTAGTGAGTCGCTTGAGCATGTGAGCTTTTTACGAGGCAAAAAGAAAAATGCAATAGTCTTGAAAGACAAAGATCAGAAATTCCAAGGATTAAAATGCAATTTTCCTAGTATTTTTACAAGCATGTCATCGCCACACATTTTTTTAATTTCCATATTTTTCTTTCTATTTTTATATTTTTAGTTTTTAAAATATTCTTAATTTGTCATTTTACCCTAACATGTAAGTAATAGGCTTAACTATCTTTTAAAGGAGGGACCTGAATGCACAGATCATTTAACCCGAGGGATCTAAACAAGATGCAAAGTTTTCAATGCAGCCTAAACGACAAGGACCAGAATGCAATTTAACCTTGATTGTATACAGCAATTTATGCAAAAGCATATTTCCATCCCAAAAACAATTTGTGTGACATGTAAAAATATATTATACAAGGAGAAACATAAGACAGATGCAGACAGTACACATACAAGCGAAAACAACTATATATAATGCATACATAAAGTCAATTTACAGTAAAATTGACTCCATTTCGAGTGGGTTACCTTCAGAGTCGCAACAAACTGGATTTCAAGTAGATTAAAATTCTAGTAATTTTTGCGCTTTGAACATGATTCCCAATGCTTGGGCTGAAAAAGGGAGACGGAGTGGGGGAGAGAGAAAAACAGAGAGATACCAGTGGCAGGCGAGGAGGCTGTCCAACAGGGCCAGGAGTCATCTGTCCAAGAGGCATTGGTGGTTGGCCAGGCAACTTGGCCCCAGTGGCAGGTTTGTCTGCCAGGCCAGGTATCCATGGTCCTCTTTCACCTTGCATTGAGGTTCCGGCCTGAGCTCTATAGTCTGGAGCTAGTTGTGACCCTCCCTGTATTGAATGCAAAATGTTTAAATTCTGAGCACTGAAGGGTCATTCAAAAAAACGATGAAAATATAGATATCCGTTCTAGGTACGTGGAGAAAATAAAGCAACACCCAGCGTTATCATGAGAAAAGCTTCGTGAAACCTAGTAAAGAATTAAAGACGGCAGTTTTTAGACACATTAGATGATGGTTCCAAGTACAAATCATATAACTATCAGGTCAAAAATCTGTTTGCATTTAAACAGTTCCGTGAAGACAGTGAGCCATCCTAAATAACTGAGGCAATTTCAGTTCTTATAGTTTTAACTCTTAGCAAACTCCATCTTACTCCCCTAACAAGGAGTCTAGCACTGAACCTGGAGCTTAGCAATACGATTCTAATTATTCTGGGAAGGAAACAAATAGAAACAGAGCAGTCAGCAAGATCTCCAGAAAATAAACCAGTACCCTGATGCTCAGGATATTTGCAGCTGGGCTGGTTACTGTTAATAACAGGCCCACTTCAAAAATCAGTCTCAGATGGGCTGGATACCTCACAATTACAGGAAGTCACCCTCAACAGACCAGATTATGGAGACAACGGAGAGCAAAACAGTTACAATGAGAGCTGTTTGGATATGCCGGCTGAAAAGCGCCAAGAGCTCCATTTTTCAAGAAAAAAAAAAGAACATTTTTCAAAAAAGAAAAGCGCCAATAACTGAAGGAAAAAGACAAATTCAAGGGGAAACCCACGGCATCTAAGACCTAACCAGCCTACTGGACCACAAAAGCACAAGGGAGGAGTTACATTGCAGCCAACGGATGCAAGGAATGGGACATGGGATAACCATTCTAAATGGGAAGAACTGGTTTCTTATAATTGCAGAGGAGCTTGTTTTCCAGCTACCAGAATGACCTAACTAATATAATAAGGGATTACAGGCCATGCCCATTATTTTTGCTTGAAATTAGACAGTTGAACGAAAATGGAAGGTTTATATATAAACCAATTAGGCAAAGGTGGAGTTTTTCTGAAACTTGAATAGAAAATGAAGTTTTCTAGCATTCCCCTTGTGATATAGATTAGGTCTCACAAGGTAGATTAGCGGCATAATCTTTAATTGGGATGAAAATAGGGTCTCCATCACTGTCCTACATGAGCACAGGCAAGAAAACTTGGTGAAAACCACATGCCCAAAATACGGCGGAGGCTAGTGGTTTATGCATCAAAAGGCACTTACATGAGAATGAAGTGATTGAGTGCTTTGGGCTCGCAGCTAAACCAAGATATACTAGTGGTAATTAGAGATTTTAACTATATCCTTAGCCAACAAGATAAAAGGGGAGGTGATGCAGCGCCAGATCACCAGCACCGATGACTTCGTTATAATCTACGACCTCGAGCGTAGATTATAACAATTTATTACCTTGTACATAGTTATCTTTATTTCTGCAATTTATTCGAGTTGTTTGAGTCGAACATTATGTTTATTTCGGTGGGAATGCCCACTTTGATGTCATGTATATGCGGTGGGTGAGTCTGAGTCTTATGTGTGAGTCGGATCAAATTGGGTTCAAGAATAGTTCATTTTGAACCAGTTTGATTCGAAGTTACGCAAATCTTGGGACTTTCTTTTGATGCAGCTAAACTATGAGGACCTGGCTGTAATTTCTCCATAAAAAATCAGATCCAGTCTAGAAATGGATCGGGTTTCTCTTCCTTGCTGATCTGCGACGCGCCGAGCTCGACGGGCTCTGTCTCCGCCGGGTTGCTTCGCTCGACTGCTCCGGCTCGCCATGACGTGCCGCGCTTGCTTCGCCGAACCCGGAAGGTGCTCGCGCCTGCTTCGCCGACGCGTCACATCGAGGCTTCGCCCGTTTTGCCGAGCCGAAGGGGACCGCGCCCGCTTTCCCGAACCCAGTTCGCGTCCAGTCCAGGTGACTACGTCCAACTGATTCCACGCATTACTCGGCACGTCAGCCACGATCCCGCGCTTGGCCGGCAACCTCCACTCCATCTTCCTCTTCTATAAAAGCTAAACTCAGAGAAGGGAGTCGGATGCTGTTATTGATGATTTTGGTGCGATTTCACCTTCAATGTTGAAGAAGTGATCTTCCATTGAGCGAATCTGCGCAGGTGGCGTCGATTCGGACCGGGAACGCAGAGGGGCTGCAGGTTTCCTTGGTTTTTCTGTTCAGCTTTGCTTTGGATCTTAGTTCTGGGAACGCAGAGGTGCTGCAGGTTTCCCAGACTTGAGGTTCTCTAGGATTTTTTGTTTCCTTTCAGTTTGTTTTTATTATTTTGGATAGTGTTCCTGCCTTCTGTTTTCATTTCCAGTTGAGTTGAACTCTGTTATTTGGTTTCCTTGCTTGAAGCTTCCATGAAACAGGGTTGTTTGCTGTTAATTTTCAGTTCCTGCCATTAATGCATTAGCTGTTGCTCCTAAAGCTTTCTTATTGTGCATCCTGAAACTATCCCTGCTTTGCAATTGCCTAATTCTAATTTCCTTAGTCACAGCCTGCAGACTGTTCATGAAATTGACTGATATTTTTTGCTAATACTTATGGAATTGCTGAATTTCATTTGAATCTATCCTTTGTTTGTCAAAATTCATGGGTTTAAATTGACAGATTGGAAATTCCTGGTTCCCCGGACTTAAGGAAACGAGTTTAATGTTTATTAGTTAATCTTTATTAATTTGATAGTTTCTTATTTTTCAATTGCTTAAATTTCGTTGAAGTTGCTTGGAGTATTTTAATTTTCTTAGAAAACTTATTAAAAGTTAATGTGATTCTGCAAATGCTGTTAAATAGTATAATTTGCTTATACTTTTGGTTAATCTCCTTAAATCGAACATCACTATATTTTACATCGCATTATTACCTAGGCACGTGTCTTATATTGGTCGTGTGACTCGCTTTAGCGACTCCCGCGCTGCATCAGGAGGAAGACCGTTCAGATTAGGCACAAGGGATAAGAAGTTCTTTGAGTTTATGCAGAATGCAGGTCTCCAAGTTCCACTAACAATTTCTTTGCAGGTTATGCTAGAAGTGTCGGCAAAGACAATCACCTCTAACAAGCAAGATAAGAGACTGAGTCAAAGCTATAATTATTTATTATTAGTGGAGAGCCAAGAACTCAAAAATGCATGGAAGACAAATCCCTTCGCATGTTGCCATTGCAAGTGCAATTAATGAGTTGAACCATCACAGGAGCTACTAGAATCCAAATGCCCCTACACAATGGGCCATGAATCTCATCTGAACAAATTTGGATTCTCACACAGCCCGAATGGTTCAAAATCAATTTCAATAGTAGGTGCAAGGCGGTAGAGGTAGAGCAGCTGGAGAAAGATATAACATCAAGGGCCATGAAGAGTTGTTCAATTAAGGTGGAGGCAAACTGTTACTCACAAATGCAGTCCTCATTACTGAGAAATAGGCTACACATGAAGGATTGAAGGCCATAGCAAGCAGAGCAACGAAGATATCAAGAATAAGGATTGAAGATGAATCTATGGAGGTGTTTCAACTAATGCAACAAGAATTAACCAGTTGAGAGAGGCCACCCGAGATTAGAACGGAGCCAAACTAAGAGTCAATCCCAACTGACCTCGTGAGCACCCCAACATACCCCAGGGCATAGATTCCAACTTGACCTGAGAGCAGTCTAGGGAACTCCCAAGAGCATGTTTTGGCAAAACCTGAACACAATCAAAGCATATAAGAGAATAGGTCTTAGCTTCACTTGAGAGAAACCAAAGACAGCCCTGAGGGCAAGCTCCAGCTGAAGTTGGAAACATCTAAAGGTGGACTCGAGAGCAAGTCAAATTGGAGTAGATTATTTCTTCTTTTTATTGTTTTTTTTCACACTTATGAATTCTCTTACACCCCAAAAAATGTAAATAGTATGGCTAGTTATCTAGCACGTATAGTCACACTTGGTGATTTTTTTCTAAAGGAAGGAAATGCCCTTTCCCACCGATTTCTGTATAGGGAATATAACTTGGTGCATTTTTTTTGAACTATTTTAGTTTATCTAAAAGGCCTAGGACATTTTCGGGAAGGGAACAAATAGAAAAAGGTCATTTAGTAAAAAATGCTTAAAAATTTCTTAGCGAGACATTCTTAAAAGTTGTTTCCTCCGAGAAGACATTATATATATCAAACAAAAGAAATCTGTAGTATTTGTAATAGCCAGACAATGATGCCTTTCAAGATAATGAATTTATCTCCTTTTTCAAAGGGAACACCCAAACAAAATTTATTTTAAGTAAAAAAAACCAATTCAATATCACAATTCCTTATGCTATAAGGAGGAATGTTACATAGCCATAACAATATCCCCATTGCAAAATTTAAAGGTTTTCTCATATTAAAGTAAACTGACAAGCCAGCAGGACATGAACTAAAATTTAGGGGATAATATTCAACATTATCATCTGAAGGTAGATTAAATGTCCAAGATAATATTAGGAATACAAAAAAAGACAAACCTGATAAAGTTGTTGCAGTGGTGGCTGACTTGGCAGTGGCAGTTGCCCTTGAGGGAAGGAAGATGGAGGAAGCATGTTACCCGACTAAACTTCAAAAAAAATAGATGTCACTTCATAGAAGAATATCAAAGCAAAAAGAAGATGCCAGAAAGTGACAATCAGTAAACTTACATGAAACAAAGGTTGACCCAAAAGTTGTTGTGGTGCACTTGAAGGTGGAAATCCTAGATTATGTGGCATCTGAGAGGGTAGTTGATGTGAGAAATGCTGAATCGGAGGCCTTGGTTGCTGAGGAAGAGGTGGTTGAAGATGGGGTTGAAGAGGGGGGTGAAGTGGGTGATGAAACATTCCTGGATTCTGTAGAGATGGCTGGGCTTGGCTGGATACCATAGGTATGTGTAACGGAAGCACGGGAAAATGTGGATGTGGAGTGGGGGGAAGATGAATATTATGCATTTGAGAAGATTGGGAAGGTGGCCCTATTTGAGCACCAAAAAACCCTTTAGACTGTTGTGGTAAATGCTGAGGAGCCGAGATCATAGGCTGTGGTGGAAAGTTCACAGGAGGAACAGAAGAAGAGCTGGAAATCGGTTGTGGTTGTTTTTGTTGCGGTTGTTTTTGTTGTTGTTGTTGACGGATAGGAACTGAGGGTTGTAACGAATTCTTTTGACCTTGTATTCCAACTTGAGTGGGTAAAGGCTGAGTTGCTTGAATCATTGGCTTTGGTCCAACTTGAGCTGGTTGGGGTTGGGGTAAAATTTGGTGTTGTACTTTAGGCATCTGTAACAAACAAGATTCACTATCAATTATATATTTTACAAAATGCATGCCACAAACTATTGAAAGAAAAAGAAAAAGAAAAATAATTACCACTTGTGGAGGTTGCACCATTCCAAGCATAATCTGGGCCTATACTTCCAAAATAAGGAAAACGACAATGGTTACTTCATTTTGGATTTAACCAACAGCAATGCAAACAATATCTTTCAAGTACTAGAGCTAAAAATAAAGATACATTAGGTTCCAATATATTATGGAAAATATGATAGTAGGGAGTAATGAACACATGAATATGATTCAATTATCAGCTAGATCTGCAAGAACAACACAAACAACAACTAAGGGGTTGTTTGGTAACCTACCATCCCATTAATTTTCACTTTCATTGTATTCATACACAGCATAAGTTAACAAGCACAGAAGTAATGGGAATTTCCCCTCACGATCAAGAGGACCGGTGAGCGCATTTGATTTCCACTAGATCTACTTCGACTGAGTAATGAATTCTCGCGCATCAACTTAGCATTCTCATTTCAATAATATTTATTTTATTTATATGTTCCTTCTTTGTAGGTCAGTATTATGTCTCGTATATCATCGCTAGTCTTACTATTATTCTATAAAATTTAAAATTTACCTTTAAATTTAAGTCAAATTGTTCTATCACATAATAGAAAGAAGAAAAATACAACCGCTAGATGTGATTTGCTATCTTATCCAAAATGAAAAAATATCCACTTGAAACATAAAAGAGACATAATAATTACTTGTATTATTCATAATTTCATTGGACATTGTAATACGGGTGATGCGATTTTTGAACAGCACGAAGAAATAGATTTCTCGTCAGATGCCAATGACGCAAACTGACATAGACTGAAGAAGATTTACATGATCAAAATAGGGTTAGTGATAGAGATGTGATTCATTGCGTAATGCAATTGCTAATGCATTATGAGTATGTAGTAGAAGCACACGAAATAGAGGCATATGAGATGAGAGTGAATGTATCTTTTTATATTGCCGACTTGGATTACTTGTATCATAATGTATGATATATGGCTTTCATACAATCCTCCTCCTTTGAATAATTATACTTTGCAATGACCTCTTCCCGATTTTGTGATATATTACTTTCTTACAACTTTTGTTGTTCGGATATATTGTGGTGTGAAATTGTCACTAACTAGTATAATATATGACGATATAAGTTTGATATAGATGCCAGTTTATGTAGTTTTGGAAGAAATATAAAGAGAAATATACTTATAATGGGAAGAGTGTTTCCCTGAAGTAAAAAGATCTCTTTTTTAAGATTGAAAATGAAGAAAAAGATGAAGCACTTGAATGAGCATAGGCGGCATGTCAACAAGTTGAACCAAAATGAAGCACGAGGAGTACAAGTTAAGGTTAAATCAACAGCAGAATCCATTACAATCAGAAAAAGACTTCAAGGTGTTGAGAACTGAAATGAGATTATAGAATAATTTAAGGGACCTACATGTAAAAGTACAATCCCTATTTGTATATATACTATTGTTAATGAAAAGAAAATTTGACCGATTCATTTTGACATGGTATCAAAACTAGAGCTTCGTCTCATTGGCTATTTCGCTGCCACAAACCGGTTGCATCTCCTCTCCATCCGTAGAAGGCTATCAAGATCGGTCAACACGTGAGCAAGGTAAGCCGGCAACACCGCTTATGTCTACGCAAGACCACTCAACGAAGAATGTTGCGTCCTCCATACCAAACTGCATTCACACTCGCCTCTAGGCGAGACCATGCGCTCATCTATGTGCGTGACCGCACAAACATAGCCGCGCGCTCTCCCTTGCATGGCTGCATGTGACCACATAGACGCAGCCACTTGCCTTTGCACATGAGCACCGCGGTCGCCTCTGCACATGATCCACACAGCCGCATGCGGTCCGCCCGTGGGTTCAGCCTCTCCGTGCAGCCCACTTCTCCCTCGCAGCTATCTTTATGATGTCAATGTAATTTTCCATTTTACAAAGAATTAAATAAACTCCCTCCCTCACAGAATGATAAGTCCAAGATTCAACCATCGATCCTTGCAATTTCCAAGTGAAATATTTAAAACCTTCCAAATTAGAGGAAGTTTACGTATTTCTATTTCCAATTTAGAATATTCCTAGTTTACATGCTTTAATGCTTAAGCAAGTTGTTTTGTTTCATTTGCTTCCTTTAATGTATGCTTTAGTGCTCACCATTTTTCAATTGAAATATTTCAATCTTTGCAAATCAGAGGAGTTTTATGTATTGCTATTTCTAATTTAAAATATTCCTAGTTTACGCTTCAATTTTTAGGCAAGTAAATTATTGTATTTTGTTTGTTTTATTTACTTTAACGTATAGGATGAAAACCACAGGAGGCTTTCGTCTGTTCATGATTTAAAATATTCCTAGTTAATGCTTCAATGCTTAGACAAGTAAATTATTTTTGTGTTATATCTATTTCTTGAATGACATTTCAGGCTAAATAAACATTTCAGAAAGTATAGACTTAAATTCCTGATAAGAGCCCTATGCCCCCTCCCACCATCCCCTCCTCTCCTTCTTTATAAATTCCTCTTGTTCTTCCTCTTCTTCCCCTCTTCCTCTTTCTACCCAATTTCCCTGTTCTACCTCCCTTTCTTGTCCTCTCCCTCTCTTTTTTATGGTTCTCTTACAACTCTTTTTCTTCTTCCACCTCTCACTTCTTCTCTCTCTGCCCTTTCACCCTCCTGTTCTAATTGGTTCAAAGCTTCAATTCATCCAAAGAAGCACAATCTACTGCCTTTGTTTGACTAACCTAATCAATCCCTCTCCAGATTGGTCAGTGCCATCAAAGAAAGCCTCACCATCAATATTCACCACTCACAAGCTTCATCCACCCTAGTCGTCAAATATTGATTTTAGATCTCAGGTTATGTTGCATGCATTCTCAACATAGTCGAGTTCTTTTCAACTAGAAAAAACTGATGCAAATCAGTAGGGCTGTTATCGATCCGATTTCGAGCCGAACCAATACCAGCTCGAAATCGGATTGATTACATTTCGATCGACTCGAAATCGACTCGAGCTCAATTGGGTTCGACTCCGAGCCGGCTCGAGTCGATTCCAATCAACTATGAGTCGATTTCGATTCATTTTCGAGCTGGCTCGAAAATGAATCAAATCTCAATTTTTTTTTGAGCCGATCTCAAGCTCGAAAATGAATCGAAATCTCTTTTTTTTTTAAGCCGATCTCACGTCGGGTAAGCTCGACTCGATCTGACTCGAGATCGGCTCAGTTTATAATATATATATATATATATATATATATATATATATATTATTATATATAATTATTATATAACTATATATAATCATATTTAATATAATATATGTATTATAATATAAAATGTATTTTAATTCGAGCCGATTTCGACGAGATCGAACGACACCTACCTCGGCTCAAAATCGCTCGAAATCTAATTACACGAGCCAAACTTTTGGCTCGTTAGTTAGCTCATTTTGATCAATTCGATCTAAAATCGATTCAATTTTCGATCTTCGATCCATATTAACACCCTTACAAATCAGTCTGTCAATTCATGCAAATTAAACTAAAGTATTTTAGGTGTAACATGATGGCAATATCAACTATTTCAAACTTCCAAATAAGAGAAGATTTACATGCTACTATTTATTTTTTAGAATATTCTATGTTTATGATTTAATATTTAGGGAGTTATTTAATTTTGTTTGTTTGTTTCCCTTGGTGTCTAGAATCTAAAGGTTTTCATCTCAGTAGATCAAAAATTGAATATATGGAGTGCACATTTGTCAAGAAAGAAATACTTATATTGGAGATATAACAATTGGTGATCAAATTGTCAAGAAGAGTGAGCGCTTTAGATACCTTGGATCAATCATGCAAAATGATGGTGAAATAGATAATGACGTTATTAGCAGGATTCAAGCAGAATAGGTAAAATGGAGAAATGCTTCTGGTGTGTTGTGCGATAGAAAAATCTCATCCAGAATCAAGGATAAATTTTATAAAACTGTAGTAAGACCAGCAATGATATATGGTGCTAAATGCTGGCCTACAAAGAGAAAACATACAAATAAAATAAATATTGCAGAAATGAGGATGCTAAGGTGGATGAGTGGATAAACACGAAAGGATAGAATGAGAAATGAGTATATCCGAAAGAAAGTTGGTGTTGCACCAATTGAAGATAAGCTTAGAGAAAGTCGGTTTAGAAGGTTTGGACATATAAATCGTAGGCCGACTGAAGCTCCAATTAGAAAAATTAAGTTATTGGATTTTGCCCATGTACAAAGAAGAAGAGGGAGACCAAAGAAGATATGGCAAGAAACTATAAAGAGTGATCTTAGTTACTTAAACTTAGATAAGAATTTGATAACTAATAGAGCACAATGGAAACAAAGAATTCATGTAACCGACCTCATGTAGTGGGATTAAGGCTTGGTTGTTGTTGTTGTTATTGTTTCCTTTGATGTCTATATACTAAGACCTCTACTTATGCAATTTTCAGTTTTATGATAAATTGAGTAAATAATATTCCCCCCTTGCCCCCCCTTCAAATTACATATTTTCTTAAGTCATGTTGCATGCATATTCGATCAAGTCGATTTCTTTTGAACTAGAGAAGAATAATAGAGATTAGTTCACTAATCTATGCGATTTGAAATTAAAATATTTTAGGTGCAAAAAGATAGCAACATACATTATTTCAAATTTCAAAATAAGACGGAACTCCCATGCTTCTATTTCTTTTTTAGAATACACCTTGTTTATGCTTAGTATTTTTTTAATACTACTTGTTTATGCTTTAAACTTTTTAGAATACTCCTAGATTATGCTTTAATATTTAGCTAAGTTATTTTATTTTATTTGTTTTTTAAGGGTTTTGGTATTAATTTATTTGTTTTTGCAAATTCAATACTGAGAGGCCTTTGTGCTTATGTAATTTTCAATTTTATGATGAATTGAGCAAATAAAATTTCTTCTCCTCCTGCTCCTCCTCCTTTATCTGTTTCTCTCCCTCCGACTTCTTGCAAGTTCTCTTTGCTCATCTCTTTCTTCTTCTTCCTCCAATACATCTTCTTCTTTTCCTCTGCCCCTTAACCATCCCATTAAGCATCACAAATGGTGGCGCGTAGAAAGTAAGACACTAGAATATAATTGAAACAAGTGACAAAGCAAGTAGATCTGATAGCATAACAGTGAAAGTGATCTGGTGCCATAACATTTAAGAAGATCATGAGATGGTTAATCAAAAGAAGTATTCTAAAAACAAAAACAAAAAAAACCCTTCATCTTGGCCAAGATGGCAGTTTAGGTTCCACCAATTAACCGTAGTTCCCGTACTTTTCCACTACATGTTCCATGAGCCATCTAATTTCAAGCTCTTAAGCTGAAATTTGTGTCCGTATCACTAAAACCCAAGGCCTGTTATCATTTTTAAACCATAGGAAGCATAAATTGAGGCATCAAAGGCCCATTTTCTGAGAAAAGTAGTAATCATGAATGGCATCAACAACTCTAAAAAACTAACTAGAGGAAAATTTTTAAAACTAACAAACTCATCCTACAATTTCATTAAACTAAACAAGGAAAATACAACTAATCATTTTATCATCCCCACTAAACTGAGAAAAAATTCATAACTCACCATTCAACACTAACGCAGTATTCATTCTCCTACTCATGCAGAACCTCCCTAATTCTCTAGTACCTTCAAAGTGGATTCTTTTAACATCCAGATATGCCTCTTAATGGTATATTTTCATGGCGGAGTTGCCTAATTCTGAAACCAGCTGGGAATAAAATAAAGATCAAAACCCACATTTCATTCATGTGCAATACATTTTTTCCAATTTCATACGCCTTGAAGCCCTCTCTATGAAAAAGCAAAGCAAAGAACAAAGCAAAGAAGCCCTTTTCTTCCTACATTCGCTCTCCAATTGCTTTAAGCCTTGAAGCCATCTATAAAAAAGAAAAACGAAAGGCATAACAAGGAAGCCCTTCTCTAACTAATTATCCCATATTGAACACCATAATCCAAGATACACATGCGTCCACATGAAAATTTTTTCCATAGCTAAATATACTTCGTCTGAATAGACAAGAAACACTTCATCATTCTCAGAAAAAAAATCCTTCTCCTTCATGAAATGAAACAGTCCAACCTGAAAGAGGGCTCTGGTTAAAAGTGGATTGTCGATGAGAATCTGCCTCGCCTGCTTCTGGTTCTGATCAATCAGTACCTGAAAGAAAGCGATTTAGGTCTCCATTCATACAATTGCGGCCTATTCTCTCTTCAAGAAAGAATTAAGAGTTAGGGTTTACCTTCATCTGCGACATGATGTCATAGAGCTGACTCTTGGACATGCCGGAAATGTGAGAGGTAAACCCATCGCCGGAAATCTGCTGCTGTTGCTGCTGCTTCGCAGCCATCGCTCCGCAGAAAGGGACCGCTTCTTCTTCGTCGAAGCTTGAGGTGGTTGGTTCTGTGATGGCCGATTTAGAAACCGCAGGGTCCTCTTATTCGGTTACCTTCTGGACCCGATAAGAAGATTAGATCTGAAAATTCTTTGTCGGATCCAAATAGCAGGACAATTAGGATCCGGTAGGAACTTTAAAAACTTTGCTCTATAAAATCGTTACTTTTTCAATATGCATCTTTAAAATTTAGGGATAATTACCTGCATGCCACACAAATTTTCATATATTACACCACACACACTTTCTTCACAATCTATAATATAAATTTTGTGAAGAAAATATGTGTGGTGTAATATTAAAAGATTTGTATGGCATACAGGTAATTGCCCCTAAATTTTATGCATGATCATAATCTTTTATGACAAATATGATATATAATTAATATATTTTTGAAGATAATAAATATAGTCTTAAGAAATAAATTGTAAATATTCAGGTGAGGTTTATAGATATAAATACTTTTTTAAAATTGAAGGAGTAATAAAAGTAATAGTAGCAAGTATTGTGGTATATAAAAATCCCCTTAAAATTATAAGATTAGAATGTATGATTATCTATAAAAAAATAATAAAGTATATGGCTAAGCCAAAAAAACGATTAAGCTTAATTAGATTAAATTTGATAATGATTATGATTGTATAAGTAAATCCTATTATTAATAAGTTTAAAAAATCTTATTAATATAACTATACATATATGTATTGTTATATTAATAAGATTTTTAGTTGTCAATAGCAACTAAAGATGTTATGGTATTTTTATTATATTTATCAAAACAATTTATATTTATTTTTTCTTCTTTTAAAATTATATCACTTTTATATATTCTAGATACAGCTATATTATGGACTGGCATTTTTTTCTTTTCAGGAATTTATCATTTTTTCTTTTCAGGAATAATATATATACAAGATTTTTTTTTTCAGAAAAAAAAATCTACTAAAATATTAATAAAAGTAGGATTTCCTCCTAAGCATTTGCTGTTTTCCTATAAAATTATAACTTTATTAGCATATGTATCTTTGAATTTTATGCTTGATCATAATTTTTTATAACAAATAAAATATATAATTAATTTATTTTTTAAGATAATAAATATAATCTTAAGAAATAAATAATAAATATTTAGCTGAGGGTTATAGATATTAATAGTTTTTTAAGAAATGAGTAATAAAAGTAATAGTAGGGTAGCATATAAAAATCCCATTAAAATTATGAGAATAAAATATATGATTGTCTATAAAAAAAAATTAAAGTATACGACGAAGCAAAAAAATGATTAGACTGAGGCTCTGTTTCGCATTGCTGTACTGTATGAAAAAGTGTTGCACTGTATAGCTGTATAAAAAAGTGCTATTGAATAAAATTATTTTATATGTTTGGCAAATTGCTGTTAAAAGCTGTTATTAAAAGCAGAATTGTTTTGTTAAATTGCTGTGCTGTCTAAAATTTTTTATTTTTAACTAAATTAGATATTTAATTTAAGTACTTTTTATTACATATATTCTATAAATGTATAATAATTAACCCATTCTATTAAATAATTAAATTTATGTGCCATTAATTTTATAATATAAATATATTATATTATTTTTATAGTTTATTTGCATATTAATTGTAAATTTTTTAAATAAATAAAATTTATTTTATATATTTTAATTATATCTGCTATGAGTTAAATTTAGTTCTATTATTTCTCTTTACAAAAAATTAAATCAACTATATAATATATGTCAAAAATATGAAAAATCGTAACACCAATAATAATCTTTTATTTTTTTTCGTCAGGCTTTACTTTAGGCCGGTTTTGAGTTTTATAATTTAAAATTTAGAATTTAAAATAATATTAAGGGCATTTCTGTTCATAAATAATTAGAGCAAAATCACTGTTTCAAAAAGTTATTTTTTCAGCTTTTCTTTACAGCTATTTTTTAGCTTTTTAAAAGTTAAAAATGGTTCAAAAGCTATTTTACCAAACACAATTTTTAACTTTTAGCTATATAAAAAAGTACTTTTTATACCAAAAAATTTTACCAAACACAGCCTTAATTACATTGAATATGATAATGATTATAATTGTATAAGTAAATCCTATTATTAATATGATCAAAAAATTATATTATTAATATTATAACCATATATATTTGAATACAATAATAACATATAGCAATTGGGTCCCTCTTACTCGCATTTATGTATATATAGATTCCTCTAGTTTTTTAATTAAGTAAATTTGCTTATCAATTTAAGTAAAAATATAGATGAATTCTTTTTATACAATGAGAATTATTTTTATAGAAAAAAATTATGAAAACAGTTAACTATATAGTAAGTTTAATTAAGAAACACCTTCGGCTATCAAAAAACTAAAAAATTATTACTTTTTTATTATCAATATAATATTTGTTATTAAGAAAGAATTTATTTACACTTTTATTCAAATTACTAAACTAATCTATTTAATTTAAAATTAGAGAGATTTATATGTATATAAAGAAAAATAAGATGAACTTAAATGCTATTAACTCTAATAATAAAGTCTTTTATTTTATTAAGTAAAGAATTATAAACAACAGTCAATAATTATAAAATTTATTATACAATAATAAAAAATATTAAATAAATAATTTTTTAAGTTCTATAAATAATTTTTTCCTTGAGTCAGACAGTTATCCGTAGTTAATAAGACAGCTGATGCATTGACTGCCGAATACCAACTTGCGTGGCACTCATTCCCAAATGTTGGTCCCACATTATTTCATGCAGGAATAAAGTTCACATATATACATAATATAATGATGTCTACATATTCTATAAATAATCAAAATAAAACAAGTAATATATAAATTATGGGTGAATTTAGAAAAAATAATTAGGACAATCAATTTTATACAAGGCTTTGGCGTGAGAACTAAAATTAAGACTAAAATAATAATAGTAAATAAATTATTTTTATTATTATGCATATTTTAATATAAAAAAATATTATTTTATTTTATATATTCAATAATTTTTAATAAAAATATCAATTTTATTTTAGTTTAGGATATGAAATAAAGTTGATATTTTTATTGATAATTATTGACTATATAAATTAAAAATAATATTTTTTATATTAAAATATATGTAGAATGATTAAAAAAATTTATTTATTATTATTAATGTTGTTTTTTAAACTAGTACCATTTTAGTCCTGATTTTAGTCCTCACGCCAAATAGGGCTAAGTTTTTTTTTCAAAATAAGGCCAAGTCTAACTCTTTTTCTTAAAAAACAAAAATTGGTTGTTAATAAAAATAAAAGTTAATACATCAAATATAAAAAAAATATTTTTTTATCAAAAATTATGTAAAAATTGGATAGAAATGATATGCTTCTAATGCATTCGACATCATCAAAAGAGAAAAAAACTACAAAATCTGTCATTTTATTTATAGCTATATATATATATATATATATATATATTGCGCTGAAAATTAAAATAATAATATTTTATTTTTATTATAAATTTTAATAACTTTATTTCACGTTCAACAAAAATTGTAACCTTAAAAATCAACTTTATTTCACATCCAACACAAATTCTAACTTTAAAATCAATTTTATTTCACATCCAATACACCTCCCAATATTAAAATAAATTTTTTTCCATCAATTCTATAAAATAATTTTTTTTTTACTCAAATTTACCCTTCAACCAAACAAGCCTGAGCGGTAATTTTGTCTAGCAGTTTTAGTTTAGTTTCACCTGCCCTACTACTTTGAAGGGGGATGCACTAATAAAATATAAATGCTTTGTAACTTTAATAAAAGATCCTAAATATTAATTTTTTTAAAAATTACATAACTATAAAATTTTATTAAAATTATAAATTTCACTAAAATACTTAAAAAAATTACTTATATCACACTATCACACCTAATTCGTTGTGATATTAAGTGTGTCACCCACATTCACCCAAATCTACATATTTTTAAATTTTATTATAGTAAATATTTAAAAGCTTATATCTCATTTTAAAAATACTACAATAACATAATTAAAAATTATTTTGATGGAGCTCAAAAAATTATAATTTTAAAATTAAGACTTACTGAAATATGAGATCTAACATTTGACGATCGAAGGTAATTATTAAATGATTTATTGAAAGAAAACAAGTTGTTGCGTGAAACCTTGACTACAAGAAAATTCATTATGAATGTCAAAATATTAATAGCAAATTAAGAAGGCATTTGGTTCATTGTTATCTTAATGCTATATTATGTAATTTAGATGACATGACATGTAAATGTCATCTTTTGACTAATAATTTTCTAATCTAATAATTTTTTTTTGTAGATATCATTAAACCAAATAATTATTTTCTCTAAATAACATAACATAACATCAAGATAATATTGAATCAAACTCCCCCTAAATACTTTGACGTAAATAATGTTTTCAACATCGGTTTAATGTTCAGTAATATTCCAAAATAATAACATGAGTTGTGTTACGTCCTTGGCCGAAGAGGGCGGGGAGTGATCATCGGGTGATGTTCTAAGAGAAAGAAATTACTAAGGTAAAGTGTGGCTCCTGGCAGGTTTCTAGGTTGAATAATAAGTGGTGAGAGGGACACAGGAATGAATCGTCCCACATCGAAAAAGGAGGGAGATTCTGAGCTATATAAGTAAATAACGTAATCTCAAATAATAGAGGGGAATAAGTACTCAAGCACGCAGTTTTTCTAAAGCCAAAGCGGACAATACCTCTACATTGAGATCACGTGATATTATACAAGTGGTAACGATTATTTTGTGTCGGGGAACAATGTTGGCAAATACAAACTCTAATAATGTATATTAGCATCGGACTAGTAATAGATATATACGTAAATCTTTTTACATTTAATTAAGATTTTTGTATAATATTGTCATCATTTAGATAAAAAAACTTAATTTTACTTATATTATAATAATATCATAAAGACAATTCTGATTAACTTCGTCGTTTTTGGTATTTATGAGAAATGTTCAGAATTATTTTTGAGAAAATATAACTGAACTGCACCTATCCGTTAATTTTTTCTGTTTGAATTCCCTTGAACAAACTTTGATTAGGATCATTAGGTTAATAGTACCACAGTTTAGGAGTGTTACAAATGTCTGAAAATTGAAAATAGAATGATTTTTGAATTATTTTAAAATCTTTAAATAGAACACGAGCTTTATCTCGAAGTTGATTTTGAGTTAGCTTGAAATTAAATTATATGTACAAATATAAATAATTTTGATATATATATATATATATAACATTTAAATGAATTATATTTTATGTATGCATGCATGTTGGTATAGTAGTATAATGGAGGTATATATATTTAAAGGTTAATTTTAATAATGAATAAAAATTTAATATTCCCTAATGAGCTGGCTCAAATCTTGATTAGAATCGGCTCATAATCGAACATCATTTCGAGCCAACTCTGCTCAAATTTATTTGATTCCAATTTCAAACAAATTTCAAGCGAGCTTGAAATTTTTTATTTCAAATTGCATTCTGCACACGCTAACCCTACTAGCATTTGCATACTTTTGAATTTGAAATTTCAGAATACTCGTCTCCTCTCTCTCTCTCTCTCTCCTCCCTATAGTTTGTTATTTTAGTGTGTAAATTTCTGTCAACTGCTAATTGTGTTTGATTCAAGGGGTTAAATATTAGACGAGAAGAAAATAATTTTATCTTATAGATTTAATTAAAAAAATTATAAATATGAAATAAAATTAATTTTAATATTTATATTTATTTTGAATGTGTAATAAAATGATATGAATTAAAAATAATTTAAACCAAATGGGCCCGTATGTGAGCATGAGTACTTGTTGAACTATAATGTATTTTAATGGCATTTCATATTGTCTAACCCACAACTTTTATTTTAATGTATACAAGTTCAGCATTCCAACAAAAACAATATTTTCTTATTGAAATTATTAAAGATTAATTAATCCACTTTTATACTTAAGTGTATGGAGACAAATTTTGTTAAAAATTTTGTACAGTCAAAAATATTTCTATTATATCTAGAGAATGTAGGATAATATGTATGGAAGATAAAATTATGGAATTAAGTGATATATTTATATAATTATATACAAACAAATATATATATATATATATGTTGATGCAAAAAATATACTACAACAGAGAGAAATGAGATGACAATTTTTACGTGGAAATCCGAGTATCCGGGGGAAAAACCACGACGCCATCCAGGCGATTGAAATCCACTAATCGAATCTCCTCTTACAAAGCTTGATCATTAAATGGAGACTGAATGAGTACAAGAGGGATAGAGAGAGAGGGGCAGCTCAACCCGAGAGAGAGAGAGAGAGAGGAAGGAATGATTCTTAGAGAGAGCAATCCCCCCTTATTTATAGCTTGGAGAGGAGGGGATATGGTAGGTTTAGTCTGCCACATCTGACACATATTCTTGCAAATGACGATTAGGGAGTGGGCTCCCATGCTGTCTTAAATGCTGAGTTGACACAGTAGTACGGAGAGTACGATCTTATGATATCTCTTTGAGGTGCTGTTTGACAAAGGGCTGCTGTTGAGCAGCTGTTCGGCAAGGGGCTGCTGTGGAGCAGCTGTTCGGCAAGGGGTGTTAGAGAAGGTTCTAACATGTCCCCCTCCAGAGCATAACGTGCATTTGATGTACGTGTTAATTTTCATCATGTTGATTCGATAGACCTCAATGGAAATACTTCCTGTAGAGTCATCAGCTTCGACGAGAGATTTTAGAGAAGAGATTACTCCCCACAGAGTCATTAGCTGTCTTGACCATAAGCTGGGACTTCGAGAAGGAGTTTTAGGGAAGAGGCCACCCTTAACTATCAGTCGCCAAGCTGTTATGGTCGTAAGCTGGAACTTTGAGAAGGGGATTGCCCTTGACTGCCCATCGTCGAGCTCTCTTGACCATAAGTTGGGTCTTCGAGATGGGGTTTTAGAGAAGGGGTTACCCTTGACTCTCAGTCATTAAGGCGCCATGATCGTGAGTTGGGACCTCGAGAAGGGATTGCCCTTGACTGCCCGTCACCAAGCTGACTTGACCATGAGCGGGGACTTCAAGAAGGGGTTTTAGAGAATGGATCTCACGTAGGGAGGTATCGGTCATGCGTGAGGGCACCACTGTTGATGCAAAAAATGCACTACAACAGAGAGAAATGAGACGATAATTTTTACGTGGAAACCCGAGTGTCCGGGGAAAAAACCACGACGTCGTCCAGGCGATTTGAATCTATTAATCGAATCTCCTCTTACAAAGCTTGATCTCTAAATGGAGACCGAATGACGAGCAAGAGGGATAGAGAGAGAGGGACAGCTCAGCCCGAGAGCGAGCGAGAGAGAGAGAGAGAGAGAGAGAGAGAGGAAGGAAGGGTCCTTAGAGAGAGCAATCTCCTCTTATTTATAGCTTAGAGAGGAGAGGATATAGTAAATTTAGCCTGTCACATCTGACACCTACTCCTGCAAAGGACGATTAGGGAGTGGGCTCCCATGCTATCTTAAATGCTAAGTTGACACAGTAGTATGGAGGGTACGATCTTGTGATGTCTCTTTGAGCAGCTGTTCGACAAGGTGCTATTGTTGAGCAGCTGTTTGGCAAGGGGCTGCTGTTGAGCAGCTGTTCGGTAAGGAGTGTTAGAGAAGGTTCTAACAATATATATGTTGTATTAAAAAACATGGAAAATTAGTAGTATGGAGGGTACGATCTTGTGATGTCTCTTTGAACAGCTGTTCGACAAGGGGCTATTGTTCGGCAAGGGGTATTAGAGAAGGTTCTAACAATATATATGTTGTATTAAAAAACATGAAAAATTAGTACAAAAATTCATCAGATGACATCCTTCTCGTGAATGAATTTTGATTAAAATATAAAATATTTTATTTTATAATTTTAATAGAAAAAAAGTTAGTTCAATATTAAGATATGTGTAAAATGTGATATAAAGTTAATTCTAATATTCATATTTGTATTGAATATAAAACAAAATTGATTTTTTTAATTAGAATTTGTGTTAGTTCAAGAACTATTCGAGCCAGACAAGCTCTTATTGTTATCAAATATTAAAGGAAAAAACAATTGTGTTCGATTGAAGAGCAGGGCGCCTTGTGTGTATATACGGTGGGCGGGCTTGCGTGCACGTAGTGCCAAGCTATTCGGCGCTTAACGATTCGGATGCCGAAAAGAAAAATTGCTCGTATTAAAGGCATGAAGTATGAGGCTATGTACATGCATCATGGAGTCCCATGACAATAATAAATGTCTCTTTCTCTCATGCAGGCAGATGGTGGGTTCACAAAGGTAATATTTTTCTCTCTCTATCTCTAGATCTGCTCCACTCCCCTGCTTGAAAACAATAGTTCCCTCCATGAGAAGCATAGGCAGGCCCCAAGGTACTTGAGGTGAGGCCCTCATCATGTAGGCTTCTTCCAGACTAGGGCTTAGCTTGATGCCCCTTCTTAACTAAATACCCCAGCAGCACTTTGTAAGAGGTGCCCTTGTCTTTATTCCTCTCTATGGGGCACCTCCCCTCCCACCTAAGGGTGAGAATGATGCCAGTTTGAGCCGACTCACTTACGGCTCAAATTCGATCAATTTTAATTTAATTTGAATTCAAGCTGGCTAACTAATTTTAATTTTGAGTTAACTTGATAGAGTCTTAATCAAGATAATTTATAAAAAATATTTTTTTCTAAAAAAAAATACATCTACTGAAATTTCAAATTAAATTAATCATACTGATCATAAGATCTTTTAAAGATATCTAAGTATAACTAACGCATACTTATGATTCTAGCTAAATATCAATTCAAATATCTGGCAACTATCGATCTTCAAGCTAAAGTACTCTCACCCTAATTACTCCCACCTTATTAGTCACGAGTGCTTATTGATTTAAATTATTTTATGACTTAAAATTAATTATTAGCTTAAAATATATCATGTGCATATAACTAACTCATTATCTCAAACTTATAATTTTGTATATGTGTAATTATTTGATGTACTGAATATAAAAAAAAAATATTTGATGTACTTATAATAATTTTATATATGTATTATCCAATAAAATTTTTTAGTCTTTAAATTTTACTCTACTTTGAGTTAGTACTTTTGAGTTAAATCCTAAATAACTACTAGCCTAATTGTGATATTAAAGCACACACAATATATATATGGCTTTGTTTATTTAATTAGTTTAAAATTAATTAAATTAATTTTAATTTGATATATCATATTATAAATAAAATTTAATTAAAAATTAATTATACTTCATATCATGTACATAATTTAAATTAAAAAGTTAACTTTATTTCACATCTTACATACATACTAAAATAATAACAAACTTTTATCACGTCCCTCACAGATTTTAACATAATAACTAATTTTATTTCACATAATTCATAATCTTTAATAAAAAAATCTTCATTTAACTTCAATTTTTATCTTATTAAAATTAAATTTTACAAACAAATAATTCTATATATAATATTTTTATTACATATATAAACATTTAGTATATTATTGAATTTTACAACATGTAACTATCTATAATATATTCTTTAGAATGAACCCAATGAATATATTTATGCATATATCATGGGGTGCTACTATAAATTGATGTGATTTTATTTCAAATGAGTTTGCCTAAAGTCACAAAAAAATTGAGCCATTTTGGATTTTATTTTAAATGAGTAGCTAGATTAATATCATATTTGCATATTTTTCTTTTGTATATATGATTGCCGGACCTTTAAATTGAAGAGCTGAAAACTAAATTAATTTGAAGTTTGAAATTTAAAAGTGAAAAATAATTCAAGACTCGATGTTCGGCCCGACGATCGGACGGCTGATGATCACCCACAAAAATAAGATGCATGATTGTGGTGCGGGAGAGGTGAGACTCTCAGAGAGTAGGGTTAATTTCTAGGGTTTGTAGGGGGGGTGGGGAGAAGGCCACGTCCCTCTCATGCTCTTCACTCCCCCAAAGCCCCTCGTCGTCTTACAGTCACGGAAACCAAAGCCTTTTTGCCCTAAGGAAGCCATTTAGGAAGCATAAGACAGAGCTAGATGGTGAGACATAGATTGAGTGGATAGAGATAGAGAGAGAGAGGTGAGAAAAGGGCAGAGAGGAGAGAGAAAGCGACGGCTGGGCAGAAGGAACTGATAGAGAACTCTCAACACTTTCTCTCCTCTCTCTCTCTCTCTCTCTCCCTCCCTCCCTTCCTCTCTCATCTTCTCTCTTCTCTCTCTCTCTCTCTCTCTCTCTCTCTCTTGAAAACAGCCTTGGCTCACGACGCAGACCCAAACTGCAGTCAAGCCTTTTGATCCCCGCAAGAGCCATCTCCCATCACTTTCTCATTCTCTCTCCCTCTCCGTTGCTTTCTCTTCTCTATAGCAGCTCCTCTTTGTCTTCTCCTCTTCACCTCTCCCTTATCATGTAAAGTTCTCATTTTTTTTTCATCGCTTTCTTCTCCCTTTTTCTGCACAGATGTTAAAAATCAAATTTTTATGTTAAAAATCGAATTTTTATGTCAAAAATAGAGTTTTTATGTTAAAATGAAAAAATTTATGTTAAAAATGAAATTTTTATGCTTATTTTGCAGGAGGCCGGAGGAGAGTCCACTGGACCTGAACAACCCGCCGGAAGAATACGGCAAGCAGGCAGTGGAGGAGAGCTCCACCACCACCGCCGCCTCCACCGACACTGCTAGTAAGAAAAATGCGAAATAAAAAGAAGAACAAGAAGAAGATCAAGCGCTTGATTAGTAATTATATAGAACGACTTCACACACTAAAACAGAAGATTCGATCGATTGACTTTTTAGGGTTCAAGAAGAAGAAGAATGGAGGAAAAGATGACGGGGGGAAGGTATATGAGTGCAGATTCTGCTCCCTCAAGTTCTGCAAATCACAAGCTTTGGGCGGCCACATGAACCGCCACCGCCAAGGTAAGCCCTTATCAGTTCTTCATTTCCCACTTAAAAATTTTTTTGGCCGTTAATTTATTTCATTTATGACATTTTTCTAACTTCTATGAATACTATTATTCAGAGAGGGAGACTGAAACACTAAATCGAGCTCGCCAGCTTGTTTACAGCAATGAAGGCCTCTCTGGAGCTGGAATCCATTTAGGGTTAGTGTATCTATAGCAATTTGCGTCAAACTTTTTCATTGTATTCAATATCAACTATATGATCTATATGTGTTTAGTTCATAGAATTACTAATACAAAATTAATTTTTCTTTTTTTTCCTGAGGAAGTGCTAGCTTCATAATAATGAATTTCTGATATATATAATCAAGCATGCAATATAACCAATATTCAAAAGAAACTGCAGGCTGAGAGACCTAAATCAACTCGGAGCATCAACAACAATTCCATCAGCTGGATTCGTGGCAGGCCGCGGGGGAGTCGCCGGCGATCCATGCCTGCAATTCAGGCCGTTTTACCCGCAGATGCCGCCGGCCGCAAATGCAGGCCCGAACCCCATCCACACATTCATCTACCCATCATCCTCCCACCCTCCGCCGCCCCCGCCGCACCAGCCCCCAATTGGCGATTACTATATAGGCCATGTCATCCCCGGCGGTGTGCCACCGGCGCGGCCTCACCACGCCGCCTTCGAATCCAACTACACTTGCTTTGGCGCTCCGCTCGGCCCCAACTTCCCCATCACCGGGGTCCGGCAACCTCCGGCGATTATCGGCGCGCCCAACAATCAGAAGGATGGAATGAACTGGAGCTGCGGCTATGGACAAGGGCCCCATTCGGATCCCTCATCAAACACAGATCGTCCCTTTCCATGACCAAGCTTGAGATCGATCGATCGATCGATCAATAGATAGACAGATCATCCATCTTCATGCTTGTAATCTTCATCAAAGTAAGTTAGAAGTGTTATGTATTTGGAAAATCCGATCCTTATTTCTCTTTTCAAAAGCATCTCATAATATTATGGATGTTTGAAGCACTAAATCTGATCACCAGATTCGATTAAGAAACAAATCCAGATAAATTTCATTAGGAAAAAGTAAAATTAACAAATAAAAAACCATGAATATACATAAGATCCGATACTAGCTTGTAATCTTATGAATCAGATGAATTTCTATTTGTCTATCAAGTATATATGTTTATTGGGTAATGGTATACATATACATATATATAGTTATTTTTGAGCTATATATAATCTTTATGCTTAAGCATCAATTAATTTGGTCTGTTGATAAACAGATATTTAACGTAATATCAGAATAGAAGATTTCAAGTTCAATGTGATAACTCTCAACGATCCTAGAATTTGAACCGCTAAAGTTAGAATGGCATTGCAAATTGATTCTAGCCTTCGAAAATTTCAATTTTTGTCTCTTAAGGCTGTGAAACTATTGTGATTTTAGTTCTCCCTTCAGAATCATGTTTTTTTGCTGGCCCTTCCCATTGAAAAAATTTAATTGTTTATATCGACTATCCTCATCCTACTTATATATTTCAAAATAATATTTTAAAAAATTAAAAAGTTAAAAATGGAGAATAATTTTCTAAAATAATAATAATTTAACAATTATATCTAGGTTGGGACCAAATTGTAAAGCTTTTATAACATCAAAGACCTAAATTTAGATTGTTTGAAAAATTTAAACTAATTTGCAATACACTTTTGGCCTCAAGTGTGTGGATTCTATTTACCCTAAATTTAATTTATGTTGCAAAACAATTAAAGAATGCATGAGAGGCATATAAGAAAATAAAACTATTCTTAAGTTGTAAGTTATATCATCTTATTCTTTAAGATCAATTAGAAACTAGAGATTTCACGCATCAGTAGAGCAGAAAAAATGTTCTAGTCATTGAACAAGATACATACATACATACATATATATATATATATATATATATATATATATATTTGATATATATATTTAATTTAAACTTCTGTAGTAGAGTGTGAAGTCATGTTAAGGATAATCAAATAATTTTTATCATTCATTAAATTAAGTTTGTTTGACTTGGCAATAGCATTCTACTTTTATTAGAATATCTTCTTCTATCAGCCATTCAATTGTTTTTCAATTAAAAATTAGAGGAGAAATTTACATATATGCATGCCACCTAAAATTTAGAATTATATGATATATTATATGTTCAAATATGTGCTATCTCGCAATTTATTTTTTTGTTAAGAGATGACATATAAATTATATTTAAAATTTTGAATGACATGTATACACATATAGGTAAATGTCCTAAAATTTATTTAATTCTCTTGTGATTTAAAATAGATCAATCAAAATGAAACAAATTCAACATAAAATAAATTTTATAAAGGCATAAAAATCTATATATATATATATATATATATATATATGTTTTTACAATAAGTGATTATTAGCTAGTTTAATCACGAGACTAATAATTCAAACTCAATACTGCAAATAAAAAATTCAATGTAAACAAATTATTTATTCAAATCAACCAAACTCGGCAGGAAATCAAAACCATTTTTTTATATATAGACCTTTATATATGAAACAAATATACAATAAGAAATATAGATATAATACATTGATATAAATTTCGAAAAGATTAATACATGCATGTGCTACACCATATAAATTAGCAAATATATAATTAGTGTATGTATCTACCTATTTTCATCTTCATCTACATTAAAAGAAGTCTTAGATCATTTCATATATCGTACCCAATGTTCTTAATTTATAAGTAAGTAAAGATGCTTGAAGATAGAGAATTACAATAATTAATACTGAGCAGATGAGCAGATGAGAGCCATGGGGCGTGTTTGAAATGTGACTAGAGATACGTGGTCATCTTACAAGATAAAAGAAGTGAGAAATTGTTTAAGGTTATATATATATTTGGATAAAAAATTACGATAGGTAGCTTTAATAATACACGTACCACTTCTTAATTTTTCGTTCATATACATATATATATATATATCACACTAGTAGAAGATGCATGCTTGTGTGACTTTATTCGGTCGCTAGGTATATGAATTATGATGTATATATGTTCGAAAGTATGATATTTATTGCGAGTATGACATTGATATGTACTCCAATTGAAGTTGGATATATGTATTTAGACTGAGTACTGTGGGTTGAAGTGAAATTAATTATCAAGTACCCCAGCTAGCTAGCTAGGCCACATACGTACGTACCCCAAAGTATGGTGGAAGAAGGGTGTGTGTTAGGGTTTTGAAAGCAATATTGTGGTTGAAATTTTAGCCAAATCAGGCAGAAATGAGGAGGGGGCAGCACTTGGTTGAAATGGTGCTGGGACAATAGGAGAAAGAGCCTAGAGAATGAAGGGAGGAGAGGGGCAAGTTTTTAGTATATCGAGCATATCATGAGTTGTCAAAAGGACTGATGAAAAAGCTAATAATTCTAGAGCCCCAGGGCTTTAATCTGATTCTTAGTAGAAGGCTTTCCAATTAAGTGTTATTGCGAAGCAAAGCAGGCTAAGAGAAGTAGGGCTGGCAGTCTAGCTAGGGTTTGCTTTTCTTCTCTTTCACTTTTAAGGCGCACGAGAGCACAAGAATACAAGATATCAATAAAAAGCTGACTTTACTTATTAGACTGTTATCTTCTTCTTCCATCTTTTTGTTTTAGCCATCACTCACTTTGCTTTGGACCACTAAGCAGCAGTCACTACACTGTACAGTGTACACACATATATTAATATATATATATATTTACTATATATTATTTTTATATTTATCTATATATGTTGGAATTGGAAATAATATACTAAATTCTGTAGTCCCACATATATATATATATAATATATTATATTATATATATTATTATAGAATTTGCATGCATTTGTTGAACTAGCTAGCTTGCTTTTTTTCAGTAACTTATATATATATATATAACACATTAATGTTTTAGAGGTTGGTTTGTTGGCCCTCGATCCCAGCTTATAGTGTTTTTTGTTGGTCATCTATATAGATCAAGTGGTGGAGAAATTATTAGATTCTTTCAAGACGATAGAAATAAGTAGTTCACCTTCCTATGATCAACGTGCGCCCTGTGAAGCCTGCATGCAGAACACAATTAACGACGCCTTTTATTGTTTAATATGAATCAATCATCTTTGCTTAGTATGAATATTTTTATGTTTCATTTAAATATCATTTAGCATAATATATGTCATACAAAGCAAAAAAAAAAATCATACTAGGCATAAAAACATCCATATATACTAAGCAGCATATATACTAAGAAAAATAAATAAATAAATGTCGTCATTAATTATGCTCTGAGCGCTGCAAGCCCTGCATGTCTATGTTGCATATATGCTGATCGATAGGTAAATAGCTCACGAGTTATCACCTTAAGAAAACTTAATAATTTTTCTATATATAGAAAGAGAGGAATTATTTAGAATTTGCATTCTTCATTTTGGAAATGCTAAAGACCAAAACAATACTTCATTTAAATAAAAATAATAATATTAATTATAAAGTAATTTTATCATTTATCTTATAATTTTAATATGAAAGTTCATTTTATAGACATCTTACATTATTTTAAAATAATGTTTAAGTAAATTATAAGGGTTGTGCTCTTTTGTTTGCACTTATCTGCAAATATGTCCTTACTTTTTTATAAATTAAGCAAAGTACTTCTCCACATTGTGTAAATTAACATAAACCCTGGTTCTAGCTATATCATAGCTAACAAAAATATACATGAGGGCAGAGTTTCTATTTTAAAATAGTAAAGACCCAATTGCTATTCATCCCAACTATTAACTTAATTTGCCATCTCAAGATCAAGATAATCTTAATTTTACTTAAATAGATTAGAGAATACGAGTGATTACCCACGAGAACATATGTAACAGTGCTATTAACTTTGTTCTAAACTCGAGCCCAATTCAAAACTTTCTCACATTTTATTCAATATAAAGTTAACACGACTCAAAGTGATCGGCTTGTTCAAAATAAAATCGATTCAACTCGTAATCAAATTTATTCCATCCCTATTCGATAACTTCATTGAATAAACATACTGTTATAGTAATCTGATCTATATTAGCTTCATTGACCTGGATAAACATCCACTATAATAATATAACACATCAGAGCCGGCCAGCCCTGATGCTCAGTAAATAAAATAATTATCAGCTATCACCTCTTCAGCATTAAGTATAAGCAATACTAGCACAAATTGGATTTATTACATCGGTTCAAAACTACTATAAAAGATAAAATCAAATTAGTGTAATAAACCATATTTGACTTTAAAAAAAATTAGATAGGCAATAAAGTTAGATAAAAAAGGATCTATATATACAATACATATCTTGTACATGCTCATTAATTACTTTGACCCTTGCTAATTATGAATCTAGCATGTTCAATATAACAACTTTTTAATTACTATGTATCACATATTAATAAAATGTGCATATTATTAATTTAGAATAACATTTGATATGATGTACATAAGATGCTACCAGCTCTACTCATGAAAGTGGATGAATTTCTAACCTCAAAATTTCAATACAGTTGCCTCAGCAGGTTAATTTTGGCCATTTTTATTTTTTGTAATTTCATTTATTTTATGTACATTGAATAATATGGCCTGAGAGATTATTTTGAATTTTTATTTAATTATTATTTGATTTCAATTTAAATATAATTGGTAAATTTTTATTATTTTGCTGTGAGATTATTCTCCATCAACAACTTCTTAGTATTTTAGAATATAATTTTGAAACATTATTATTTATATTTTGTACTTTTATGCAGAGAAGGTAAGAAATAAAAATATAATTGTCCTTCAAATTACATAAACAATTCAAATCATTCAAATAATATTCAAATTTTATGTTTTTTTATCAGGAATAATAAATTAAAATTGTGAGATTTCGTTCGAATCAATTTTAAACCCCCTCATAATCTCATGAGCGCAAATGCAATTTAATTTTTTTTTTAAATAAAAAAAAGTAGAGCTTTGGGGAGGTGAGAAATGAAAGAGCCATTGAAGAATTGGTTTGAGTGACCTACACATTGCTAACTCGAAAAATTTATTGATATGAACATTAAAGTCTCATGAAGTTCACCAAATTTGAATAAATCATATAATAGCATTTAATAATTTCTTATAGTATATCACAATAATATTATAATATATTATTATTACTATGTATATATATATATATATATATATATATAGTTATATTCTCAACATCCTCTTCATTTATGGTGCTGGCTTCCTTAACCTTGGGTTGTCAACTCCATTTTAGGCACCTTTTCTTCTCCCTATATATATATTATATTATATGATATCCCATTCTATAGAAACCTATCATAAATGGTTCTACTAGCTAGCTGCAGAGCTGGCCTATGGACTGCATCTTTTGTTCATTTATGTGCTAATTAATTAAGGTAAAGGTGGAAACAGCAAATGGGGTTGACCTATGGGTTGCTTCGACTCAATTTCAAGCGAGTCGAGCTCAATTAAAAATTAAATTTTTTTTTTATTCTAAGTTGAGCTCAACTCAAGCCTCTTAAATGTTTTTTGATTTCAAATTAATTTTAGAGTTTAATTGAACTTAATTATAAGTCATACTTTTCTATAAAATAACTATTATAAATTAAAATACAATAAAAAAAATTTACATCTGTCACTTCAAATGAAGCTTTTTTTACGGGTGACACCGGCTAAATCAAATACTTATAGGTGGTATATCCCAAGTCTAATATTTATAGATGACACTATTAAAAAAAATGGAGCGGAGGTGCTGCTTATAAATTCACATTCAAAATAAATTACAGCGGGAGCACTGCCAATAAATTCTCATTCAAATTATGGGAATGTCGCCTATAAATATTTAATTTAGGGAGTGTCACATATAAATATTTGACTTAGGAGGTATCGTTTATAATAAAAAAAAATTAGAGTGACGTATATAAATTCTTTAATATAATATTATAAAGTCATACACTTATTTTTTTATTTATTATTTAATCTCTCCTATATAAATTATTATAATATATTTATATATAAAACTTTTTGGTTATAATTTAAAATTTTATAAATACATATATTTTTACACATGTTATGTTGATATTAATTAAGTTAAATTATTATTTTTTGAATGAGTTAACCTTTAATTAGAGAAAAATTAAATCAAGAAATATGAGTAAATTTTGCGCAATTTTTTGACTTCGCGTAAAATTGTCGGCCTTGGTTGACCAATGCATTATATATAATAATAATAATAATAATAATAATAATAATAATAATAATAATAATTATTAGTTTCACAGCAGTGATAACATTATTTGATTTTAAAACCTTCTATTGTTGAAAATAAATCTGTAAATTAAGGAATGAGATTTTGAGCGAAGGAATGCTGCCATAAAGGTGAAATTAAAAAAAAATCAAACTTTAAATTGCTATTTGGTTACGTAAAATTTTAACTATTTTTTTCAACTAAAATTTTATTTTATTTTTAAAAAATAATATTTTATATCACATTTTATAGAAATTTTAATACTAGATAATCATTTTATCTCACATCATTTTTAATATAACTTATTTTATTTTATATTATATATATTTAAATAAAATAATATTTTTATATTAAAATTTATGTAAAATAATTAAAAATTTATTTATTTATTATTATTAAATTAGTACTATTTTATTTTTCGTGCTAAACAGATCCTTAATTCTAAAATATAATATTTAAAAAGTCATGTTGCACGCATTTTAATATTTAAAGAATAGATATTATTATGTCAATATGAGAATATATAGAGTCCAGTTTGTAATTATCCGTAAAAAGAATCCATTCGACTGACCCATGTAGAGACTGAGAGAGAAAGACTGTGAGAGAGAGAGAGAGAAAGAGAGAGCGTGCGGTGCAGAACGTAGAGCCGGCGGCAGGCGGCGGAATCCGGCGGATAAGGGAAAGCAACCAGGTGGAGAAGGAGGAGGGGGCGACTCCATTGCCCGAGCTCTGGTTTTTAATTCCCCGTCAATCTCGATCTGGAAGACGACAGTCATGGAGTTCCCCACGGGCTACCGCTCTGATTTGATATTTTTCCCAACTTAATGAATCCTACTCCCCCTACACCATTTCTGCAGCCTCTCTCTCTCTCTCTCTCTCTCTCTCTCTCTCTCTCTCTCTCCCTCCCTCCCTCTATGCGCGTGTGCCTACGGTGATCTATATATATACCTGCTGATATCCTTGAAGAAGAAGAAGAAGAAGAAGAAGAAGAAGAAGAAGAAGAAGAAGAAGAAGGGCATATATTAATAAAGTTATTAATAATTAAGGTTGTTAACGATTTATTTTCAAGCTCATTTAATTTTGACTAAAAATTTAATTAAACTTTTTTTAATTTAATCTAAATTTGATATAAAATATGTCAAAAAAAGTTCAATCTCTTAGGCTGATCATTTAATATCAACTCAAACTCGATTTTAGCAAAATATCGATATTTTAGCTATAATCTTAGGTATAAATGTTAGTTTTTTTAATTCATCTAATTAAAATATGATATTCATTTCTATCTAATGGTTAGAAATAGAAATAAAAAAATTAATCTGCATTCAACAAGTTTTGAATAAAGATCGTGAAAAAAATTCTAATGTAGGCATTCACGAAGCTTTTGTGAAAAAATTAAGATATTAAAGCAAATTATGTCTATATTTTTAAATATTTTTTAATTTTATTAGTCGATTTAGTTTTGAGCTGTCTCGATCTAATTTTACACCAAGTCAAGATTGAATTCATAAAAGTTTTGAGCCAAAAAAATAACATGCTTGGATCGAGTTAACCTTGTTTCGATCTAAAATTCGATTTAAATATTTTGATCGATTTTCGAGCAAAATTAACAGCCTTATGTGCATTGTATTGGAGTCTATGAGTTATAGGTGAGATTAAACATCGGTCCTAAAGAAAAGTATAGAGTTTTTTCATGGGAACCCTACATAAAAAAGATTTGGCGACTAACATATAAAACACTAAGAGCTAGCATTTAAATCTGTCACCCTCAAATATCTATTATTTTCAGGTGGCTCCCCCAAAATTTATTATTTCATGCAACACCTCTATCTAACTTCAAAAGCAAGGTATTGTCTCTCAAAACGAGAAGTGCTGCATAAAAATAATAGATTTTTGAGGGTGATAGATGTAAAATTTTTATATTTTTTTAACCAACTCGTACGTTTATGCATTCTCAACCATGCACGCCAGAAATTAAATTATGTTTCGCATCAGAAGTAAATTAATTATAGATAGAATTATGTGTATAAGAATAATATAAAAGATGCATGATTAAATTGTTATTTTGAACTACTCATATTGTGCACATGTGCTAATTAACTTATGTACACATAATTGAAGCTCAACTATTAAAATGTACGCAATATATATAAATATATATATATATTTATATATGTTTTGTAATTCTATACAATGTTTCTCAATCAATGAAATGCGACAGGACTATACTAGTAAGCTCTTGCTATGTTCATGCACTTTCTCATATGTACATCTACTACGTATAATATGTAAATAATATCTCATATATTTCATTTCATGAGTTAAAGTGGCCATATCAAAATTAAAAAAAAAAAAGATTCAGAGGCTACAATTGAAATTTTTTTAAAAAATTAATAATAAATTAAAATCAAAAAATTCATTGGATGATTATATTACAACTCGGATCTCAATATTAAAATTGTGAAGATTTGAATGTGCGTAATATTATATATTAAATTCAAAGGCCTAGATCTAATCTACACTTATTAAAATTACTATAGGTATATATGTATTTATGAGCTTGTATATTTATATGTTTTTCTATATATATATATATATATATGTGTGTGTGCGCGCGCGCGCGTTTGCGCGAGCACTAGCGCATTTTTATATTATTGAATAAATTTCATCAAAAAAGATATTATTGAATAAATTGTTACCTCTTCTAGGTTGGTAGGACGTCACTAGGACCTAATTATAAATGGGTTCTAACTCTCTAATTTCTTAAATTTAAGTCTCTTTTAAATCGCATTTTTTTCTGCAGTTAGGTCCCTTGGATTAGTTCCTTTTATTTTTTGAAATTTGTGGTTTGTTCTTTTAACTTGATCATTTTGAACACAAATGATATATTTTTAATAAACTAAGCTAAAAAAAAATTAAGAATAAAAATGGTTGCATCTTTTCTCACTAATTTACCATCGCTGCCCACTTTTAACACTAACCTGTTTGGTTGGAGGCCAGGTCATGGCCAAAATGGCCTCCATTCATTTTATTAAAAAAATAATAATAAAAAATTAAGTATAATGCGTTAAAAATTATATAAATATAATATAAAATAAATTTTTTATATTAAAATTTATGTATTTAAAATGAAAAATAAAAAAATTATTTAATAAAATAGTTGGAGGCTATTTTGGCTATAGTCATGGCCAACATGGCCTCCAACCAAACAAGGAAGGGTGAGAATGATTGGTATTTGAGCCAAATTAGATACTACTCAAACTCAACTTATTTTTAATTTAATAAAAGCTATTTTGGGCTACCTCTTATTGGTTTCAAGTTTAATTGAGTTTTAATAGAGTTTATTTATGCCTTTTAAAGAATTAATTTTAAAAAAATAATAATAATAAAACATAAATTGACTTTACTATAATTTAAAATTTAGCTAACTTAACAGATATTCTAATTATAGTGTTAACACGTGGTTCCTGCGCTGCATCCTGGCCGAACACGTGGCGCTTGACAGGCCTGTGCTCGATTGATTGATTTGCTGACTCAGCTTCAGGTTTTGCAGGACTCTCGGCCCCGGTCCAAACATCGGGCACGAGGGTACGACCAACCATCGTCCACGACGACCCAGGATTAAACCTTCGTAATCTCGAGCACGAGGGTACGAGGTAATGTCTGTCACAATCAACTTCACCTAACCCCGCCGATCTCCGTACAGACGTTCTTCCCCAGAAAAAGTACCAGCATTAAAGGATGTCATCTTCCTCGTACAGCTGCGGACCTCTCCAGTGACAGACAAGCGGCGCTCAGAGCCCAACCATCACCTTGCCTCCGGAAAACCAGGGTGGAGCTACGCACGTCAACGGCTATAAAAACCGCTGAACAGTTCCAGCAAAAAAGGACAGCGAAAGAGAAAAGGAGCAAGAGAGCAAAATCATCGGCAAAAGGACAGAGAAAGACTCAGGCTCGCAGATCTAAAGATTTCTCATCCCTTTGTAACAAAGCCCCAACTGAGAAGCTTCTTCTAATCTTCTCCTTCTTCTTCTTCTTCTTCATAACAAAGCACTGTATAAACCCTGTCTTAGAGTTATCTTTTCCCCCCACTTAGTGAATCACTTTACTGATCGACCGGTGGACGTAGGGGATTTCCTCCCTGAACCACCTTAAACCTCTGTATGTTTTTCTAGTTGCTCTGAACTAATCTTCTCCTTGAGCCTCTGTTAACAGGCTCACCTCCTTTGCGCGCCGCCATCTCCCGGAACTCTCTCTCTCTTTGGTGTTTCCTGGGATCCACACATCCTACGTCAACACATAGCTAACATATACTTATTAGATATATATATATATAAGTAATAAATAATTATAATAAATCAATTTATACACTATTTATATTTAAATGATATAAATCGAGTCTGATACGACCATAACTCATTGCTTGACTCGAAAAACTTGAGTCAAGCATGATTCTAGCTAACTATTGATCTAAATTTTGAGCGTGTAGGCCGATCTTCCGACCATTCTTAGTGTGTTTCCCTTTTATGATTTTTCTCCGTAAGATTAATGTTATAATCTAAAATTATTTAATTAAAATTAAAACTTATTTTTTATTTTCTTTTTTTTATATAATACATTTTCATTTTCACATCTTAGACATTAAAAATTTTTGCTATTACATTTTAAAATCCCCCTCTTTATCTAACTTAAAAAGTTTAAATTAAACTTAAATTTTTAAACCATAAAGTTTTAGAAGCATTAAAATCTAAATTTAGTTTTAGAATTCTCTCTTGCATTGATTTGATTTGATGAAAATAAAATTTTTAAATTTAAAATCAAGAGAAAAAACTTTAAGCTAAAAATTTATACTTTTAATTCATACTTAATTTAAAATTTAAAAATTTCAGGAAAAAAAATTCAGAAAGAAAATTTTAATTAAATAATTAATTTTTTACTTTTTATCTCTGACTTCTAAATACATACATATGCATACCATAAATACAGTATAATGATACATGCATAAATAATTAGAAAAAGTTTTATATACAATTAGGCCCTGTTTGGTGCGAAGACCAAAATTAGAACCAAAATAATACTAGCTTAAAAAAAGAACAATAATAATAATAAATAATTTTTGAAATTATTCTACACAAGTTCTAATATAAAAAAAATTTATTTTACTTCACATACTATTTTATTTCACATCCTAGACCAAAATATTCTAATTGTGTATTTTAGTCTAGGATGTAAAATAAAGTTAATTTTTTTTATTGAAAACTATTAAGTATATGAAGTAAAATAATATTTTTTTATAATAGAATTTATGTAGAATGATAAAAAAAATTATTTATTATTATTATTTTTTTTTTAAATTAGTACTATTTTAGTCCTGGCTTTGGTTTTCGCGCCAAACAGGGCCTTAGTGTATATTTGAACTTTATAATTTAGTTCCGTAATATTATACGATTGGCGTAAATTTCAAGAAGTTGTATTTGTTTTAAGAACATATATATATATATTATAAAATGTAAAAAAAAAAAATTATATGTGTAAATATGTATTTATTATATGTAAAAATGTAAGTAGTACTGTTGCTGTAAAAGATTCGTATGTAGTGTTAAGCTTTCGATTCAGTGCTTTTACGAGGGTACGGGGGGCTGAGAAGCTGCCGCTTTTCCTTCTGCCAAATACACACATCTACGGCTTTTTGTGCTGCTCCATGTTCAACGTGGTCTCATTCTCTTCACATCAACTCGCAGAGATATGCTGACAAAATTATCATACCTAATTTTGCTTTCAAGGGAGATTTTAATTAAATCCGTCAATTTTGTTCGAAAATTAAAGATCATTCGAGAATTAAATCAAATATCGGATTAAATTGAGCTCGATCTGTTCAAACAAGATTAGTAACGAGCCGTTTTTTTGGCTCGAGATTTTTTCTCAACCCAATTTTGAGCCGATATAGGATCGAAGTAGATCGATTAAAAACATGAAATATATATATTATATGTGAAATTGGGTTTAATGTGTTAGTTTTTTATAATAGTTTTGAAGAAGACTTCAATAAAATTTTCCCAATAACTTATATTCAAATCATATTTATTGTACATTTATTTTCTTTGTTTTTATTTTTAAATATTAGATCAAGTTGAATGGACATTGCGACGCACGTGGCCGAAGAGGGCGGGGAGTGATCGTCGGGTGGTGTCCTACGAGAAAGGAATCACTTAGGCAAAGTGCGGCTACTGGCAGGCTTCTAGGTCCAATCACTAGTAGAGAAAAGCTGTTTTACGGCGGTTAAAAACCGCCTTAAAATATCAACACAACCGCCGCGTATTCAAACGCCGTAATAGCTAACAGGGTTTTGACGGCGGTTTAGACCGCCGTGTAAGATAACTATAGAAGGCGGTTCTCCGAAGCGAACCGCCGTCTATATTATACTATAGACGGCGGTTCTATTCATAGAACCGCCGTCTATAGTGATGCTATAGATGGCGGTTCTATTCGGAGAACCGCCGTCTATAGTATTTTTTTTTTAAAAAAAATTAATATTTGATATTCAAAAAATTTTCTAATCAAAAATTAATACATTCACACACAATAGTAATATGCATCCAGAAGTCATTTCAATCATAGAATTTAATAAGAAAACAACAACATCGATCACATAAAATATAACTTCAATTACATGAACTTTTAATATTACATAGCAAAACAAATACAGATACAAAACAATAAACAAAACCACATTATTTCGAATCTGAATTCATGAAATAAAACTACTCCATAAGCTCCATGGCCTCAATTGTACTAATGCTAAATGACTGTAGAAAGAAAAGGTATATAAATATCATATTGCAAGCAAAAAGAGTTTTAAGAAATAAAAATGAATAGTTGTAACAAAAGTCATACTACAAAAAGAGAAATGAGCTAAAAGCGTAAATATCGTTCACAAAAATATCATAGATTCTCGATTCTAAGAATGACTAGAGGATGCATACCGATAAGCAAAATATAATTCTTGAGCCATCTGTAAACACAAAATGAATTCCTTGCTTGAATGCTACACTGGCATGTACCTGTAGGGGCACTCATCCGGTGTTGGTAAGGATGTAGGGCCGCGATGAGGATAGATCCGGCGTTGGTGATGGTGTATCCGGCGTTGGTGAGGGTTTATCCGGCGTTGGTAAGGATAGATCCGGCGTTGGCTGCGAATGTGGCTAGATCTAGCGTCGACCGGCGTCGACAACGGAGTAGGGCCGCCAATGCAAGTAGATCCGGCGTCGGCGTGGTATATCCAGCGTCGACGAAGGTATGGGGGAATAACAGCCAAAGAAGAGGAAGATGGAAGAGGAGATCGACGCGCGCAGCTTGATACGGCTAGGTGAAATCCACCGGCAACTAACAACAGAGAGATCCACCGGCGACGAGCAATAGAGAGATCCACCGGCGACGAGCAACAGAGAGATCCACCGGCGACGAGCAACAGAGAGATCCACCGGCGACGAGAAACAGAGATCTAGGGTTTTTCGTTTGATACAAATGAGCCAAATGATTGTAAGCTTTGCCTTTATACTGAGTACTTTAGACGGCGGTTGTCTTAGTCAACCGCCGTCTAATGGTAGTACCTTAGACGGCGGTTGACGGAAACAATCGCCGTCTAAAGTAAATCTACGGAGGATTTTCCAGGTCGATCCGAGGTCGACCTTCAGCAGCGACCCTCAACAGAAATTTTGATCATCTTGGGTGATTTTTCCAGGTCGACCTCAGGTCGACCCGAGGTATACAGGGCGGTTGACGCTTCAAACCGCCCTCTAAAGTATTGCCTTTAGACGGCGGTTCACCTGAGGTGAACCGCCGTATAAAAGGAGAAACTTTAGACGGCGGTTCATGCCATAAACCGCCGTCTAAAGGCTTGCCTTTAGACGGCGGTTTATGGCATGAACCGCCGTCGAAACCTATACTACGGCGGTTGACTATGTCAACCGCCGTATAAGATAGTTCTTACAGCGGTCTCTCTTGTTAACCGCCGTTATAAAGGTGCCGTAAAATGCATATATTGTACTAGTGAATAATGAGCGGTGAGAGGGGCATAGGAATGAATCGTCCCGCATCGGAAATGGATGGAGATTCTGAGTTATATAAGTAGATAACGTGATCTCAAATGGTAGAGGTGTTTTTTGGGGCAAAACTGTGAGGCTAATGAGAAAAAACTTCATAGTTGAGCGTGCTTGAACTGGAGTACCATTGGGATGAGTGACCTCCTGGGAAGTGCTCAAATCACGCAGTTTTCCTAAAGCCAAAGCGGATAATACCTCTACAATGAGATTATGAAATGTTACAATATGGTATCAGAGCCGATTTCTTGCAGTACAATGTGGTTCGAGGATGAACCAGGCACAAGCTGGTGGGCCTGTCACGCCCGTGGCCGAAGAGGACGGGGAGTGATCGCCAGGTGGTGCCCTAAGAGTCCTAAGAGTCCTAAGAGAAAGGAATCACTGAAGCAAAATGGAGCTCCTGGCAGGCTTTTAGGTCGAATAATGAGTGGTGAAAGGGGCACAGGAATGAATCATCCCACATCGGAAAGAGAGGGAGATCCTGAGCTATATAAGTAGATAACGTGATTTCAAATGATGGAGGCATTTTTTGGGGCAAAACCTTGAGGCTAATGAGGGAAAACTCCATAGTTGAGCGTGCTTGAGCTGGAGTAGCACTGGGATGAGTGACCTTCTGGGAAGTGCTCAAGTCACGTAGTTTTTTTAAAGCCAAAGCGGACAATACCTCTACAATGAAATCACTGGATGTTACAGACATAGTTTAAGAAGGATGAAGGGAGAAATAAATTTATACATAAAATTTGACTAAAAGATTAAAAGTTAATTGAAAGTTGAATCGATTTTAATTGAACTTGAATCGATAATAAATGAGTAAATCTAGCTCGAATTGAGATCAAATTGAACTTTTTTCGTTCATTCTTTGGATCAAATCAAAAATTTTAATTCAGTCCCGAACTAAGCTAGGTTGAATCAGCTCAAGATTGAAACATTATAAGTCATAGTTATTAATTTTTTACTAGTAGCTATAAAATTATTATCATTTATTAACTCTATGATTTTTTAAAATATAAATTTAAAATGTTAGTATTTATATTTTTTAATTTTAAAATTTTAATATTTAGAAAGTAAGAAATCTGAGAAATTAAGTTTTAGAATTTTATTAAATTTATAAATATAGTAAGAATAGAGCAATATAACGGTCTTTTAAAATATATAGATTATTCAAATAAACTTTTTTTAATCAAAAAAACTAGTTAAAATCGAAAGATTTTAAAAGTGATATTAAAACTGTGGTATTTTAAAATTATCAATTTTATTTCACATCCTACACCAAAATATGTGATTCGAGTATTTTAGTTTAGGATGTGAAATAAAGTTGATAATTTTATTGAAAATAATTAAGTATGTGAAATAAAATAATATTTTTTATATTATAATTTATATAGAATATAATAAAAATTTATTTATTATTATTATTTAAATTAATATTATTTGGTTCTGTGCCGAAGAGGGCTTTAGAAAAACTGCGTGATTTGAGCACTTCCCAGGAGGTCACCCATCCCAGTGCTACTCCAGCTCAAACACGCTCAATTATAGAGTTTAGCCTCACGATTTTGCCTCAAAAGGTACCTCTATCATTTGAGATCACGTTATCTACTTATATAGCTCAGGATCTCCCTCCCTTTCCGATGTGGGATGGTTCATTCTTGTGCCCCTCTCACCGATCATTATTCGATCTAGAAGCCTGTCAGGAGCCACACTTTGCCTCAGTGATTTCTTTCTTTTAGGACACCACCAGGCGATCACTCCCCGCCCTCTTCGGTTCAAAATGTCCATTCATCTTGATTTAATATTTAAAAATAAAAAACAAAGAAAATAAATGTACAATAAATATGATTTGAATATAAGTTATTGGGAAAATTTTATTGAAGTCTTCTACAAAACTATTATAAAAAGCTAACACATTAAACCCAATTTTACATATAATATATATATTTTATGTTTTTAATCGATCCGATTTCGATTCTAAGATTGAGAACTATGTCGCTGAAAAGGTTGTAGAATTTTGTAATGTATACTTACATAATATTAACCCAATTGGAGTTCTAATTAATCATACTGCAATTGATAAGTACGAAAGAGATATTACATCAGGGAAGTCTCATGTTGTAGATATTAACATATTAAAGAAGACACATTTGTATATTTTGCGTAATTCAGTGGTTGTAGATTCATATATTGACGAGCACAAAGAACAACTACGAAGTGAAAATCCTTTACATACACGAAATGAGATATGAATTCAGAATAAGCATATTAAAGAGTTCATTGAATGATTTGGCTGTCATATATCTACATTATTATGTGGAATAGAAAGTGCTAACATCGATAAGTCATTGAAGTATTTAGCATTTTTATCAAATCACTGTGTGATGAAGTATGATAGATATATTATCAATGGATATCGCTTTTTCACTAAAGAATGGGACAACAAGCGAGTTGTCACAATAGCAGAGTTTCTTTAATTGCTCAAATAATGCAAATATCAAGTGCAAAAGATAAAAATTCTCATATGGGTGATTTATGCTACTTTGGTGTTATTGAAGAGATATTTAATAGATGAAAATAATGATACTATTTATGAAGAGCTATTCGGATTTACAAATGGACTGCCTATGACTATGTATAATAATTCTGATGAGGCTCCTATCTACGTAATCGAAGGTGAAGATGATATTGAGTTAATAAATAAATCTGGAAAAAATGAAAAATAAATTACTAGAAAGACAAAGAATAGCAAATAATAAATTTTTATTACATTCGTATTATTTTTTCTTCTTTTGTGATTTTTCATTGATTAACTTATGTTGCTAATATAATTGCAGCTTAATAGCGGACCAGTCATTCTCTACAACCTCAAAGAAAAAAAAGGCTTGACTCAATTATTGAAATTGACAATAAATAAAAAAGATACTGAAAAAATAACAATTGAGATAGTAAATGACTTACCAGTATCTGGGAGAAATACAGATCAGTTGATGAGTTATTTGGGAGTCATAGTTCGACATAAATCCTCTATCTCATGCATTAACTGGCGTGAAGTCCCAGAATCAAATAAACAGTCAATGTGGGAACAAATAACGGTAATATATTTTCTTTATTTTTTTAAAAAAGAATTTAATTTGTTAATATTTTTATTATCTTTCTTGCAGAATACATTTGATGGAGTGGATGAGTTGCATGACAAATTATTTGTTAATATGGGGAAGATGTGGAGGACGTGAAAATTCTTTATGTACAAAAAAATTATCGAGGAGAAAGATGAAGAAGCTCGATATGTTATTTCTGATGACTATAATTTCATCTCTCAAAAGGATTGAAATTTATTTGTCAACTATCATACCTCTGAAGAATTTCAGGTAAATATTTCTTTTAATATCATATGTGTTATCTGAAATTAATAATTATAACATATATTAATTAATTATCTTACATAGAGTAAATGTCGCGCAGCAGTCGAGAGTAGGGGTGGCAAAATGGGTCGGTGGGTCGGGTTCGGGTCGAACCCGAATCCGACCCGACCCGAATAGCCTCAACCCGAACCGACCTATTTATTAAATGGGTCAAAATCCATGACCCGAACCCGACCCGATTAATAAATGGGTCGGGTTGGCGGGTCGATCTGACCCATTTATAGAGTATTTTTTGATAAATGTCCAACCCGAACCCTACCCGACCCGATTATGCCCAACCCGAACCCGACCCGTTTAATAAATGGGTTAAAATTCATGACTCATACCCGAAATTTGCGGGTATGATTTGGGTCGGGTTCACGGGTTGGGTCATATATTGTTACTCCTAGTCGAGAGGGCAAAGAGTCAGAAATGTTATCATACTACCTCAAGGAAGGATTATATAGGCTTGGAGCAGGAAATGGTACATTAATATACTAATATTTATTTTTTATTTGTATTTACCATGAAATATGATTATTTATATTATCTTATTTTGAAAAATTATTTTGTAGCAAAAAGAAATTGGAACTAAGGATCTTATTCCTAGATTAAACCTATGAAAAGCTGCACAAAAGAAATGATGGTCATTACATCAATACAGCTTCTGAAGAGCTTGAGACCAGGATTGTAAGTAATTTAAATTTTGCTGTCATACAAATTATAATAATTGAATATGTATATTTATTATAATTTTAAAATTTTTTTATTTATGTATAGGATGAGTTGGCCACACAGGCTACCCAAGGAACAATTCATCCTGAAGGTAGAGGTGATCTGTTTGCTTTGACTTACGAAGAGCCAGAGCATCCTAGAAGAGTTAGAGTTGGGAGAAAATTTCAGACAATAACTTCTTTTTTTAAGAAAAATAGGAGAGGAAGATCGTCTAGTTCTACCACTGCTGCTGATATTTAGCAGTTGAGAGAGGAGAATATTAAGCATCAACAACATATCTCTCGCATTGAGGAAGATATGATATTATTAAAAAAAAAATAGTAATGAGAGGGTATGGATCTACCCAGGCAAGTCCGATGACGAGCGTATCAAGTTCTTTTATAGGAGGCAACCCAAGCCCACTTTCTGTATTAGTTGAGGTATTATTTATATGATATTTCTAAATAAAATTTTATTTATATTGTGATTTTAGCTATATCTTATAAATTTATATTATAGGAAATGCATTGCTCGATTGCTTGTGTTACTCCTAATAATATGGTCGCCCATGGGAGAGTGGTGAATCCAATGGCTTTTGTTGTATATACATTATCGATGGGTGAGGGAACATGTACAGTCATTGTTGATTATGTAATTGATGAGTCTGCTAGTCTCATTTTTCTAGTTGATGATAGGACAACAATTGGTGAAGCATTGAGATATATGATTCATTGGCCCGCATGACTTATTTTCCATGATGATCAAGTATAATACTTTGTTATAACGTTATAGTTTTAAAATTTTCTTTGTTATTAATTTTTTTATTTTTTTAAAGCGACTAAAATCTAAATCTACTAAAGCACGCTATGATGGAAAATTTTCAACAAGTCAAAGCAAAAAAATTCAGGTAAATAATATTATTTATTATCATTGCATACATTTATATACATTTGTAATTTATAATTCTAATATATATAAATTACATACAGAAAAAAGATCATATTCTTCTGTCATTTTTAAATAAGATGTTAGAACACGCAATTCATATATTGATTGATGAGGTGTTGATGTATATTCTTATTCCTGCCGACGTTTATGGTATGACAAGCAACTATTATTTGATAAAAAAAAACTTTTAGAGTTTGGCGCATTCAAAAAAATCGGCAAGTCAATAATAAGTGCTTACATTGGGTAAGTATATATATACACATTTTATAGGTGCATTTAGATTTTTTTTAAAAAAATTAATTTTATATTGTTAATTCATATAAGTGTTTATATAATCAAATAAGATCTAGCAGATAACAATTTGAGAGATAAATATTATTTTGTGGATCCACAAAGCATTGCAGGTTTAATAATGATAAGAACAATGCGCGACAGCATTGAGAAATAGAATAATGGAAGCCAGACAAAATTCATTGGTTATTATTCCTTATAATAGTGAGTAAGTTTTAACAAATTTTTTAAATATACTAAAACTTAATTTTTTAACTATATTAAAATTTATAATTAACATTTAATCTTTTAATGGAGACTATTAGATGTTAGCTGCATTGTATCCGTACAGATTATACATATATTGGATGGATTCTATCGGTCAGCCTTATCGACAGTAACTTAAATATATCGTCGATCGGTAAGTAAATATTTATATTTATATTTTTAATAAATAATTATTATTTTATTGTGCATAAACAGTTTCTGAATTTTGACAGTTCGATGATAAATGTTTGTATAACGCATCTTCAAAAAAAAGTTTACAGTTAAAGTAAAGACATTATAGCTAGATTATATTTTTTCAATTGAGTGAATTTGAATGATCATATTATAATATACTCAATTTTGTGCCTAATTAGTGTCCGATACAAGACTATGATATTAAGTGTGGATATTACATACTCATGTATATACGCCACATTGTACTTATGGGCTTATCAGAAATACCTTCTATTGTACATGATCTAGAATATTTATTTTGATTTTTAATTCTATATGTTATTAACTAATTTTAATTTTATAGTTGCTGAAAAATAAGAGCGAATTTAGTAATGTTGAAATTGACAATGATATTTGTTAGCCATTGACAACATATATATGGGATGAATGAAAACTATAGGATAGTATAACATTTAAAATAATCTATTACCTTGGTTGTTTATGTGATAATTATAAAATCTTAATTATTAATTTAATTTACAGGTGTACATCGTGGAGCTTGAAAAAATAACTACGAAGGTATGATTTTATTTATATACGAAAGTTCATATAAACCTTATGTTAGCCTCATACTTCTAATTTAAAAATTATCATAAATATTACTATTAAGACTAATTTCATGCTTATTAAAATTTCATGCCATTCATTTTGTTTAATTTACTATTTTAGAAAATCAACTATTTCTAAACTTGCAGATTCTACATTTAAATCTCTTGAGTTTAGGTTAATTAAGTGAAATCCAACTCGGCCAGCACGCATATCATTTTGGTATGATTAATACATTATATTATCATATATGTTAATCTGTACAATTTGAATATAATTATGTTTTCTTTTGAATTGTAGGATCAAAGCTTCAGAAAATAAATTCTGCATTGGGCAGAATCAGATGGCCAGATCTGCTGGAATCAGATAGACTCCAGCACACATATCATTTTGGTATGATTAACACATTACATTATCATGTATATTAATCTGTACAATTTAAATATAATTGTATTTTCTTTTGAATGATAGGATCAGAGCTTCAGAAAATAGATTCTGCATTGGGCAGATTAGATGGCCAAATCTGCTGGAATTAGATGGGCTCCAAGCAATCCTCTATCAGATGGTAGTTTTCTTCTATATTGAGCATGCATGTGCTAGTTGAGCTAAAATTTGTATTTCATTGGATTTAATGATGATGTAATTGAAGTTATATTTTATGTGATCAATGTTGATGTTTTTTTTATGAATTCATTGATTGAAATGACTGCTGTATGTATATTACTGCTGTGTATGAATATATTAATTTTTGTTACAAATTTTTTTTTGAATATCATGTATTTATTTTTTTTAAAAAAAATTAACTATAGACGGCAGTTCTCTATGGCAAACCGCCGTCTATAGTAAGACTATAGCCGGCAGTTCTATCTGGAGAACAGCCGTCTATACTATGCCACTCACGTAGGTCAACCACCGTGTAAAGATTTCTTTTACGGCGGTCCAAACCGCCGTCAAAAGCCTGTTAGCTATTACGGTGTTTGAATACACGGCAATTGTGTTAGATATTTGAAGGCGATTTTTAACCGCAGTAAAACTGCTTTCCTCTACTAGTGATTCTCGCTTCTCAACCAAATAATTACAACCACAAAATATTAGCTCAAGACCATGATAATCAATATTTGTAATTTGTACACTATGATGCTTGAACACAAAATTATTGCATAAGTTTCTAAACTCGTGCCTCCCAGCACGTTGCCTTGGTGAACTAACATCTCCAAGATTTGTGAGATTTCATCACTCATTTAATCAGAGTATTTTTTACAGCACATTTCTTCACAAGCATTTCATTGCCATCATCAATATTAATTAATCGATCATGTGGGATCAAATTCAAGCAGTAAAAAAACCACGTGAATGATTTAATTTCAAGTGGCACAATATAGGAAAATTTTAGCTATACTAAAATTACGTAAAGTCGCTCTTAAAAAAAAAAAGATAATTACCTACACCGCTACATGCCACACAATTTAGTTTTATTTATACCTTACTTATCCATTATTAGTTAATTACGCTATGCACACTCAAAACATTATAAAATCCTACATACACACATTTTAACTTATTTTTATTATAATGAGTAATTATAATTTTTCAACAACCTAACTATAATTAGATTACAAAAAAGTTGAGCCGTTCATCATATTATTTTAAGGATATTTAAATATATTTTGAGTGAAAATCCTAAAACCTTATGTTTAGGTGGCGGCAAAGGAAATAGACATATATCCGCAACGTGAATTGATTTTAGGACAAATCAGTGCTTTAGTGTAGTATTGAAGAATAGAAAAATATGTACTATTAAGAGTAAAAATATAATTTTAATATTTTAGTAACAGAATATTTTTTTTCAAATAGATTTTGTTTAAGTTTTAACTCAAATGTATGTATGTAAGATTTTCTAATGTTTTGAGTGTACATAATTTTGAGTGTACATTAACTAAGAATGGATGGATAAGGCATAAATAAAACTAAATTGTGTGGCATATAGGTAATTATCCCAAAAAAAGCAAAATTTTAAACTAATTCATATTCATTTGATACCATTTTTTTTCCTTACATCCGAGCTCTATCAAGATTTGGTGAAATCCTAAGATTAATGTAATTGGTTTCAAATCAAAACCAATTAAGGCCAGTTTGGCCCTTAAATTATTTTGATCATGCAAAAAATTAAAATAATTCATTTATTATAAAAAAATAAAAAATATTATTATATTTTATATAACTTTTAATATAAAAATTTAATTTCATATTCTATATTATTTTTAATATATCAATTAATATTATTTCACATCTTATACATAATTTTTAACACAACTAATTAAATTCATTTCTACATCAAAGCCATATCTCAAAATAAACTTACAATTTTCATGCACGACTAAATTAGTCTCATAATTGATTTCCAAACAGGCCTTTAGACTCAAATCTAATCAAAATTTTGAATACAAAAAATCCAAAAATACTTTATTAATTAAGGGAGAGTTTAGTTCAATATTATATTGGTATTATGTCATGTTATTTAGAGAAAATAATTATTTAATTTAATAATATGTGCACATAACTTTCTAAAAATTTGTAAAATTATTATTCAAAAATTGATATCTAGATATTATTATAACATTGGATGAGGCTTGCTTTCCCTTATGAGCCAAACAAATATATATAATATTCATATCTCTTTCTTCTTCTCCTCCTCCAATCAAATATGCATGCAAGTTTTCTTTCTATCCTCCATGTCAACATCCCTCTTCCTTTGCTCTCATCCTCGCCTACTCTTCAACTTCAAGATCTTCTTGACGATGAGCTTCCTTTGAGGATGGAGGAAGAAGAAATATTGGAAGGAAGAAGATCAACTGAGAAGTCTCCATCCTCTCCATCTATCTCTCTCTCTCTAAATCTGGTGGTCAATTAGATTAATGAGATATATTATCCTTCCTCGCTAGATCTTCTCTCATGCAATAACAAATATATAATTATCATATGTTTATATGATTGTATCGTATACTTTTATTTAAATACACGCATAAATGCTAGTATTTAATTAAACTAAGGGGACGTTTGGTTTAGTGTTATCTTAATGTTATGTTATGTTATTTTTAGAAAGTAATTGTTTGGTTTAATGACATCTTTAAATAATATTATAATTAATTAAAAAAATACCATTACATGGTGACATCCAGATGTCACCCCAAATTGGGCGACATCTCAAGATAACACTATCAATTTGTTATTATAATGTCAATAACTTCCAACTAAACAAAAATAATTTAGATAGCATTGATGTTTTCTAATATCATAACATTGAACCAAACAAATATCCATTGATGAATAACAATGACATTTAGATAATATGACATTTAAATAACATTGACAATGAGATAACACTGAACCAAACGCCCCCCCTAACTCTCCATCAAAACTCCATAGTTAAGCGTGCTTGTAATTTACTATACTTATGATGTAATTGTGGCATTTGTCTGTTTGTAATTTTTGAATAAAATATAAAGAATTTGAGGTTGATCTCTTACAGTTATTTGAAAATTTTGAATCATTTCACGTAGTTATTTTTCACCAATTTTTATCAAGTTAATGATTTTAATTAAGGATTAGTAGAATTGCTCGGCCCTTTTCTGTTCTCCTTCTCTCATTTTCTCTCGATCTCCTTTATTTTCCTAATGCACATATTAAAAAAGTCATTTACTTATATACCATTCAAAATTTTAAATATTATCTGCATAAAAGAATTATAAAAATAATAATTTTTTTTGGTATAAAAAGTTATATTTATTATTAAAAAAATTATTTGTATCTTAAAAATTAAAATGAGCCACATGCTCATAAAAATAAAAAAAAAGATAATTACCTACATGCCACACAATTTAGTTTTATTTACGTCTTACCCATCAATTCTTAGTTAATTACGCTATGCACACTCAAAATATTATAAAATATTACATACACACATTTTAACTTTTTTTTATTATAATGAGTAATTATAATTTTTCAATAACCTAACTATAGTTAGATTATAAAAAATCTGAGCCGTTCATCATATTATTTTAAGGATATTTAAATATATTTTGAGTGAAAATCCTAAAAATCTTAATATTTAGGTGACGGCAAAGGAATGAGACATCCGCGACGTGAATTGATTTTAGGACAAATCAGCGCTTTAGTGTAGTATTGAGGAAGAGAAAAATATGTACTATTAAGAGTAAAAATATAATTTTAATGATTTACTAACAGAATATTTTTTTTAAAATAGATTTTGATTAAGTTTTAACTCAAATGTGTGTATGTAAGATTTTATAATATTTTGAGTGTGCATAGCATAATTAACTAAGAATGGATGGGTAAAATATAAATAAAATTAAATTTTGTGATACGTAGATAATTATTTTAATAAAAAAGTAAATAAAAAGAAATCAAATATTATATTAAAGAGTGTGCCTGAAGATAGAAGAAAACAGAGGATTGAATCAGAGGACAGAAATTGTGAGGTCTCATGGGTCGCAATCCCTGCGAGCCTATGGACCACGCTGCGCGCTGATGGTACGGCTCATGCTGCGCCACCGCGAGATAGAGAGAGAAGGTTAGAGATAGAAAGAGAAAGTTGGAGAGAGAGAAAGAGAGAGAGAGAGAGCGCGAAAGGTTGCTGGTGGGAGATCTTGGGGATGAGGCAGCGGCACACTGGGGCGAAGATTTTCTTTCGGCTGCAAACATTACGAGCTTGGCGATCCGTACGTACTCCGTACTTGTCCGACTCTGTTAAAAGATTTTTTTTATTTATTTAATATTAATTATTTAGTTCGCAGTCTTAAATATAAAATAATATTTATATTTTTCTATTCAAATAATATTTGTAATTATAGTGATTTGGTTTAGCATTATTTTAAGATTAATATTATGTTATATTATTTTAAAAAATAATTATTTAATTTAATTACATCAGACAAATTTTTAAAAATTTATGTAATTTCACTCAAATAATGACATCTAGTTAGATGTCACTATTTAGAGATATTATGATTAAAATAATACTGAATCAAAGCGCTCTTAGTGTTATATCATATTATATAGAAAAAATAATTATATTATTTGATAGCATTGTAGATAATATTCAAAAAAAATAGAAAATTAATATATAAAAAATTCACATTTGAATATCATGATATATACGTAGATAACATACTATAGTATTAAAATAATATTGAACTAAATACTTCCTTAAATTTTTATTATTTTGTAAACTATTTTGAGCAAACTTTCGGCTAAAACCACTTATAACTAATTCATATTTTAGATCAAGAATGATCTAAAATATAATTACTTTTTTCAAACATATATCTGAATAACATTATAATTATGAAAATTTATGTGTTTGACTATCAAATATAAAATATTATATATATTATGCTGAAATTTTATAAAATTATGAATTTTATGGTATTTTTGAATAAAATTATATTATATTTCAAATCCGGAGCTTAAAACTATCCAAAATATTAAGTTCCAATTCTAAATTATTTTAATAAGAAAAACTAAATCATAAATTCTAAATATTGAACATTAATATTATATTCTAAATATTATTTATTTTGTAAATTAGTTATATATAAAATTCACTTTAAATTAAATCTCGTGAGATGAGAAAAACTATATTCTGAACTTGTGAGCTATATAGACAATAGGATAAAATTCATTAAAATATATTTATAATTAATTTATAATTTTTTTTCAAAAATATTATGAGAAATATATAATTTTGTATGATTTTGATATGATATATATAATATTTTATATTTAACGATGAAATATATAATTTTTCACAATTAAGGTATTCTTTATCTGATCCATACTTCTACTTCTACATAGACTCATATTTTTATGCAAAATTCCTCAAAATTGAATTTTAGGTCAAAACTTAAAGTTCATGTGAAATATCTATGTCAAAATTATCAAAATAAGAACTACCAAAAGTGATACTTTTAAGGGGATTTTTACATACAAGACATGAAATTTACACGAAATTACGCATTTCACCATCAATTCGTAAATATTACCACTATCACATCATATTCATTTAAATTTTACGCATTTCACATATTTTACATATTTCATATACTTTATAATATTATATGTAAATTAAAATGCATAAATTCATTAATATTTAAATTCTAATATATATTTTTATTTTTTGCTGTAAACACATCAATTTTCTTACTTCAATTAAAAATTATAGTCACGTGGATTTAAATTCGGCACCCTAATTGGAAATTTTAAATAGGATAAATAAATTAAAATACATAAATTCATAAATATTTAAATTATTATTTATATAAATTAATTTATTTATAGTATTTAATTAATATATTAATAATATAGTTAAAATCAAGGCCAATTTAGAAATGTTAAGTTCACCATCAAAGAATATAGTATGAGATATGTAAAATGCATAAAATTTAAATGAATATGATGTGATAGTGGTAATATTTATGAATTAATTGTGAAATGCGTAATTTCGTGTAAATTTCATGTCCCGTATGTAAAAACCCCTACTTTTAATTATGACTAAAACCTAAACTAAGTTTTGAGATCTTAGTGTGGAGTATCTAAGGTTTTAAACGAGTTGAGTTTGAATGAGTCAACAAATTTCAATTCTGGAAACTATTGTTCGAATTGAGTTTCGAGTGTATTTGAGTTACGTGATCGGCCTCGTATAGTTGGCAAAATTGCATTTCAAATATTAAAATTAATATAATAAAAAGTGCTATTCAACTTAAACATATACGTATATGTGGGCTTACTAACTTAAATTTTTTAAAATACTCTTTGTTAGCTATAAAATATATATAAATTACTTTAAATATATTACATAAAATTGTAAAATAATGTTTAAAAATTGTGAATTTTATAAATATTGAGCTAAGTTTAAGATATGCTGGCCCCATTTCAAGTATTTAAGAATTTTAGTTGAATTAGATTCAAGTGAGTTTTGAATAAGCTTCGAATTTCGAGCAACATTTACTGGCCTCGATGTATCATTGTTTAATCAGACTTAGTTTTGATCGTACTAAAAATTAATATTATGATTAAAAAAATTAATATGATGACAAATAATAAACTAATTAGAATGTGAAAATGATATTAATATGGTTAGTGTTATTTGATGTGTTTGAAAAAATAAACTTTGATGATCAATTTTGATGAATAGTGTTATGTGATACCCCACCTTTAAATTAGATCAAAATCAGCATAACAAGCACAGGCAGGTGATTAGAGATCATCGCAGCACGTTTCTTAAAGTTACAGGGATTAGATTTCAGACTCACTCTCTTTAGTCAGTGAGATAGCAAAAGTTGTGAAAATAGTGAGAGTCACCCTATAGTAGGCGAACACATCCATTGGAATTTTGTTGGAGGGAGACTCATCATTGGTGATTGTAGATATCTTCAGGACAGTCCGAGAAGATCTACTCATAACAGCCCTCTCTTTGATATTTTTAGTATTTGAATTGTGTGCCTTCAAGACTTGTAAGATTACACATATATAGAGCTGCTAATTTTATAGCCTTTTTATATTGCTCTAGTGACATTGCATGGGAAGGGGATGTCCCTCTCACACGATTTTTCTGCTATCCTTGCTAAGAACTATTTTTATTGTACCTAATGTATTTACTTTACTTTTATAGTATTATACGGTGCGGCCAAATTTTGAAAAAAAAATATTTATTTTAGATTTGTGTGATGTGCAATATAGATAAGTGATTGCTTACTTGTGCATAGATTATTAATTTCTTAAAACTTGTCCTATCTATTTTTTATAATTTATATTAGAGACATTTACATAAAAAATATTTTAATTATAAATTTTTTCGTATTTCACAATCAAAAATAAAATATTATATATATCACACTTAAATATTACAAAATTATAAATTTTATATTAGTTTTGAATAAATTAAATCACACTATACTTCAAATTCTGAGCTCTAAAATTATAACGTATAATTTATAATATTAAATCTTATGCTTTAATTACTTTAACACTAAAAACTAAATCATAAGGACTTATTTGTTTGTAAAATTTAATTTCAATTAGGATAAAATTAAATTTAGATAAAGATATTTTTATTAAAAATTGCGAATAATATGAAATAAAATTAGTTATTATATTGAAACACGTAAGAAATGAGATATAAGTTAGCTAAAAATCTTAAAATTTAATACTATACTTGAAATATTATTTGTTTTAAAAATTAGGTATATATAAAATTCACTATAAACTCAATTTAGTTAAATAGAGTCCTTGTTATAGACTTGCGAAATATATACAATAATATAAGATTTATAAAAATATATTAATAATTTAATACATAATTTTTTTAAAAAATATTATATAAAATATGTAATTTTATATTTTAATGAATTCAATCGTAATCAAATTGCTCAAAATAAAATTAATTTAATGGACAATAAACTCTATATATTTGTAAACAAACATGATTAGATATTTATATTATATATTAAAAATATTTTATTTCTATAAATATGCTATAATACTAGATATGAAAAGATTATAGAATAAATAAATAAGCATATATTACACCTAAACTTAGAATGCTATATTTAAATTTAAAATTGATTATTTCAAAAACCAATCCCAACCTGTAAAACATTTACTAACTCAATTCGAAATTGAATAATTAAAATTTAGTTGAGCTATGGAAAAAGAACAGTAAATACTATTAACACCTACTGCCAAAAAAAAAAAAAAAACATTATTAACAATTGATAGAATTAATGATATGCATAAATAGTATTTTAAAAAATTATAAAATTTTTATTTAAAATATGATATTTAGATATTTTTAAGTAATACTAAAACAATATTTTAAGTCTTTATAATTAAATGGGCCTTTGTCCTTTGTTGACTTCAATTGGGCCGGGCTTGGTATACAGTTTATGGGACTTTCCTATTTGAAGGCCCAAAAGATGTTTGTATCATTGTTAGATGAACCAATTTAGTTTGTTCATCCACTTGGATTAGTTATAGCTCAAAATTTATTAAGACTTCCAATTTAGTTTAAAACTCAAAACTCGAAATTTGAAACTCACTAATATAGTATTTACTTTACAATTAAATCAATTTTTTTTTACGACTTGAAGGCTACTTACTCATTTTAAAATGACATCAATTCAATTCATAATATAAATACATGTATTTAAATTTTATACATCTTATATTTATAATATTTTATATATAAATAAGCGATGATATTAATAAATAGATTAATTTATAATTAGACAAATGATATGCATAAATTAAATTAAATTATTTTTTATTTTACTCCATAAAAAAAAATTTTCCATCAGTTAAAAATTCTAACTTGTGAATCGAACTTGAGAATCCCTGATTCTAGTGCAAGCTCTTTTCTCGTTAGGCTGGGAAATTACCGCTAACTTATATTATTATATCTTACAAGAATTATTAATTGTATTTATAATGATTAATTTGTAGAAACTCAAAAATGATATCGCTAAAAATCTTTAACTTTGGTATGATTTCTGATAAATACAATTTTTTTGTTTTTAAAAATAATAATGAATTATTAATTTCATCGATTTAATCACTGCCGGACATTTGATCGGCCCACCCTTGCAGATCCCACACAAGAATCCTAATTTCTTTCTATCCGGCGAAGCCACTAGCCTCCACGCGTTCCTGAGATCCAAGCCGCACGAATCATGAAATTATCTATACGAATCTTGAAGATTGATCTATGGACAACAATTGGACGTACTTGGAGTTTATATGCATACAAAACATAAAAAACCATTTATTAGTAAACTGAATATGTCGATGGTTTAGATACACTATTTACTTTAAATATAAATACAAAAAATCAAGTAGGTAAATTAATCCGAGTCAAGAGAAAAAAAAATAGTATTGAACTAAAAAACAAATATTGAAATAAAATAAATAAAAAACTATGTATTAGGTTTATTTATATCTAACGCAATCAAAATAAAATTGTATGATATTAAAAAAAATATGCCAAGCAAGCCATCACTGTGGCATCGGCTATCAGAAGGAAAATTTGAATGATGTTTCAATAAATATTAAATTTTATAAAAATATTGAATAAACATGCAGATCTTGTTAAAATAATTTTAAAATTATCAAAAATATTAAAACTCTGCCTCTAAAATTTCACATTAAAAATTTAAATTACTTATTTTATACTTTAAATTTAATAATTTAATTAGCCACATTAATAAAGTATCAGATTACAGTAGATTTAAAATTTGATCGATAATTACAAATAGGTAATGATCGGTTTATCGGAATGGAGCATCAGATCTAGAAAAATATTTATTTACTTATTAAATTTTAATCGAATCCTCAATTAAATTAAATCAAGATTTGACTAATTTACAAGCCTATTTCATTCTATCCTATCATATATAAATTTTAATATCAAAATAACAATATTTTAAATAATAAATTATACTTGAGTCTTTAAGTTTCGAGCATAATATCGCACAAGTTCCCCTAAAGAGAGAGATAGGTCAACCGACGAGCGGCCCCTCCGCACTTCGTTAGCGAGAGGTAGTACTCTCTAAGTTAAATATTTACGTGTGACACCTCCAAAATTCAATATTTACAGCAGTACTCTAAAATAGAAGTTAAAATAGGGGTGTTACTTGTAAATTCATATTTAAAATTAGTTAAAATGGGGGTGATGTCTGTAAAGTTGCATTCAAAATAGGAGGTGCTTTCTGTAGATATTGAACTGGGGGTACTACCTGTGAATATTTAACTTAGAAAGTATTGCCCGTAAAAAAAACTTCTGATATCAAATATAAATTTCTCTAATATAATAGCATTAATGACTAAACTCTAAATTAAAATTTTTAATTATCAGACAAGTTCTTTTAGATTGGCGAAAATTTTCCTTGACTGTCATTTCATTTAACAAAATTTACTACAAACAAAATTTGTTATATCATAATTTTCCTGACTAAGCCGCCCATCTGGTTCCCTGCTCGCCGTTGCAGGCCTTGTCGAAACCAGACTCTTCGCTCGCATATAGGCCTGTAGAAACCATCGCTCGCCCCTCGAAAATCCCTTGACCCTCGCATCGGTCTGTTCGGCTTCCCGTTCGCAAGCTCCAAGAAGAGAATTAATCCGTTAGGGCGTTGTATGAAACGCGAAACGAAATGAGTAATGTGAAACACGCTTTCTCCTTCAGAAAACTCCCACCATTATAATAGAGAATAGATATATAAGTTAATACTCATATGGAGTTAAATTGATTATCATTTTGAGCAATTACTCAGCTTAAAGCCACAGCAAAATCTGATTTAGAATAAAAAACAAAATTAATCATCAACTAATTTATAGCTAAATTTACAAAAATCAGTGATTTAAAACATTTTGTTTGTTATTCAATATTTTTCTGAACAACTATATATATATATAGATAATCTCTTTCTTATGCTCTGTGTAAATAATTTTGTGCCACAACATGTGCTAACATAATTATGAAAATAACTATCTAATTTAAATTTAAAAATTTCTAATTAGTTAGATTACTCTCACATGCTTGCACATATATATATATATATGTGAATCATTAATCTTTATGAATTAAATTTTAGTAATCAGTTTCAAGGTCAAGAATATTATCAACTTTATAGTACATAATTTGCTCAGAGTATGAATTTATAATAGCAATTATCATGTTTTTTAATTTAAATTAATGAATAGTTTTTTTTTTTTGATAAAAATTTAATGAATATAATAGCAATTTTATATTTCCAAATATAATATATAGTATATATATATATATATATATATATATATATATATATATATAATTGCCATTTTTTAAATGCAGTGGTTTTTCGATCCCTGCTGCACGAGCGAGCGCCAGAACGGCGTTCTCCGGGACTCCCGTCCCACGGCTCCCACCGGCCGGATGCGCCTCTGAAAGAGGCGGCTCATCGCGAGCCCATCAGGGGAGTGATATCCGGCATGTCAGCAAGATCGCGCCGCGCGGAGCTTCACCGGTGGTGAAGCTTCGGAAGCAGCACCGTTTCAAGCAACGGCCAGCAGGGATCATGACCCGATTGCATGTTAGCGCGGCGGCGGAGGAGCGGATCGGGAAGCGGTGGATTTGAGGCTTGCGTTAAGGTTGCCGAGAGAATGAGAAGAGGAAGGTTGGGGATTGCGTGTTAGCCGCTCTTTTTAATTCTTTGCATGGTATTGGTATGCATATATCTTTATAATATGCTTAGCTTTTGTTATCTTGAATAAAATAATTAATGTATTCTTTGATGTTGTTATGATATTTATTTGGTTATAATTGCTTTTTGATACCCATAATCCTTGATTTTTGCATGGGCTCTTCAATCCTTCAAGGCTGCCCACTTTTCAGTAATAGACACACACGTGTAAGAATTCGCTCGCCACCACAGCAGATAAAAATTGCAATAATGGTCCCTAATGATATACCCAGCTCCAGCTATATCCCACTTTTTACTAAGCCGTAAAGTTAATCTTGATCCATCCTGAAGGAGGGGAACCAAGAATCAAAAGAGGAAACAAGAACTCAATGAGCAGTTGGGTTCCAGTGGCTCCTTGGATGGTTCATGTGAAGCCGCAAGTCTCGTCTTATTACATTTGACTACCCTCGCTATCATCTTGAGCTTCACCTGCAAAGAAAGGTTAGTGAAAATAAAATATGTACTGCTGAAGGATGTCTTGCACTGCTTTATAAAGTCTAAAATTGAACCCTAAGTTATACTCTCATCAACTCTACATCCCAAAGAGCAATTTATCATATAATTTATAGTTTATAACAATGTAGTCGGCTGGGCCGTCATCGGGCTCAAAAGCACATGACTCATACGCCTTCCCCTTCGTCAGCCCATAGGGTTGATCTTTATTAATGACATCGATCGAGTGATGCGTGCATGTACCGCTACCTAACAGCACGCTGATGCCATGTACGTCGACCCATGGTCTCTAATCTTCTTTGAATCAGTGAAACCCTAGCTCGTTCTAGAGAGTCTTTGAAGAAGAAGAACACAGCAGAAGCTAAGAGAGGATAAGAGAGAATCAGAAGAGAAGAGAAGCTATAAATGAAGATAACACAAGAGGGAGGAAGGCGACTCTTGCCTTCTGCTAATTAAATTTATTATTTTATCTAATGCATTTTCTTGCTGTTTTCTTTCTACAAATAAACATATATAATAATAATATATATATATATATATATATAATATATATATTATATCTTTATGATTAGAGTATTTGAAAATAGCTAGAGAACTCAAAATTTAGAATAGCTGCGAATAAGTATTTAATAATTGAAGATTTGAGAAAAAAATATTTGCATGAAAAAGAATAGTATATATAGTTTATATCCGGATAGAAAGGAAATTTTGAAAAAAATGATATTATATGAGCTAAAAATCAAAATGATAAATCACGAGATCTTGTTAAATACTTGGATATGCATGAATTAACCTCAAAAATTATTTCTGAAATTTGCATAATACGTTGCTCTAGCGCTGCATCCCCAGTCACACACGTGGCTTCCAGGTGGCATTAACTTCTTATTTTGCTTTTATTCTTGCAAGTCTCAAACCCCAGTCAAACTTTGACCCACGCGGTTCGGTCAAACTCCGACCACGCGCGTTCGATCAAACATCGTCCACGATGATCCAGAATCACCTCTAGCAAATATCAATGACGATGATCCTCAGCTGCACCTGTCGCAGTCGGCGTGCGCCCGACCGCGCTGTTTTCCCATACAAGACAATCTTTTCAGACACGTAAATCAAGGACCCGCATGCTTCGGCCATCACGGATCCCTAGAAGCAATACTAAGATCAAAAAGCCTACCTCTCCTTTTGCTGTACTGTTCCCCAAAAAGCCAACAGCGGCATGAGCTCAGCTTTTTTTTATTCTTTCCCTTCCGGAAGAACAGGATGAAACTGCACCACTCGTTGCCTATAAAAACCTTTGAACAAGCTTCAAGAAAAAATGACCTTTTTTTGGAAAGTTGAATTCTTCCTCTATTACTTTTGTAAACGAGAGCTTGAGATAAGAAAAAGCTCTCTCTCTTTTTCTCTCTTTCTTCTGTTAGCTCATGGTACTGGCCATTCATGGTCGACCACCCTTTTTCTTTCTCTACTGAAATTAATCACTCGGCCGCTCGCGTGGACGTAGGGGATTTCTTCCCTGAACCACCTTAAACCTCTGTGTGTTGCTCTGGATGCATTTTATTCTATCTAAGCCTCAGTTAATAGGCTTAACCACCGCGTTCTGCCGTCTCTCAGGACTCTCTCTCTCTGTTTCTTGGGATCCCCTACATTTCACGTCAACAATATTATATATATATTAATTTTATTTTTTTATTTTTTTTTTTCTTGTTACCGGACTAATAAATATTAGGGTTCGAAAATTCAATGTGAATCATGATAGGTCTTACGCAAGAAATAGATCCTTTCACATGAAAAAATATTTTGAGAATATATATATATATATATATATATATACACGTACATGTGTGTGTGAGAGTTCATGCACCTTTTAATTTGCTATTTTAAGTTTTTCTTCTATAAATTACATGGTCTATATAATATATACTGCATTTAGCCATTTTTGTAAATAAAGCCCCATATTTGAAGAAGTTGTAAATGAATATTTGTGATTAATTGTCCTTTACAAATGGTTCTCTCTATTTCCATTACTAACAATTGTTTTCCTAAAGTCCATCCAAGTTAGATGTCTAGTTGAGAAAATTGCGAAAAAAATATAGTCTTAATGTTAGAATTTGTATATAATTTGAAATATTATTAATTTAACATTAAAATTTGTGTACTACTTGCAGGATCTAAGTATGAATTTAGAGAGAGTGAATAGACCCTAATTAAAATTAAATTTAGTATAATTTTAATGGAATTAAATTAACTCAAAAAATGCAATAAACTAAACACAAACAATAACAATGATAAAACATGCAAATAATAAGAAAGCACAATCACAAAAAACACACAATATAATGAGGTTCGGTATCATATAGTATTTACATTATCGGCATAAAAATAAACTAATTATCTACTAAAAATACTTCTTAATAGGAATATAGAGCAAAATCAATACAATTATTTTCTACTCCTTTTTACTTGCATTGAGGGAACATCTAAATACCTTCCATTTTTACTTAAAAGGTCTTCTTCAAACCTAATGTGAATGATCCACTAAGCACCTCTACTTATCACCCAATCCGAAGCTCTCCTTATGAGGAAAAAAATAAAATAAATGATAATAAAAACATATATGATGAATATAAATAAATTAACTTGTCAGCTTCTTCCTAAGATTGCACTTTGAAAAAATTAGAGAGAGTAGATACAACATGCTGTGATTCAAATATAAAAGTATTGTTCATTTTTGCTTTAGAAAACTGATCGACTCAAATCCTTTTGAGTTGAAAATCAAATCATTTTAGAACTCGGCTTTTGGGGTCCCATTCATTTACAATAAATATGATGGTTTGAAATATTTTCTATAGTTATACCGAGAATAATTTTAAATATAGTGGGCATAAAATATAAAAAATAAAAATTATTTTTATAAATTTAATTTTTCTAATATGTTTGTTTGTAATATACTAATATATATATGTATGTATGTACGTACGTATGTATATAATATATGTATATATATATATATATATGTGTGTATGTGGAATATAAATTTTAAGGTTAAATCATGAAAATAATTACAGGCAATTGTTGATGCAATTCGGGTCAATTCAAATCTGAGTTGTTTATTTTTAAATGGAATGGGTCAAAAAAAAAAAGATTTATTTAAGAGTTTTATCGAATCAAAATACAGATCAAGTTGAGTCATAATCTGATTCATTGATAGGCCTGCTTTTAGTAAAAGTCTTATCATGTTAACAAATGAGTTAGTAGATTTGTTCACTTTATTTTGTATGTGCGTTGTATTTTTTTGTGAAATTCAAAATACTAATTCTATTATGAACTGCAAGCATCTACGACCAACGAATTGGTCATGGATGCCCGTTATAAGGTTGCAAATGACTATTTGTGACCAACCACATTTGTCACAAACGTGGCCGCAATAGCTGGCAGCCTGGCAAATATATTTTGCAACCAACAAACCATTTGTCGTAAGTATTTGTGACGAACTTGTGATCAATGTTGGTCATTGATGTTAGTCCCAGCTGCAACTTTTGCGTTTTGTTGTTCGCTAACTAGACACACATTAGTCGCAAATTGGTCAAAAATCGAGTGTATTTTGAAAAAAAAATTAAAATAAATAATACTCAATATTTAATAAACTGCATGTATATAAAACATAAAACAAATTTAAAATTTTACTCGATTGTAAGTAATTTTATGTTTTAATTTTAGTTACCTATAATAATCTATCAATGAATTGTAGGCAGAGTATTTTTCTCTCCACTAGCTGCTCCTTATCAAATGGTTTAGATTTGAAGCTAGAGAGAATTTTCTTTTGCTTTCTCAAAATAACTTATGTGTATATATGTTATATTATTAATTAAATTTAATAAATAATTAGAGCTGAGAAAAAAATTTTGAATTATGATTTACCCAAAATAATTTTAGTGACCAATTTTACATTGTTGGTTCTAACCAAATTAAATTACCATATTTATAATTTACTCTTAATTGTAATTCCTAAAATTTAACGGATGATAGTTTGCACGAGTGACTTAAAAAATAGGGATAATTACCTACATGCCACATAATTTAGTTTTATTTATACCTTATTCATCCCTTCTTACTTAATTACGCTATGCACACTCAAAACATTATAAAATCTTACATACACACATTTGAGTTAAAACTTAATAAAAAACTATTTAAAAAAAAATATTCTGTTAGTAAATCATTAAAATTATATTTTTACTCTTAATGGTACATATTTTTCTCTTCCTCAATACCACTCTAAAGCGCTGATTTGTCCTAAAATCAATTCACGTCGCAGATATCTCCTTCCTTTGCCGCCACCTAAATATTAAGGTTTTAGGATTTTTCACTCAAAACATATTTAAATATTTTTAAAATAATACAATGAACGGCTCAGATTTTTTATAATCTAACTATAGTTAGGTTATTGAAAATTTATGATTACTCATTATAATAAAATTAAGTTAAAATATGTAAATATAAGATTTTATAATATTTTGAGTGTACATAGCGTAATTAACTAAAAATGAATGGGTAAGGCATAAATAAAATTAAATTATGTGGCATGCAGGTAATTATCCTAAAAAAATATGTATTTTCATCTCAACGATGGATAACCGTCTTATTCATTTTATAAAAATCATTTTTTTACTTATATTACCTACGATTCAAGGATTTTTCGATTAGTTCCATAAAGTAAATCAAATATGGTATTTAAAACACTCATTAAGAATGACAATCGATGTAATTAATGGGGTCTCACACAAGCGAATTCTCTTGAATTCGAGAAAGTGTATACCTTGTGTAGTTTGATTAGGTCTTGCAACGAGCGTAACCCTAAGATTTAATTGTCACCATTCAGTTTAAAATCTTGAACAAATTGCTAGTGACATATTTTTTTATCATGATACTAGTTAAAATATATTTCATCACACAGTTTAAATAGAATGTAGTATTCGTAGATCTAACTTAGTAATATTTTTTTGTCAATTAAATTGATACATACTAGTTAAAATTTATTTCATCACTCAGTTTAAATGGAATATAATATTCATAAATCTAACCCCAAATAGTTTGTATCTTGATATAATCATTATTTCACAAGATAAAAATTTAGATATCCTTCATTCAACGAGAAAAAATCGTAGAGCTTTAAGACATACCGAAATAATGCACTAAATTAAATAAAAATAAATAAAATAAAAAGAATTAGGTACAATCTTTCTTCAACATTTTATGTGTGTAATATAAGTGAAAGAATCACCTCATCTAAAGTAATCAAGCTGAAAAAAATAAAATAATATATATTTATATATGTATATATGTATATATGTATATATATATATATATATATATAATTTCAACTCATGGTATTGGGAGAAGAATTTAGTTGACAGTGATTATTTACTTCAAATAATATACATAGTTTTCAGTGTACTAGTATATTTAAAAAATAGACAAAAAAATAAAAATAATATGTATAACCTTTATACTGAATTTTCCAAATTACAACACATTTCAAAAAATAATATTTAACAACAGTTTAATGTTTAATTGTTAGAATGTTTATAAAATCAATTTAGCATTAATTTCCGTAAATTTAAACATTACATTTAGCATTATATTTTTGTGTACACCTATGTATATTAATATATATAAATAAGTATATATATATATATATATATATATATATATGAGTGCGTGTGTGACGCTCATGACGGAAGAGAGTTACGAGTGATCGCGGAGATATCCTAAAAAAAAAATCATTAAAGTAAAGTGCAAGTTTTAACAGATTTTTAAGCTAATAAATAATAGTGAGAGGGGTATATGATTGAATCTTTGTAGATTAAAAAAAGAGGAGAAATTCTGAGCTATATAATTAGATAACGTGATTCTAAATAGAAAATATACAATTTGAGGCAAAATCGTAAATTTACTAATAAAAAAATTCATAGTTAAGCATGTATAAGGTAGAGTAATATTGAGATAAGTAACATACTAGGAAATGCTAAAGTTAGCCGTTCTCAAAAATCAAAGCAGATAATATTTTTAATATTTAAATTATAGTATATTATAATATATATTTATGTATGTATGTATGAATGTATGCATATACATATCTGTATATTAGAATTTGTTTTTGAAGGGTGGCCTAAAGCATTTGCATTAAAGTAGAAGTAAAGTATAGAAAAATACATTAATTTAACATTTTTTTAATTTTGATTTGAGTTTTAATTAAGAAATAATTATTAATTATTTTAAATATACTATAAAAAATATTATTATTTTTTATATTTTATAAAATATAATTTTAAAATATTAATATTAATATTAATATTAATATTTTTAATATGAAAAATCTTAAAAAGGAGAAAACAACATATGAAAGATAAAATTTAGTTAATTTTTAAAAATATAAAGATAGATGTATTTAATGATCTTATAAAATATATAAATTGTTCAAATTAGTTAGAAAATACTTAAATTTAATATTTTATTTGAAAATTTAATAAAAAAATATGCGATTTTAAAATAAAATTCAAAACATAAGAAATTGAAATTAAATGTTTTGAAAAAATTAGACTAATCTGCAATGTTGTACCAGGCAATTTACCTTATAATATATCATGAGGGATTCAATTATAATTTCCTGAAAAAGAGGGACCTTCAGGAAATATTGCAAGGCTTTAAATTTTCAACTTGCACCGTACCCTGATCGCAAATATAAAATTACCAACATCGCCCGCCATCCACGGAGTCGTACTTTTGTCTGCAAGCAAACCTACAGTTGGCACCTGCAATGGCATATCCGTTATTTTATCAACATCAAGTGTCAGTTCTACAATCCATAACCCCTAAAACCGAAGCTTACGTTCTCGAGACTAGAAAGCCAAGAGGGTTCGTCTCCAACTGCGGACGCCCGATGCCGGCAATGTAGCCGGCCGACGGCGAGCAAACGACGACTTTTCTCCCATGAAGGAATCTGCTCCGACGAGCTGGCCGAGGGAGAGGGTTCGTCTCTGCGCGGCGCTGCTATTGATTTGCGAATGGCTGCTCTTCTTCAGCGGCCGCCCGGCAACGGCGGTCCCGATCCTCCGGCCGAGAGTGACAACCTCCTCGACGACGGTGCTCACCGGGATCCAGCCGGATCCGGCTGCCTGGACGCTGCCGTCTGGCTTCAATGAGAGCAAGCGCCCGGTGCCGAGTAGCCCTGATCCTCTCCACAACCGCCGGTGATGTCGGCCGGAAATGTTTAATTGTCGCTGCTTAGAGTGGGACGGTGATGGCAAGTTTGTAATTTGTAAGTAATGCCGGGGTAAATTTCTACAATCTTAGTATTTATTTTTTGTAAGTATTTTCAATTTTTCGTTCCGTGCGTAAATTGAAGAAGAAGGTTCATCTTTCATTGAATTATTAGATATAAATAAATAAATAAATAAGAAAAGTGATCAAAGCTCTTGAGGTTGAGCTGATTTTAGCCAAAGGACCTCTTAATGATGCTTAAATTTATGAAGCATTTACTTAAAACTCTCTAAAATTTACATATTAAATATTTAAATATCTAATTCTCAACATTACGTACATTTTTAAATAAAATTTCTTTTGTTTTAATCTTTTTGTTTCTTTTATTTATTTTATTTTTTTTAAATGCAAGCAATATATCTTATCACATATCAAAAAATTTGAGGTAAAAAATTGTGATAATAATATATAAGATGAAAAGTTGTAATGTATAATTACTATAAAGATGAGTAATATGAATATTTAATATATAAATATGATAGTTATGATTTAATTGTATAAAAGTTTGATTATAATTAATGTTGCTTATTAGTGGCCAATATATAGATAAATTAACCTGAGATATAGTTTTTGCAAATTAAAATATGCATCAAAATTCAATGTTTTCCTTAATGCATTAGTACTATGAAACAAATATGATCCTGAAAAATAATTCCATTTATAGTTCAATATAAATTGAATTGCATTTTATGCAATATCTTCCCATGTGTTATAGTTTTAACTTTGATGTAAGTCATTAGATATATCCGTCGTCTTTATGAATTATGAGAAGTAAAAGATATTAAATCTAAATTTATCTTAATACATATTAAGATAAATTCTTTTGATTTATTAGCTTAAAGGAAAATATTTAACTATATACATAATTAATGCTTAGCCTATTAGGCAGCATGGGCAGCCTACCCATGCTGCCTAGTCGAGCTGGCAAATCCAATAACGAGACTTTGTCAATCAAACTTCTAACTAGCGTTGTTTGCTTGCTCTCAACTTTTTTGACTCCAGTCATTCTCAGCTATTCGATTAGCTCTCTCTAGCAGAGTTTCCATAGAGCTATTTGTAGCTCTTCTCGCAGCTCCTTTCTTCCTCCATAGGGATCCTCCGCTAAAGCTTCCTCACTTCTCCTTATATTGCAACTTATCTTTCTTCTTAACTCCTTTTCTTGTTATTATAATTCTAATTTGAAATTTTTACCGTAACAATTTGAGCTGTCCAATCCAACAATATGGCTTTGGCAACTAAACTTCTGGTTAGAACTGTTCACCTAAGTTTTTTTTTTTCTCGGGCTATTCTCAATTATTCAACTAGCTCTATCCAGTAGAGTTTTTCTTGAACTATCTGCAGCTTTTCTCTTTGTTTCTTACCTTCCCCAAAGAAACTTCCAGCTAAAACTTTCTCACCTCTCCTTAATTAAATTGTAGCTTATCTTTAAACCTTTTTCTTAACTTTTTTTCTTCTTCTTGAAATTTTTACTCAAACACATTAAATATGTAAAAAAATATAAACTTACATGAAAGATGTGCTACATTTTACAATTCAAGATATAATTTAATTATGTGCAAAACACACCCCTCCAATATTAAAATTGCAGGAAATTTAAAAAGCTCTGAGTATTATTAGTGCAATGTCAAAATACCTCATGGTATTGCATTTATATCTCAGAAATAAAAAATAGTCAACTCAGTTCAATTTTTTATTTTAAATTTTATTAAAATTTAATCTATTTTGATATAAAAAATTAAAAATTTGATTCATTATAAACAAATAATCCTTTAAAATACTTTAATTTTAATTCCATCTGTCCTACCTGTATATATAGTGGTAAATTATTGATAAAAAATGGAAAAAAAAACTTTTATGATAATTAATAAGAAAATAAAATGAGACATATCTTAAAACAAAGAAAACATTGATGGAGCTTATTTGATATATTTGAGTGTAGGTGATTTCATGTCATTTATATTAAAAGAATTACATGAAAAATTAAAAATTTAGGGGGCGTTTGGTTCAATATTATTTCAATGTCAATGTTATTTAGATATCATGTGATTTAAATGTCATTGTTATTCATCAATGAATATTTGTTTGATTCAATGTTATGATATTAGAAAATATTAATGTTATCTAAATTATTTTTATTTAGTTAGAAGTTATTGATATTATTATGATGACAAATTGATGGTATTATCTTGAGATATTGTCTGATTTAGGGTAATAGTATTTTTGTAATTAATTATAATATTATTTAAAAATATTATTAAATTAAATAATTATTTTCTACAGACAATATAATATAATAATCTTTTAAACAATATAGTACAATTGCAAGGGTGAATGTCGAATTTCTACTTTTGTAAGGGACTATAATACAACTTTTCAGTTACCTTTTCAAAACTAGTAACTGCCAAAAGAAGTAACAAAAGGAAGAAAATCTCCTTCCAGCGTTTCATAAAATGTCCAGCTAGTTTGTCAAATCGGCTGAGCCGGTCAGACTGTACGAGGATCCGCTGCGGACACCCGAACGCGCACCAGCGACTTGTAGCTCGACGAGGACCAGCACATCGTGACACGTCCTCACATCTGTGCACTGTGCTTTCTCGAGATCTGGACCCCGCGGGGAATGCTCTGGGAAACGGAATTGCGGATGAGAAACGGGATACGGAAAGCGATAGGCCAAGACGTGCGAAGGAGATCATGGGAATGTCGAGCGGCACAGGGTGGTCATCCGGTGACACGTGGCCTTTTGAACGGTGATGGCTTGTCGCGTAGTTGGATTGGGTTCTGCGTTCTGATATGCGCTTTAATGACAAAAAAGAAATCAAAGAAAAATTAGTGCGATATAATCAAAGCCAAATTTTTTTATCCAAAAAATACAATTTTTTTTCTGGCGCCGTTGCTAATGTTATCGGACCAATTTAGAGCGAGTCTAAGTCAACTCAAAATCTGAAATTTTAAGTTTAATTCAGCTTAAAATCAGTTCGAAATTGAAATGAAGCGTGATTCGAGCCGTCTCGACTCGAAACGACTCGATTCCGAGTTGGCTCGAATCAGGATTAGAATCGTCTCATAATTGTAAAAAAAAGAAATATTATATATTCAAACAGATTTGATCCTTAAACTTTAAGAAAAAAAAATCTTAAACTTTTCCCACTTTATCATTAAATCACTAGTTAAATTATATGTATAATTTTAAGCTAAATCGAATCATATTTTGAGTGAGCCAAGACCAACTCGAAATCGATTTGAATGAATTTCAAGCAAAAATTCTTAGCTCATAAATCGATTCAAAATTTTTGAACTGATTTTGAATCTATTCAAAAATAGAATAAGTTCCAAGCAAATTTCGAGTTATGTGTCATTACACATATAGAAATCCTTATATTTAAAAATATTTATAAGTCTATAAAGCATTTATCAAAAAAAAATTTATAATAAAAATAATTTATATCTCAATCAACATAAATTATAAAAGAAAAATTTAAACACATATTACATTAAATTTTAAATATTATACTATTATTTAAATATATATTAATATATAATTTAAATTTTGCAAAAATAATAACATATAAATAGTAGTCTAATTTTAAACTTATATAATCCTTTTATTTCTGATACTATATATTTTTATTAAAAAATTAATTAATTTTATTTAATATTTAATATAATTTTTAATATAACTAATTAATTTTATTTATTAACACACAAATATTTTAAGTTAAATTACATCAGAGCTCTTGAGGTTAAAAATGTATTACAAATTAATCATAATTTTTTAAAAATTTCAATTTGAGTCACTGCATTAATCACAGGTCATCGACCTGACCTAGTGCAGGTGGAAAGTACTGATGGTATTGGAATTGATGATGCTAATACAGTGAAAATTTCGATATTAAATTTATTGTAAAATTTGGGTTGGATATAAAAATAAATATTAAAAAATTAATAAATATTTTTTATGTAAAATTTTCATAGTTTAACAGATTTTGATATAGAATTATGCTAATACTGTTAATTTTTTGTAAGTTGGCGACAGTTGTAATAAACTGTAGGACACCAATTCCAAAGTAATCCCAGATATTAACAAAAACAATAATTGATGTACATAAAATATATATATATACATATATATATATATATATGCTCTGAGTCTGTATCAAACAATAATGCATGCACTTTGTAATAATTTAGATGCTATTTTTTATCTATAAAACGGAGAGCCTTCGGCTTGTGGAGAGCATCCGTTGCACACTCTTCTCCTCTCTCCTCCCTCCTCCTCCCTCACACTCCGTGATCCCTCATCTTATTAATAAATATGATATATTCTTGTTTATATTTTTTTTATTTCATGAAGTTGGTAATTTATTAAAATAAATTTGTGGCTAATGATCATATTGGGAGATAAGTAGGTTTCATACATATTCCATGTATTTTTATGAAAATTCTTCAATAAAACATATATTAACTATTTGCATTCTTGATATTCATTATCAGACTAATTAAATTTTATAAAATCCCTCAAATTATTTCTTGATAAAAACTGTTTAATTTAATAAATATGGCTCACGCCTTGGTTCTTTTTTGCGGACTCTTTTCATAATTTTTAATTGAGATAAAATTATATTTTTAAATAATAAATAATTAGAATCATCATTAATATCGACAGCTTTATCTAGTTGAAAATTTTTTTGAATAGTTTTAAACGTTATGATTATAAAAGACTACATTCTTTATAGTTAAAGTTGACCACATGAGTCTGTGTCGAATGCCATGTAAGAAAAAAGTTTTATAATTTTTTTGTTGTGATTACAGAATACAGTAGGATAATATTTAGTTGGCCGAACTTATGTCGTCTCACGGGATATTTTGCGAACTGATGCTTTGTTTCGAAGTTTAAGCATTACGTTTTGTAGCCACTTATTTCAATTTGAGAGTTGATTAATGAAAAATTAATTACTTACATAAAGAAAAAGAACCAGTAACGTGAGAGGCCTATGTGAAATACTCCAAAAAATTGAGAATATTTTGGTAATTATCCATTCTGAAAATTTATCTTTGGGTGCTTTGTTAATTGGCTTATCTCAAATAGATCATTGATTTTCAAAATATAAATTGTATTTTCCTCAAATTTTTTTGCAAATTTCACTTGTCCATTGAATTTAAGGGGTAGATTTATAATTTTTGTAATTAGATCAAGGATGGAGATCATTAAATTTTTAAGTAGCACACTTGTTAATTAGCGCAACTCTAATTTTCTTGTGGATATATTTATTTCTTATTCTATCATTTCGTGTATATCCACATATCTATTTTAGTATTCTTATTTTTGTAATATTTATTTTATTTGTATATTTTTTTAGGCCAGCATTCAGTATCATGTATCATCATCATTTTTATTATAGTTTTATGAATTTTACCTTTAGTATTATTTTAAATTTAGATAGAATTTTTTTTATTACACAATACACCAAAAGCATTTCTCTATTATTCATCTTGCTTGGATCCTACTAATAACGTCATTATATATTTTATCATTATTTTATATGATTGATTCAAGGTATCTAAAGCGCTCATTCATTTTTACAATTTAATTACCGACTATCATATCACTAATATAAGTACTTTTTTTTATTAATTACGTATTTCATATATTCAGTTTTTGATCTACTTAGATGAAAATCTTTTGATTCTAAAATATTCCTCTAAAGTTCGAGTTTCGCATTAACTTTTTCTTTAATTTTATCAATAATGATAATTTCATTTACAAAGGCCTTCAGTTTCTCAAAATACAACTCATAAAACTGTAATTTTGAGCAAGTTAAGCAAACAACTCCTAATTTGCCACATTAGATATTTGCTAACACTATATATTTCATTGAAACTATTAAAAAAAAAACACTATTGCGTTGAATCACAAGCATAACACTATTATCCTATTAGATAGTGTTGAGGGAGTAACTTATAGCTTCATGTAAAATCTCCATAAATTATATGAAAATGAAAATAATTAAAGAGCGGCATCTTAAAGTATGTCATTAAGATACATAAATTGCAACCTCATTATATAATAGTAAGAAAATAATCATAAGTTATTTATCCCATACCATCTCATGGGAAGATGGAGATTGAGATTGTAGGAAATATGTAATACTCTCGTAAGTAATTACTCACTGATATTAAGTATTTTATGGAATAAATTAAAAAAAAACAAATAATATAAAACTTTTTCAAATTATTTTTCTTCCTTCAAACTATTTTTTAAAAAATATTTGACTTTTATATAAAAGTATAAAAGACAAGTTGAGATGCTTTAAATGACTAATGATCCTCTCACTTCATAGCACAAAAAAGGAAGATTCTAATTTGTTTTCAAATTTTGGGCAAAGTAAAATATTTATGTAATGAATTTTTGTGCATACATTATACATCTTAGATTTTTCATATGTTTTATATCAACATGAAAAGAAATCCATTTTATAAGAATCATATTTTAGCATTCCTTTAAGATAGAAATAATTTTGATATTTTTACAAAAATTGGGTCTAGAAAAATGCATCACAAAATAAATAAAAATGATGCTTACATCTTTATTTTTTTTTTGCGACTCCATTATATATTGAATTTTGGAACAAAATAATGCCCTATTAGATGCAAGTCATTTCGTATTTTATCTACAACTCTCCTATTTCTATAATACTATTACATACATGAATAAGAAACATGTATTCTTATACATATTTTTATTTGTATATTGTATTTTGAAGTTTTTTGTATACAAATGCGAAGTATTAAATATCACCGTGAGTGTAATTTTTATATCGCTATGCAATTAAATTTGCAAGGATGCAATATAAGGCATTTCAAATCTAGTATGATTCTTTGTACAAACTCATATTTTCAACTCTTTATGAGACGCTTGCTCGAGCATTTCGTATCTCCAGAACTTTTATACATTTTGTACAAAATGCATTATGTATATCTAAGAATATTTTATCATTATTTTTTAATATCACAATTTTTTCTATTTTATTTAAAAATTATTATAGTGTAATTCGAATCTAAAGTCACGTTCTCTTCGAATTTTGACTCTTTTAATTCGAGTAATTTTGAAAGTGATGAAAAGTTAGAGCCTTCTTTAAGGAGGCTTTCTTGATGATCTTCTCTTGGGTTTTTTTTTTTTCTCTTCGTGGGTTGAATTTATTAAAAGGGAATTTGGTATAATATTATTTAGATGTCATGATATCTAAATATCATCTTTTGAGTAATATTTTTATAATTTTTTAATAATTTTTTTTTTTAATTTCGTCAAACTAAATAATTATTTTTCTAGATAACACGACATAACATTAAGATAATATTGAATCAAGTAAAATTAGTAGTTAAATTTATCAACTTCTACGAGTTACCAAAAACTGAGGCAAAGGATTTTAAGCTAAACTTATATTCAATAGCTTGACCTATAAACCCTAGCCAAACGGGTATTATAAGAAATTTGTATACTAGTCAAAAATCTCGTTATTATTTTGAAATTTCGAGATAGAGTTTCTTATGACAGTGGGTATCCTTTTACCTAATACAATTAAAATCCATTTCAAATATAAAATCAAATCAAAACATGTTTTTAATCATAAAGACTAATTTGAATATCACCCTTTAGGCTCAAAGAGGTATAAATGATCGGATCTCATCAACTGAGCTTGTTTGGTTGAGTGTTAAATTTAGGTAAATAAAGAGAAAACATTTTATTTTATAGAATTGATGAGAAATTTTTTTTTTTAATATTGAGAGGTACGTAAGATGTGAAATAAAGTTGATCTTAAAGTTGAAATTTGTGTTGAATGTAAAATAAAATTATTAAAATTTATAATAAATTTAAAATATTGTTAAAATATATTTTTGCTCATTTTTGAGTTTTAGCCGAATAAGCCCATATTAAGTCGTTTAATTAGAAATTTGCTGACATCCAATAAGTTAAGATTTGAAATATTGGGAGCCATTTAAATAATATTCAGGAATAACAAAAAATTAAGAAACAAATTATATCTAAAATTAATCTGAAACATTGGCAGAATAAATTTGAAATGAGTTAGAATACAGGAGAATTCCAAATAATCAATTAAAACACAATGAAAAATTTAAAACATGAAATAATAATAAATGGCCTAAGCCCCGCTACTCGGGGTGGCAATATATGACTCGACCCGTGAACCCGACCTGAACTCGGCCCACAAATTTCGAGTACGGATCATAAATTTTGACCCATTTATTAAACAGATCGGGTTCAGGTTAGGCATAATCGAGTTGGGCATTTATCAAAAAATACTTTATAAATGGGTCAGGTCGACCCGCTAACTTGACCCATTTATTAATCAGGTCGGGTTCAGTCATGGATTTTGACTCATTTAATAAATGAGTTCGGTTCGGGCTGAGGATATTCAAGTCGGGACGGGTTCGACCCGAACCCGACCACCCTTACTCGCTACATAGCTCGAGCTTTACGGAAACATCACATCATGTGTGTAATGTTATTCCTCCGAAATTGAAAGCTATGATCATTTTAAATAAGACTTTCTTTTAGTGAGATTCAATGCTTTTCAGAGAAGGAGTCCTCGAACAATCGAGTATTATGAACAAGGCCTCATATATGTCTTGTGTAGCTTTTCTTCCAATAGGTTTTTATAGGTTATTGTCGAGTTTTTTCTCTTTTAATAATGCTTTCTTAAGATATATCAATTATGTTTTTATTCCTTTTTTTTCATGTTTGCCCTTGGGGCTATCCGAAACTCTTCTTTCTCGGGAAGTACTTTGATTTTCGTTAAGATTGTCTTTCGATATTGACTAGGATACTCGATGCGAAATTTTAAAGAATCCTAAGTTTTGATCCCTGGTTACTTACTAGTCATCGTGGTTTCAATTTTTAAACTTCTCTTCGTTAGACATGTGACACCTTAGAAGCTTCATTGGGTATTACCTCCAGTCTTTGAAGTCATGCATGCACATCTACTATCAACGTATTTCTACGTTAATTTTTTTTACTATTTCGTGTATTCATCGTGTTCTAATTATAGAGAAATCATTCTATTTTTCTAACAATAAAAATATAACATTCATAACTAACTTATATTTAGAAATATATATATATATATATATATATATATATTATAAGTGTAGCAATTAATCTACATATACTTCAAGGCCTTGTTTGGTTCGAGTTTTTTGTTTGACAAGATTTTTTTTTTTAAGTTTAATTAAAGAAAAATTTATTTTAATATTAGAAAGCGTATAAAATGTAATATTTGTATTTGCATTAGATGTGAAATAAAGTTAATTTTTATAGTTAAAATTTGTATTGGGTAAAAATTCCAAACAGTTTATCAGCGCAGATATTCAGAGGCCAACTACGTTCTAATATGTGTAGTAGATCGCATTTTAGGGCTGTTAACGATTTGATCTCGAGTCAATCCGACCTGGCTCAAGATTAAATTGAAAATTTTTTGATTCAATCTTGATTCAATCCAAAGAATGAATAAGGGGAGTTTAATCTGATCTCGATTCGAGCTGAGTCTGGCTCATTTGTTATCGATTCAAGCTCGATCCGAGTTAAAATCGATTCGACTTTCGATTAATTTTTATCTTTTATCTAAATATTATGTATAAATATATTTGTTCATTTAATCAACTTAAATCTGACTATTTGCTTTGATCTATTATTTAAAGATGAAAATAAAAAATAATAATATACATAAATATAATTTAAATGATTATAAAAAAAATTAATGAAAATCTAATGAAGCATTCCAATAGACTACTGAAAAAACTATATATTAAATTTACTTATATATATAAATGTATATATATATAATATTTTTGTTTTTTAATCGATCCGATTTCGAGCCATCTCGATCCGATCCTATGCCGGCTCAAGATTAATTTGATAAAATTTTTGAGTAAAAAAAACGGCTCATTAGTCGACTCATTTAGATCGAATTGAACTCAATTCAATTCAAATTTTAAGTGATCTTTCATTTTTGAGCAAAATTAACAACGGTAATCCCATTCTGTTTGTTCACCATTCTTTTATACAACATGTCATTTTTATCATATAGGGCTGCTTAAAAACATTTTTTCACTGCTTAAAATCATAAAATATTTTTACATATTTACTATAATTATATTATATTTTTATTTATTAGTTAATTATACTATTAACAGCATGAGCCAAGCCATCCACTTGAATAGAGATATTTTTTATTAAAAATTATAATTGATGTGAAATAAAATTAATTATTATATTAAAAATATGTGAGAAAATGTGATATAAAATTAGTTATTATATTGGGATATGTGAAGAATGTGATATAAGTTAGTTATTATTTTTGTAATATATGCAGGATGTGAAATAAAGTTAATTTTTAATATTAAATTTTTTGTGTGATGTGATATAACTGATTAAAATTAAACCAGATTAATTTGAAACTCTCAGACAAACAAACGGGACTCTAGTGTCCACACATAACTCTACCAACAAATATACAAGGTACACGGAGAAACAGCGAGAAAACACGTTCTCAATTCTAGTTGCGTGCGTACACATTCGTGTGCAATTGAGCTCTGAATATTTAAACTCGTATATTATACGAATTTAAATCTAATAATTTCTCTGCTAACATATTGATGCCGGATGAAAAAAATGCAAATGATATTTTATATTTATATTTAGCAAAATTAATTAGTAAATTATTTTTAATTAAGCATAAAATATTTCTAAATAAATTATATTATAAATAAGAATTTTTTAATCCCGTAAATTAAAATATTTTAAAATTAAAATTAAACTTGATCGTTTGATAAATAAGAATTTATCAAATTAGATTAGTGCTTCAATTTAAATTCAATAAATTAGATCCGAGGTTCAGGAATTTAAGACAGATGTCTCATACTTAAATCCAACAGTAATTGTCACTCAAATAAATATCGGGTCACACAGTTAGAGCCAAATAAATAATCCAAGTTAAGCAAATAATTTGTATTGAAATCAAATAATTAGATTAATTGGGTTCAGGAAAAAAATTTATACCAACGATTTGAATCAGAGAAGGGTTAATGACAATAAGACCTCGTTTGGTTGGAGCTACTTTTTTTACCCAACATAAATTTCAACTATAAAAATCAACTTTATTTCACATTTAATGCAAATACGAATATTAGAATTTAAAGTATTTTACATTTTACACACTTTCTAATATTAAAATAAATTTCTCTCATTAAACTTAAAAAATAAAATATTTTTTTTCTCTTGTTAAAAAAAAAAAGCTCGAACCAAACGAGGCATAAGGGTTGACTAATGATCGTATAGCGACAGCTGGATCCCCAAAAAAGTATCGTATCTGATGTTATGGAGGATGTCGTTAGTTTAAGCGTCGTGAACGATGTTGCACAAAGCCAAACCAGCAGGATCGAGGTCCGAGGTCTTGGACAATAGTTGTGTGCCAGAGCGCGAGCAATGGCTGGCCGTGAACAATGTTACAGATGACTGCGTTAGTTTAAGCATCATGAACGATGTTGTAGAAGGTTGAATCAGCGAGATCGAGGTCCGAGTTCTTAGACGATGGCTCCGTGTTAGAGCGCGAGCAGTAGCTCACCGTGAACGATGTTGTAGATGACTTCATTAGTTTAAACGTCGTGAACGATGTTGCAGAAGGCCGAACCAACGGGATCGAGGTCCGAGGACTCAGACGATGGCTGCGTGCCGGAGCACGAGTAGTGGTTGGCCGCACGGCAAAGGCGGCGGTGGTGGGGTCGCCGGCTCTCACGGGTAGCCGGCGGGTCGCTGAAGGTGAAGGCGACACGAGCGGAGCGAGCTTCAAAGATAGGCGAGTGCGCAAAGTATTTGAGGCGTTCAGAAGAGAGCAATGGGTAGAGGAAATTTTCTTTTTTTTAGTTTTTTTGAGAAGTAGATAACCAGGCTAATTTGGGAATTCTCATCAAAGGCTAACCCTACCCTTTCTTTCATCAGAATATCAACCCTTTAACTCGATTCTAAGCTTTGAGAAAGCTCAAATATAATTTCATTCATCAAATGCTACCTTCTTTTGCAATACAAGGCAACATCTTTATATAGACATTTAAAAACATAATATTAAATATGAGAAATAAAATATTAAATAAATAAAAATAAATATAGAACAAATTCTATTACAATCAAATAAAATCAGCTCCAAATACAGTGATCCTTCAAATCTTCCAAATATGCTCTGAATAAAATCAAATATAAATAAAACTAATATAGAAATCACTAATAGTTCTAATTAATTTGAATTTAAATTTTAATTCAGCACACGACGTTATCCTAGCCGTTCACATATCCTGTTATCTATCTTTTGAATCGAAGCAAAACTTAAGGAATTGATTTGAAAAAAAAAAATTATGTTGAACATCAAAATTAATATGAAATTATCACAAATTAAATGGCTCCCAATATTTCAAAATTTGAGGATCGGGTTGCCTTCGGTGAAGATAAAGAAGGACCCGACCCGCTTAATCGCATCAAACGAAGATAAAGAAGGACCCGACCCGCTTATTCGATCTTTGATGCGATTAAGTTATTCCTCGCACATGCAGTATTTTGTTATGCCTGCGAATGATTACATCAAGAAAAAGACGTTTTAAAAAGGCCATCATAATTCTCACTATTTATGGTTTGAACCCAATCGGTAGCACCGATCTGAGTTCGAGCCGAGTTAGACATGATTCAAACTCAGCTCATCTCAATTCGATTCGAATTGGGCTTGGCACGGGTCAAACTAGGCCTATAAATGGGTCGGATCTTGATCCGATCCGATCCGTGATCCGAACCGATTATCTTATAAAACGAAATAAAATTTTGACCCGCACGATTATTCCGAAAAACCGACCCGCTCCGTTTAAGTATTGCCGGGTCGGATCCGGGTCGGATCCGGGTCAATGTTGATCCGACCCGAAATTTATAAGTATGAAATTACTTTACGTATTTATATATTTATTATTTAATTACATATATTAATTGTTGCTTTATTTTATGAACGTTTTGAAATGTGACTGAGGCCTATAATTATTAAAGAAATTATTGCAAATTATTTTAAGTGCAGTAACCACTAAGTGCTTGCATTGAAATGAGATAAATAGCTATAAATATTTTTTACCGTTGAGATAAAATGTTTAGTGCTAGCTTTAATAGAACTGTGCTTTATTTTTTGTGTAATATTTTCATTCAACTGTTAGTTCTATGTTTTGTAATATTATAAAATAATACTGATATCAGTGATATGATCTTTAGATGTTTATATATTATGCCTATATTTTTTACTATAATGAATTTATATTGTAAATTTTAGTGATCAAAATTTTATTTTAAAATATAAGAATATAAATACAACTAATAGTTATAGTTATTGAAAAAATAGTGTTAAATTATGTAAAAAGAGTTCCGGGTCAACCCAAAATCTGATCCGAAAATCCGAACTGTGGCGGGTCATGAAACGGATCTGGGTTGACCTCGATCCGATCTGAATTTTAATCCGATCCGGATATATTGGAATCGAATCCGGGTCGGAGTTAACCCGATCTAGATCGAATCCGGGTCGGAGTTAACCCGATCTGGATCCAATCCGTTGACACGCCTAGGTCAGACTCTACCAACATTTGAAAACATTTTTAACCAAACTAAGTTATGCACAAATAATAAATAATTATATTGAATTAATAAATGTATTATTTATATTTACAAATAGTGATTTATTAAAGTTTGATCCGATCCAATTATGTCTCGTGGCTCGGCTTAAGAAACTCGTGCTAAACTCAATTGAACCTATATATTAATTTGAATATCAAATTATTATTGATCTTCTCATAGCTCTAGATTTCACCCAAATTTATTTGGCGATTGCCGGTAATTATGTTTGAAAGTGAAAAGTTACTTGTTAATAATTTGAATTTGACTCAATTTAATATTATCTAAAATTCTTCGTGATGGCTCGCTCGAAAAAAAATTGATTAAATTTACATAAAAAAACCTTTTAGATATACAATGTTCCTCTAGAGTGGCATATATATATATTATATATATATATATATATGTATATATATATATGTATATATATATAGTACATATTGCAAAAGTTAATAAGTATACTAAACTCATAAGACTTAATGAATACTATTTAATACTTTCTCTAATATAATTCTTAATTTGATGGACTAATAATGCTATCTTGAAAGCCCGAAATCCAATATTAGTCGAGTTAAGTCGGTTCGAATTCAGAAAAATTTTATAAATTAACGAGCTAAGTTTGAGCCATTATAGCCTTTGCTCAAACTAATAATGCTATCTCGAAAGCTCGAAATCTAATATTAGTCGAGTTAAGTCAGTTCGAACTCAGAATTAGTTTATAAATCAACAAGCTAAGTTTGAGATATGCTAGGCTCCGCACAAGCTTAAATCTTTCTCACTTCTATATGTAGTAGACTAATACAAGTTCAAACTTATAGGCTAATACTAGGCTTACTAAAGTTCTCAAAAACGAGAAATTATTGGTTCAAATAGAGTTCGATGTCATGTAGTCGGATGCGAGTGACGGTGCGACACATGCAATGATGGGGGAAGGGTTACTTATCCCAATAAAGTACATAAAAAATGTATCAAATATCAAATTTATTTAAACAAATAGCTTGTAAAATTTATTTAACAATAACAAAAATTAAGTCTTTATCTACTAAGTAGAGTCAGGTAAATGAATTCTTTATTTTCATTTGCACTCTATTAATTAATAGATTCTTATTTATAATGAATACGATTATTCTTTATAGTTTATTGGTATGTTTTGTTTAGTCTTTCTCTTTTTTTTTTTATTATACGAGTAAAATGCAATAGTTTAATTTTTCGTTCTGGAGCTTTAATCTGCTTGTGATTTACATATCCAAATTATCTAAGTCAACTCTCTCTAAATTTATTAACAAAAAATTTATGACATTCCTAAATTTGGACTCTAAAAATATAAATATTTTTGCGTGGCAAAGGACTCCTACGTTTCCTACATTTACCAAAAATAATCCGAATGACATGATTTACATTTCGTAGATTTACATATGTGAAATAGGAGTCGTATCGAAAAGAACGAATGGAATTACTTCAAAATCTAATCTAGTGGACTTCAATTTAAAATATTCATTAAATCAGATTAATGAATAATATATAATAAGATAAAATGGTTGTATATTTTTTCTTTGACATAGTATAAGGCCACATATTTCTCCTTATCAAAATTTTTAGATCACATCTAAATATATCTTTTAATCTTATCCAAATGATTTCCATTTATCATATATATGTACAAATTTTATTTTCAAATTATTTCTTCTGAGCAACCTCAATTTTTTTATTTTTGTTTTCATACTTAGAATTTTTTTGCTTAAAATTCTAATTTTCATATTTTTTCTCAAATTATTTCTCATATATGCTTTTTTTTAAAATAATATAGATACGGTCAGAGTTATATTTTGAGATCATATTTATTTTCTGAAAGTCAATATTATATTTTTGAGATAATTATCTATATACCACACAATTTAATTTTATTTATGTTTTATCCATCCATTCTTAGTTAATTATGCTATGCACATTCAAAATATTATAAAATTTTACATATACATATTTTAACTTATTTTTATTATAATGAGTAATCATAATTTTTCAATAACCTAACTATAGTTAGATTACAAAAAATTTAAGCCGTTCATCATATTATTTTAAGGATATTTAAATATATTTTGAGTGAAAATCTTAAAACCTTAATGTTTAGTTGGCGGCAAAGGAATGAGACATCCGCGACGTGAATTATTTTAGGATAAATCAGCGCTTTAGTGTGGTATTGAGGAAGAGAAAAATACGTACCATTAAGAATAAAAATATAATTTTAATGATTTACTAACAGGATATTTTTTTTTCAAATAGATTTTGATTAAATTTTAACTCAAATATGTGTATGTAAGATTTTATAATATTTTGAGCGTGCATATCGTAATTAACTAAGAATGGATGAGTAAAGTATAAATAAAACTAAATTGTGTGGCATGTAGTTAATTATTTTTATATTTTTTCGTGACATGTTGCGCCATTAATATATTTTTATATTAACAATATTTAAATTCAGTACATCTCTGGAATATGAAATTATAATCCTCCATGACACGTTGAGATGTTGATAGATTTTTACATTAATAATATTTAAATACTTTTAAATAATTTTTTAAGTGCTAAAAGGCTACAAACTAGTGCATAATAGTTGAAAATAAAAGTCAAAAATTAATAGAGTTTAAATATTTTTGGAATGCAATTGTGAACCAACATTGCATCTTTTTTTTTAATTAAACTTCAATTATCAGCCAAAAAAATATTAATTATCTTGTCATGATAATATTCGATTAATATTTGATTAATTCATACATATGCATACATATTAGTTATAATATAGTAACTTGCACTCGGATCGAGTTGCAATAGCTCTCCAACTCTGTGCAATTTTTTCGATTATATTATTTATATAGCATATGTAATTTTAGATATAGCACCGTTCAAAATTAAAATGATACTATATCAAAAAAATAATGATAATAAATAATTTTTTTATTTTTTTATTTTATTTATTGATTTTATTTTATATATAAATTAATTTATTTTATTAGAAAGTGAAATAAAAGTAATAATTTTATTAAAAATAATTGAGAATATCAAATAAATTTTTATTATATGTTATTATTATTATTATTTAAGCAATAGGTTGCAGTGGCTCAGGGCTAACGTATAATAACCAGCAATTTTCCTCCTTAATTACCGGATCTCGTCTTAATCAACAAATTAATGACCCTGTCCTACCACGTCCCACGTCGGACAGTTCAAAAATATGGTCAAAAACTGAAGTCTAATGAAGCCGGACTCAGCAGCGGCACATGGCCTTTTCTGTTGGCCGTGGAAATGGTCAGGCACTCCAAAAATAGAAAATAAATAATAAAAATAAATGAAATAAGAAATTAAAGAAAAACGGGTGGATGACAGAAGCCCGCTGAAGGTCGACATTAGCTGCGAATAATCACGCCTTTTTTTCGGTCGTTAATTAAAATTTGTGTTAATTAATTATCGATTTAATAGCGATTTAAATAGCCCTTCGAGCCTGTTCAAGATTCAATGGTCGAATTGGGATCGAACCAGAGTCGAACCGAGATGAAGTAAAAATTTAAAACTAATAAAATATAATATAAATATAGTTAAGATATATATTATTCACACATCAACACAATAATTAGACATAAAATGAATATTTAATAATTGAATTTAACAAATAATATCTTATGTCAATAACCCAAAAGATAATTCCAAGCAAATCGAAATAACAATAACCCAACAAAATATTCGCAAATCACAAATTGAGTATAATATTTAGTACATCATTAAAAGATTTGAACAAATGTATACTTTATAAATATTAAAATACTAAATTATTTCATCATTTCATATCACTAAAATACTAAAATACTAAGTCATTTCAAAAAAATGTGTGGTGGAGAGGAGAGTGCGATGCAAGAGAAATCGCGAGTTCGTGACTGTTGCGCGAGTAGAGGCCGCAGAACGGAGGTGAGTTAGGGACTAAGAGTTTAGGATTTTTTTTTTAAATTTTAAACTCAACCGGTCCAATCTTATCGGTTGACCGGTTGAACCGCGGTTTAGACCGGTTCTGGCCGGTTTTAAGCGAATTCGATTATAAAATTAAACCGGACAAATTGGCTGACCGGTTCACGGTTCGATCGGTTGAACCGACCGATCCGGTCCGGTTTTTAAAACTTTACTTGTAAACCTTAACTCTTTAATTTTGAAAGAATTAGCAAATATTATGTTTATCACATATTCTCAAAAGAAATATTTCAAGCATATTTTTTAATATTTATAATACAGATAAATTTAGTTAATATTGAACTGAAAATTATGATCTTAATAAAATAAAGTCAATATTTATAATATAAAATAAAATTAATTTTAGAAATATTTATGTATTATATTAACACATAATTTTAAAAAAAAATTGAATAATCTACATTTTATGAATATAGTGTAATAATGCAAAATATGAAATTTTGTGTAATTTAATTTAAATATTTTTAAATTTTAAATAGTCTATTGAGAAATTTGATAAATCAGGCTCTGTTTGGTAATAAAAAAAAAAAGGATTTGGTTAGAATTTTTAGTGATTTTTAAAAAAATATGTATGATGTGAAATAAAGTAAGTTGGTTATATTAAAAATTGTGTATGATATGAAATAAAGTTGATTGATTTATTGAGAATTGTGTTGGATGTGAAATAAAGTGATTGTTTAATGTTGGAATTTGTGTGAGATGAGATATAAAATAATTTTTAAAAAATAAATTTAAGATTTTAGTTATGGGTAATTTTAGCCATGGGTTTTAGTCCATATCAACAAAGCCTTAAAATTAGGAAATTAAGTGTATTCATTTTTTTGAAAAGAATTTTAAATTTGTTAAATGCATTAAAAACTTGAAAATAATTTAATTTAATTTTTTTAATTCTTGTCTTCTCTGCCCTCGTTTTCTTTTTTCCATGTATCTTCGTAATTGCATTTATTTCTTTTTTATTTTATTTTTAGCAGCGTAGATTCTTATCTCCTCTTCTATAAAAATCTCCCTCTTCCCTCTCTTGGCCCCTCTCCAAGCCCTAGGCTTCATCAGAGAGGCAGCCAAGGTTCTCTCTCTCTCTCTCTCTCTGTGTTTGTGAGATCTATGGTTTTTATTTCGGTCTGACCGATTTTTTTGGTTATGAATAGATTAGATCTAGGAGCTGCGGATTATAAGTTTGTGTTGGATTTCAGGCGTTCTGACTGCAGATCCGGAGGAAGGATTCGAAGATGAACCACTGCGTGATGCAGCAGAACGCTTTCGCTGCCTCCGGCGATGTTCTTATCGCTGGAGACCGGAAACCTCCGGTCCTCTGCCCAAAACCCCGCAGGATCGTCCCTCGAGCTCTCCGGTGGCAGTCTAGGTAATTATTTCTCTCTTTACGCTTCTTCCTTCTGTGGATCTGTTCATCGTTTTTAACGGAGATTCACTTTCCGCCTTTTGTCGTGCAGCCATCATGCGCAGCCCTATGACTCGGATCCTCGCGTCGAGTTCCTCGATTTCTTCCTCTCTAAGGTTCGATCCTTCAGATCTGATGATTTTTCTTCCAGATCTGATAATTTCTCGATTTCTATTAGGTTTTCCTGATGCTTTTGGATTTGCAGGGAGGGGAATCGCTATCCATGTCGCCGCCGTTCTGCGGCTCTCCTCCGACACGGGCGGCGAACCCGGTTGTCCGCGACGCCAGATTCGGGGAAGACCGGCCAGTAGGGCCGCTGCCTTTGCCGGCCACCGTCGCCGGCGGCTCGCCGATGTCTCCCAGGGGCAACGGCGCATGCTCGCGCACCAAGTTCGGACTCAAGCCAGCGGCGGTGAGGATCGAGGGTTTTGACTGCCTCGACCGCGGCCGCCGTCGGGGCTGCAGCATCACCGCTGTGGCCTGAACTGTCTCCCCACTGTATAAAGTTAACTACGCCGGTTCTCTCTTTTTCCTGCGAGGAGAGCGCTGGAGAAGAAGAGAAGAAGAGGTCTTTACCAAAATTTCAGAAAAAAAAAGGTAAGAAATTTACAGCTGAATGGTTTGCAAAATGGAAATTTGCAGAGAGAGAAGAAAAGGTTGTTTGTGTAAATGTTGACTGCCTTTTTATGATGTTTTCCCTTCCTTTTATCTTCAACATGTAATTTTGATTGTATATATATGTGAATAAAGGAAGGGAATTTTTTTTCCTGCTTTTTAGGTTTTTGGTTGTTTTTGTTGTTCAAAATGAATTTTAATTTATTAGCAGTGGGCTTTTGAGGGGCAATCCCCTTTTGGAATTTTAATTTATTATATATATTTTTGTATGAATGGAAGTTTACTCTTTTATTAGCCTAATTTTGTTTTATTTTTTGGTTTTTTATATGATATTTGTGATTAAATAAGATCAAAAATTATTATTGATAAGTTTGGATTTTTTTTTTAATGAAGTTTTAGTATTGATAAGATTATTAGTTCTTATCCATGTTGTTATTGATAAAAATATTGGTTTTTTATTTTTTTGTGAGAAGAATATTAGTTCTTATTCTTCATAGGAAAATCATTGCCAAAGAAAAATTTGGAAATGTGGTGTACGAATATATCTTCCAGATCTCTCGTTGCGTCGCACCTTGCCGGCCCTTTTTGTGGTAATTATTATACATTAAAAAACTTGTTTGATATAGGATTTTTAAAATAGTTTTGGATGATTATTTTAACTTTTTTTGAAAAATATGTAGAAATAAAATAAACTTAGTAAAATATTTATGTAAGTTAAAAAAAATAAATTTAGTAAAATATTTATGTAAGTTAAAAAAAATAAATTTGACCGACTGTATTTAGACTTATATTTGATATGAAATAAAATGATATTTTAAAATTGAAATTTATAAAAAAAAGAAATATAAAAAAACTATATATATATGTATATTTATTATCATTTATATTTTAAATATATAAAATAAGTATATTTCAAGGATGCATGTGATTGCGCCAATAATTTTGTTTAATTAAATAAAAATTGATCATTATTTCTTTTGTTTTTTTTGATTTTTTTTTTGTCATTTTGCCCCTAAAATAAAATTTAACTATTTTTGTCAAAACTATGAAAACTCTCGGGAGGCCATTCTAAAATATGATATCTTTTTTTTGTTTTTTTTAGGGAAGAGAAAAAAATTGATTAATAAATGAAAATTAAAAAAGAAATTTTCTAAACAGACAATTCCAACGCACGATAAACGAATACAGCATCGTGGCGTATAGATAGAGACCTCAACCTTATTCTTTTGGGTGGTTGTCATTGTATAAATATGCGTGTGAAATTTTTGTCCACTCAAAAACTTTGGTTATTATTTATTTTCCAATATCAAATAAAATATTGCACAATAATTAGGATTTTGGAATTGATATATATATATATATATATATATATATATATATAATATGGTGTTCATGAATTATATTCTTGTTTTTGATTTTAATCTTAATCTAGTTTTTATGGACTAAAATTTTATTTACACAAAGATCACAAAACTACGAGTTTTATTCAGCGGCATGTGTTATATAGTTCAAATCACAATACTGAATCGAACTAATTAAATTTGTTCGGTTTAATTTAATTTAGAATATGTCGGTTTAGTTAATAACTTCCCTGTTTGGTTCATGCCCAAGTTGGGTCAATACAATGCATTTAATTTAGAATCGATTAAATGTCGTGAGTTAATCAAGGCTTGATTAGATTTTTAATATATTAATTAAATTTATTTAATATTCTCAGAGTTAATTAACTTTATTTCTTATCATATATATATGTAAAAAAATTTATATTTTTATTAAAAAAATTTAAAAAATAGCTATGCCCAATTTGATCATGAATCAAACAGAAATTTGGTAATTAGAATGTTTTAGTTAAATGGCTTGAGTTTAATTTTTTATATTTGAAAATCGAACTAATCAAATTAATCGAAACGTCACGTATTTGTTAATTTTTTTTTAAGATTATGATATTAGGTTTTTTAGGTCATGCTCTTGGTCAATGTAATTGTAAAATCTTATAGCATTATATCATGTTATTTTTTATTTTTTAAAAAATAACTAATTAAATAAAAAGTTTATGATTTCAACTGAATTAAATTAAATTAAATTAATTTTTAATTTTTAATTTCATTTAATTGATTTGACTTTTAAAATTTTAAAATCAAAATCTAATTCTTTTGTCTTATTTGGTTAACCAAACAGACTGCACATTTCTAGTTTTATTTGTTGTTCTTTTGACACGATTTTTAAACTTGATCAGACTTAATTTAGATTGCTCTTATCAGTAGGATCTAACTTGGCCTTCATTAACTAAATAACCACTTCAATTTAAGATCAACAGTTTAACTTGGCATTCATTTTAATTTAAGTTGATCTTACCAAATTTAAGTCTCTCCCGCAAAATTTTGGATGGGGCAGGCCGGTTGGGACAGCTACTGATTCGTAGGAAGGACTAGAAGGAGAGAGAGGCGGACGAGTCCAGAGCCGCACCTGAGATTAAATGGTTGGTCTGCCGGACGAACATCATCATACTAGGTGCAAACTCAACAGAGAAGGCTTAGTGGAGGCGATGAGATTTGGTGGTAACCTAATAGCAGAGCCAAAAAGGCGATGCAGGCTGTGGGAAGATATGACGCCTTTTCCTTGAGAAATGAATCACTGAAATAAATGTGTGGCTTTTAGTCAACTTCTAGGTTGATAAATGGTGGTGAGAGGGGGACATGAATGAATCATCAAGCTAATAATAGAAAAATCCGTAGTTTAGCTTACTTAGGCTATAGTAGCACTGAAATGAGTGATCTCGTGGGATATACTCAAGTCATGTAGTTTTCTAAAGTCAAAATAGATTATACCTTTACATTTAGAGTATAAGAGTAATAATATTGTATTAGAGCTGGCCTTTTATAGTACAATGTGATTCGAGGATGAATCAGGCAGAAGCTAGTAGGACTGTAATGGTTGTAACCAAAAAGGGAAGCCAAGTAATGTTCCAAGAGAAAACAAATCACTGAAGCAAAAGTACAAATCTTAGGAGTCTTCAAAGCTGATGAATATTAGTGAAAGGAGCACAAAAATGAATCATTCTACATAAGAAAAAAGGGTAAGATCTTCAATTGTATAAGTAGATAATGCAATCTCAAATAATAGAGGTACTTTTTGAAAAAAAATGTGAAGATGATAATAGAAAACTTAATAGTTAAGCATCCTGAGCTAGAGTAGTATCAGAACAGGTGACCACATAGTTTCTAAAGCTAAGGTGGATAATACATCTATATTTGGATCTCAATGTTATAAAACATGTGAGTTGGATAAGAGTAATGAGTGAAATAATTGAATTTAATATAAAATTATTAATTAATTAAAATATTATTATATATATTATAAAAGAGTAAATTGCATTTGGGCTCATAAGGTTGAAAAGAGAATACAAATTGGTCCAATTTTAAAACTTTTTCAAAAAAAACTACCAAATATAGTTTGTTGTAACATTTAATTCCAAATTTTACAACTACATTAAAATAAAAGTAAATAAATATTTTACCCTTAAAATTTTTGTATTATCTAAGATAATAAGCTTATTTTATTTTTTTTTTTCGAAAAAAAAAATCTTAAGGTAAGAGAATGAACTTGAACTGCAATAGAAGTTTAAGGAAATAAATGGGGAAAAAAATTATAAAGATTGTGCGAGTTAAATGATAAACATTTTCATATATTTTATTAATATTAAAAGTTTATGTCGGTAAAGATTACATTAATTGGCTAGAATTAAACTTTATGAGTCAATGTGTTCATACAAATTATACTTAAAAGATCTATGTGCTTATACAAATCATATCTGAGAGATTTGTCTTACAAATTATTTAAAATTAATTTTAGTTTGTATAATCTATTCAACCTCAAAAACTAATATGCAATTTACCCATTATAAAATTATCACATACCTTAGTCGGTGAAGTTTCACCTCCTTATCTCCATGCGAGTTCGCTTCTTTGGATCAGAAAATATCTTTTTTGTGGGTGGAGTTTCATATAAATGAGAGATTTATTAGTATACAAACAAATCGTTTTATACCAGCTGTTCGAAAAGAATTATAATGTAAATATACAATTAATGATTTTTACTCATTAATTTGCACTTTAATTTTCAAGTTATTAAAGAAATGAAAGAAAAGAAAGAGATATGCACTGCTTATATTCAAGTTATTAAAGACATGTATGAAGGAGCTGTTACCTCTGTTCGGACACAAGGAGGTTTGACTAAGGATTTTCCTATTACAGTTGGATTACACCAAGGCTCGGCTTTAAGTCCGTATCTTTTTGCTTTGATTATGGAAGTCATGACTGGACATATCCAAGATGAAGTGCCTTGGTGTATGCTCTTCGCAGATGATATTGTCCTTATTGAGAAAACTAAAGAGGGAGCTAAAGCGAAACTAGAGCTTTGGAGGAATGCTCTAGAATTTAAAGGTTTGCATCTCAGTAGATCAAAAACTGAATATATGGAGTGCACATTTAGTCAAGAAAGAAATAGTTATATTGGAGATGTGACAATTGGTGATCAAATTGTCAAGAAGAGTGAGCGCTTTAGATACCTTGGATCAATTATACAAAATGATGGCGAAATAGATAATGACGTTATTAGCAGGATCCAAGCAGGCTTGGGTAAAATGAGAGAAATGCTTTCTGGAGTGTTATGCGATAGAAAATCCCATCCAAAATTAAGGGTAAATTTTATAAAAACTGTTGTAAGACCAGCGATGATATATGGTGCTGAATGCTGGCCTGCAAAGAAGAAACATACAAATAAAATAAATGTTGCAGAAATGAGGATGTTAAGGTGGATGTGTGGATATACACGAAAGGATAGAATGAAAAATGAGTATATCCGAAAGAAAGTTGGTGTTGCACTAATTGAGGATAAACTTAGAGAAAGTCGGCTTCGATGGTTTGGACATCTAAATCGCAGGCCAATTGAAGCTCCAGTTAGAAAAATTGAGTTACTGGATTTTGCCCATGTACAAAGAGGAAGAGGGAGACCAAAGAAGACATGGCAAGAAACTATAAGGAGTGATCTTAGTTACTTAAACTTAGATAAGAATTTGGTAACTGATAGAGCGCAATGAAAACAAAGGATTCATGTAACCGACCCCACCGAGTGGGATTAAGGCTTGGTTGTTGTTGTTGTTGTTGTTGTAATCTGCACTTTAATTTTGTATTTATGTGCAGTACAATTAAATTTGTGTATTGGGCACAAATCAGAAGTAATTGTGGTCCGTAACTTCTAACGATGGTTTGAGTATCAAAAAACTGGTCTTTTTGATATCTCATTAAAACTTTCCCTCATATCCAAAAAAAAACAAAAAATATGAACTATTCTTGAAACTAAAAGACATAATTTATATCATCATAAATAATTTTTTTGGTTTAATTATTATTATTTTCTTGGTTCAACAAAATAAATGGAAATTTCAAGAATATCTGTAATTTTGATTCACATTATTATCACCACCACACTCATCTTTTTGGATGGGTTTGACTTTTTTGGAGAAGAAAACATCCATCAATACGTGGCATGCAAATTGCGTTGACCGGCGGCCCAAAAAAGTTACGTTGACCGCCAGAGATCTTTGGTCAACGGTGGAAGATGTGTCAAAAAGTAGAAAGATTTTCCGGCAGCACGTGCGACCCGCCAATTAGCACCCACCACATCTGCACTTGGTAGAGCTCTCGTCGCAAATTTAACAAAAATTTTCTTATCGAAAATCGTCATGTAGAATTTTTAATTATATAAAAGCGGTGCAACAAGAACAACTTCTTGTTGAATTATTATTTTAATTATATCACAGGCATTAACTGATCTAATCTAATTGAATCGTTATTTCACTTATATGGCTAAACCAAATCTGTATAATAGCTAGTTCATAGTCGAACTTATTTAATCAAGTGATTTGGTTCGGTTCTGAGAATATTGTTGGGAAACTGTGATTAATGCAATCATCGACTTTCATTCCGTGCTAGTACGAGTGTTATTAGTTTTAACTCGATTTTCTACTTATGTAATTTGATTTGGACAAAATGAAATCAATAAAACTCAAACTCTAGTACTAGAAGGTAGTAGATACACCTTTTATACTATATTTATCAGAATATATAATATTATTATATAAAAATGTATTTGAGAATTGATAAAGAAAATGTTTGGAAAAAAAAATAAATTATTTGTATATATATAATATTCAAAAATATTATTATTATACGGGATAAGCAATTTAGTAAATTGAAAATTTATTTATTATAGTATGTTGATTTATTTAGTTTGAATCAACCAAAATTTCAATTCAAAACTCTGATTAAAAATCAAATTAAATTTAACCCAAAGTCGAAAATTGTATACTTGAAATGTCTATCAACTCACACAAAATCAACGGTCCAAGATTTTAGTTAATAAAATGATAAATTCTATTATATAATATAATTATTTGCTATATTTGCAACAAAGCCCAGCTTTCAGCTCGAATTGGGTCTAACTCAAACTCAACCCGATTTAACTCAGCATGAGTCGGTCTTATGTATCTTGTTACCATTTATGACTAATTAATTATTATTCTTGAAATTTAGCACATACTTTCTTGTTTATTGTATTAATATTGATTATTATGTCATTTAATTTAATTTAATTTTCAATTTTAATATAAATATATAATTATACAAATTAAATGTATTAAAAATTGAATTAATCAAAACTTTATGACTTAAAAAGTATAATAAACTGATTGACGAGTTGAGATATTAGTTAAACTAGCAAAACTGTACAACTACAGTCTTATTTTAATATTAGTTATTAGTTATATTTTATTTTTTATTGGGAGTATTTGTAGTGAGAAATCTTACAGAGTTAATTTCACTTAGACTTTTGAGATTTGACTATTTTGTTATAAAAATTCATAAATTTTAAACCATAACATACAGATTCACAATAATTATTATATAGTTCATTGGGTCTTAACTATTTCTAAAAAACTTCCAATTAGATTCAATATACTATTTTTCATCTAATATATTGTTAATTTGTCCGCCAAAAAAAATTAAATAATTTTTAATTTTCTAATTTACCCTTGGATCTCATCTCCTGCAAGCTCGCCTAGAGCTCAACGCGCACTTGCCATGAGCTCACCACTGGCTAGCCCGCGGTCGTGCGCGGCTTCTTACCAGTGTCGTCACCCTCGTGGCTGCACGCGACATGCAGGCAGCCGCGAGTGCACATCTTTGCCTGCGTCGTGACCCACGTGGCAGTGCACCACACGCGCGACCTCACCCGCAGGCAGCCCCCCTTGTGGGTGCCCGCAGCCGCGCATGTGGTTACTGGCACATCGCCGCCATCGTGGTTGCGCGTGACTGCACGCGCACAAGCAATCGCACTGTTTGGCTAGTTTGTGGGAGAACACTGCGCAGTGGCGGAAGGCTGCCAGTGTCACACCCTCATTTTTAAGGACCATTTATCCATAAAATAAGGGGAGACTATCAGTCAGAATCACAGAACAGATTATAAGAAGATATTTAACATCTCAAAAACAGGATTACAAAGGTTTAAACACACGCAGGTCACCAGAGTAACCTTAGATTGGAAAACTAAAAGTTAAAGCAATAAAAGTGGTTAAGGGTAAATATCAGTGGGTCCATACGGGATGTAGGGAAACATCTTTCTTGGGATTTTGCAGTCTTCTCCTTGCGACAGCTTATTTACCTGAAATTCAACAGTCAGTCATAAAGCCGAGTAACGACCTTCACCTTACCTAAGGCCAGGTGAGGTCTTTAAGCTTAATTTAACAACAGTCATAAATATCAACTTATTTCCTCACAGTATTATCATGTTTTATAGCAGCGTATATTGATGATGATGAATGATCAGAAACCACAGGTATTCGTCACCAGTGTGACATCAGATTAAAACGGTCATCAAATACGTCACCAGTGTGACATCAAAATAACAGGATGTAGGTACGTCCCCCACACGACGCCACGCGTCCAGAAGGTGGTTCGTCAACCACCGGGATCCCAGCTTATCACATCATTGTATATCTCAGGATACATGGGTCCATGTTTAACCCAGTATAATATATCTTGGCACAAAGCCCAACAGAATATCGGCACACAGCCAAACAGAATATCGACATACAGCCAGAAAATGGCAGAATATGCAGAGTAATAGCTCTAGATATGAGATATGATTGAGTAGTCATGTTAATTTAAATAATCACGATGTCCCCAAGTTCAGTAGAAAATCGCTTACCTGAACGAGAGATGGTAACTGTTTGCAGGCGGATGACGTTGCCCTGATTACGTTCAGTGAGAATAATTACTAATC